>CAWTZC010002327.1:2082500-2421464 GCA_963919715.1 Microtus obscurus | reverse complement strand
ATATACAATTATGAGCTCTAGAAAAACTGGACTATGCATAACATCTCAACGGCTTGAGTATGCATAGGTGTACGTCTCCATTAGATTCATCATGCCTATGTTAGGCATAGAAATAGATCAGAGAGATAGGGAAGAATTTATTTTGCCAATTTCAGTAAAAGCAGAATTCTCCTTCAAAATTCCTCAGTTGTTTCAGTAGAATTGATAAACCAAGATATTATTTTAAAAATCAATGGCTGCAACTGGATTTCAATAAACTCACTAAAAATATCACCCCCAAAAGTGGTACCAACAAAAGGTGTACACTGTGGTCCATACAATTCACCTTCGACTTACAGTGACTTGACTGGTTTAGAGAGAGCAACAGGTCCTATCTGGCAGTGTTTGTTCTTAACATTATGAACCACTGGAGGTGTGGGAGAGAGGTGGGTCGAAGTGTACTTGTCGAGGGGCATGTGTGTAAGAGGGTAAAGTCATTCTTTGGTGGATGGGAGCACGCATGTCGAAGGTAAAGAGGGCCTGGCTGGAGCATAAATCACTTGCAGAATTGTTGAAGACTTGCCCTGAAAGATGAAGATAGGCATGGAGATGAAGAAAGGCATGGAGATGAATGCTTACAGCATGGAGATGAAGAAAGGCATGGAGATGAATGCTTACAGCATGGAGATGAAGAAAGGCATGGAGATGAATGCTTACAGCATGAAGATGAAGATAGGCATGGAGATGAATGCTTACAGCATGGAGATGAAGAAAGGCATGGAGGTGAATGCTTACAGCGTGGCTCCAGCTTGTCCAGTACTGACAGCAGCACAGAAAGAAAAAAAAAAACCATCGAAGAACTTTACACATATCTGCAGACTGAGGTCAGAGATCGATTATTTTCTGATGCTATTTGAACAAGAAGAAAAATTATTCTGAATGAAAAGCTGCACAGAAATATCTCCAGCAAGTCTCTAGCCATTTTTTCCACCCTGGGCAAACTGTGATAGCAACACTTGATGGGGATCCAATGCTTCCATCATTATGGGGAAATATTTTTTGTTTGCATCTGTATTATATATGACTTCTTTTCATCAGACATCACTAGCATTCCATTCTTCTTTCCCTGCCTCCTGCCTCTACAACAAACATTCTTATTAATGATGGGGACTCTTTCCTCCAGTCCCCTCCCATCTTCGGCAGTTCACCCTTGGTCCACATATTCTGAGCAGTAGTGGAACGAAGGACTTCATAAGCAAAGATCAACCTGGCTGCATCTTTTAAGGACAACTTCAGAAAGATAATTTTCTAACTCTTCCGATCAGGTAGAATCTTAAAAATAAACCTCTCCAATCTTCTCCCAACCAATTTCATAAATCAGGAAGCCTAGACTCCAGGTAGTTAAGTGACTAGCCTGGACAACTAAATCTAACTGAATCTTTGTTGGATTAAAGCTTTCATGGGTCTGAAACGATGGCTCAATGGTCAAGAGCAGGCATTGCTCTTGCAGAGATGAAAATTTAATTCCCACTACCATACCGGGTGGCTCACAGCATCCTGTAACCTCAGCTCCAAGGGCAGCTCATGCTTCTGGCTTCCCCAACACCTGTGTCCACACATGTGCAGATCAACAAAGACAGATGATTAAAAATGAAATCATATGTAAAACACCTTTATTAGTTCATTGCCCCCCACATCTCTTTGGGGAGACTGTTTCTGTATTCCCAGTGCTCTCCCCATCCAGGGCACCCTATTCTCTTTTGTGACCTCGTCAACCAACTCAGAACTGCTGGAGCATCCCATACTGATGTAGGCCATAGGGCATTATTTGAGATGCATTCTACTTCTTATGCAAGCCATCATCCCATTGCAGAAGTCTGACAACTCCCAGTGTGTTCTGTGTGTAGCCTCATAGTATCAGACAGCAGGTCCTAAGTTAAGCAATTACCCATCAGGAGGTTTCTCTCCCACCACTCTGAGTACCGGAGGATAGAAATGGAGGCTTTTGGTCTTTGAATTCTTAGCAAGTATGTGAAACAAACTAACATTTCAACAAATTATAGTTAGTTTCTATTTTCTAAAACTGAGAAAAATTCTTAGAATTCTTCTCTGCTGCTGTCCACGAAGCATGCGTGGGTCTATTGGTTTGCAGAGTGGTTGAATTCGATTCAAGCCCAAATCATTGCACCCATGTCCTTTTAGGCTGATAATACATTGTAACTGACTTTCTTTGCCTCTGTCATCATGTCTAAACCATGATGCCAGAGCACAATATTCATGGCGTTTAAATTTCATTTTATGTCTGTGGGCTTTTCTCTTTATCTTTAGGACGGTTTTTGACAGCTCAGATAAAGCAAACATTCCCTTGGAACTTTAAAAATGGCTTCTTTCAGCTCCCACTGATAGATACTTAAATAGCTGGCAAAGGAGTACTATGGCTTTACAGTTGTCAACACTGTGGTGTGGAAGCTAACCCTGCAACCCTGGATCCCGAGAGCCTGGGCTCAAATCCTAGCTTCCCTTTTAAACACAGATCTTCAAATAAAGGACGCAACCCTTGCTGCAGCTCCTCATCATCTAGACAATGGGGGTAAAACTCCAACTCCTTCAGATAATGTGGGTATACATGAACTAAAGTCTGCGTAAAGCTGCTGACACAAATCGGGGCTCAATGGATGCAGCTATTATGCTTTGGGTTTAATTATTACATCAGCTGTATACTTTTATACACTTTTGCAACTCTACAAAAGGTCACACCATGAAAGAAGAACATGCCCTGTAAGTATTCCTTTCATTCGATTGATAGCTGTACTTACTGAAATTCTTATTTTATTTTTTATGTTTATTCCGTGTGTACACATGGGCTATATCTTACTATCCACAAGTTTTGACACTTAAGAAAAACTCAACATTGAGTTTAAGCCATTGTTCAAGGAAAAAATCTGTTATTGGTTATGAATTCAATTTCAAATGAAATAGATATAAACAAAATGATTGTTAGTACACCATCAATAAATATGAGTAAATCAATTTGTTTTTTCAGGCACTATTGGTAACTGTGTTTGGCTCTTATTCCATCAAACATTCAGAAATATTCTACTATGTTTCCATCCAGGTATAAAAACTAGGTTAAAGTGAAGACTTTAATCTTGAAATAGTTCTTCATTTCTTCTTGAAAAAAAAGAGATGGATTTCCAGGATCCAGGAATAAAATATACAAAGCTCTGAAAAGGTAATAGTGTATGTATCATTAATAATAAAGGACTGTTTAGGAGACCTTTAGACTCTGAAAAAAAAAAAACCTTAAGATGAGTCATGCTAACCCTTAACATAGTTTAGAACTTCTGGATGAAAACGGGATTCCTATTGAACAGCACATTCTTGAGTGAAGGGAAGAGATGGAAGCAGCAGGATGGAGACAAGAATCCCACTTTCAGTCTTGCTTACAAGTGATTCTTGCTACTTAAACCCCAATCTTTTATGACACACTGAAGGGTGATCAATTGAAAGATTCAATTTCATCATCTACAGAAATTTAAATTGATTTCAGTGAAATGTTAATTACAACTTTGTAAAACGTTGATTTCTTTTTAAAACATATAAATCTTAAAAGGAATATGCCACTGTAAGAAACGTAACTATTTAGTGTATCTCCAAGACTGGGAACCAAGCCAGGGACTGGCCACAATGAGTCCTAACCCACAACACTCAAATCGCTGTTTTGCACTGATAAAGATATCTTGTATCAAGTTATTTAACCTCCCCTCCCAAAGGGATGAATTTCCATGGAGAAAAAGTAGAAATTAGAAAGAAAATAAAGAGATATACAGTCTTCAAGGCTGTATATCATCCTGTACCTTCCCTCTGGCCTCCTGGCACCCTTGCCTTCCAAATTCCTTCACTAGGCGTAACCTCCATCACAGAGCGCTCAGATGGCAACGTGCCTTTCTCTGTTTGCTTTGGCAGACTTCACCTTCCTTAACAAGACTCGAGTAACATATGAAAATCAATAAAAATATAGCTGGTTGTGAAAGACTTCAGTCTTGCCTATTCGGGACTTGCGTTCCACATCCGGGGAATAAAAATTCCACGGGTTTTATGTCTCCTGTGGTGGGTCGGTGCAGCTATTGGTGCAAACAGACGGAGAGGATTTACACGTTGTGCACGGCGGCATTCTCAGGTGCTGATTTTCTTTGCAAAAGAATAAATCATAGCCACTCTGAATGTTCTAGAGAAATCTGAGCATTCCTCCGGACTGAGTCGGTTTTTCCTCTTTCTCCCGAATACCTCTCAGTTGCAGCACCTCTTTGGTCTGTCTCTGAGACTGGTCCTCTAACAGCCAGCATCTAGTGCAATGGTTTATGGGCAACCTCAGGTAGGTATATGTGCAGATTGATTTGGGGTTCAGCTTCAAAACATATATACTGAGCTTTAAACCTTTCTCATAGTCTGTTTCCTTCCCTAAAATAGCATGCCATTTCAACAACCTCCCAGACCTGAGTCCGCTGAAACACTGAAGTTCCAGTGTCCAAATGCCGTCCCTCATTTCCGTGTCGATAGTGGATATGACACATATTTGTTACGTGATCATCTGAATGTCAGTCATCCAGTCCGAGATGTGCATGCTGTGGTATCATCAGAATAGACTTAGCTTTGTGCTATCAACCGTAGGTTCATTGCTAGCACGTGGGAGATAGATTGGCATGCAGAGGTCCAGTCACAATAGCGTCATCTTACCCTGTCTTGGCAAGTTTTGACAGCTCTTACATCTTTGGCTAACCCATTTCTATTATTTTATATTTTGCCACCAGGTTCATGGCCTAGCAGCATGGTCCCAGCTGTCAGCTCACACCTTTCCCTCTGGTGGCTCCATGGCTTCTCCCTAACTCAGCCTACTCTCTCCTCCTCTACCTGCTTGGAACTCCTGCCTTTCTGTATTCTGCTAAGCCACTGGCCAAAACAGATTTATTCATTAACCAATGAAAGTAACACATAGACAGAAGGACGTTCCCACACCAAGATATGGTCAAATTGACAGATATCAGAAACCATGTTCCATTTCAGGGCATCTCTTTCAATCAACTTGCAGAGAATCTCAGTCAATAGAAAGGATGGGTATTTCCACGTGTGAAGAGCACATTCCCATGATAGGCGGCTCTATATGCCTAACCTAAGCAGTAGAGAGGGTCTTGGAAAAGAGAAAGTCAAAGACAATTTTAACTGAGGCTACTGGAGTTTAGTCTCCCCTTCACTTAGGCATTCAAATCCTGAGGCCCTCCAGTCCCAGATTCTTAGTTGCTGAGTTCCCCTTTCTCGATGACTGATCTAATACAAATTTTTATAGGATGTATTATTATTGTTCTGCTTTCTATACAGTGTTCATCTCTTGTTACCGTCTGGTACATTTCCCAAATGATGACTTAGGAAAACATAGTCCATTCTGAGTCCAGGCAATACTAATATTTTCATATTTAAAAATAACCTTAAGACTTAGAATTTTGCATTCTTCCAGGATTCCAAGTCCTGCTCCGTACACACAGTGAGGGGAAGGGAACGCATGTGTATTCTGCTCTCCTTCCCTTCATTTCCTGATGCTGACTATGTTGTTAATTTCATTTTTTTTACTAGATATCTTTATATAGGAAAATCATTTAAATACCTATTACTTGATTTATGTGCCTAATCTAATGAAAAACAAGACATCTGACTTCATTTAATATCTTCAAGTGTGCATTAACTATAGTTTATAGATTCCTAGAGTTCTAATCACTTTGAAATAAGTGGTAATTACTAAAACATTTAAGCTTATTCATTATTAATACTCATGCAGACAGATTATTTGAACCCAGCCCTTTCTATGGGGCGTCTTTCTTTTTCGGTTTTACAGACTAGGTAGGGCTCAGAGCTGATTCCACAAGTGGTCTTCCCCACAGCCCTATCACTGTGAGAAAGTGGCGGGTCCTTCAGAGGTACACTCCACTTGTTGAGGTCTTTTCTTTGTCGGGATTATTTCAGCCTCAAGGAAGAAAGCCTGGAGCACCCGGATCTATGCTGTTTTCCTCCCTAATCAAAGGTCAGCATGTGGACACCTTCAGACCAACTATTGGTCAAACAGAAAGCTTGGGAAGGACTCAGATCCTGTGGATCCCTCCTGACTGCCAAGTTCAGCACATCCTCTTCCCTCTCAGATGGGCTGGGTCCCAGGGCTTTCTGAAGCAGCTGCCATTTTTCTAAGAGCCACATGCAGATAGCATTCAGAGGCACTGAAGGGGGCTCACCATTGTCTCTGTCCCTTTTCAAGCTGAACAAAAGTTTTCCAGAAGTGCCCATTCTCTAGAAACGTGTCCCTTCTCAACCTCAAAGCAGGTCAAAGAGTGATAATGGACCATGACTAATCATAATTGACCTTGAAGTTCGTGGCCTCCCCATAGTAACACAAAACCTTGGGTGTGCTGGCACGGACTAAACCCAGGGACAGGGAGGTACCCAGGGAGGGAATAGTGAAAGGAGTGAGGGTGGAGGGGCTGCCTGAGACACTGCCAGACACTGCAGCACACGTGTCTGCCCTTGGCACTGTCCTGTTGGGACTGGCAATTGGGTGATGTGTGATTGTAACCATTTCCTGCCTTCAATAAGGACAGTGTCTCTTCCATTCTGTCTTCTTTCACTCATTGTGGAGGCTTCAAGGGCATTAGAGGGACTAAGCAGCTCATTCTATGCCTGCTCCAGCTGCTGGGGGATGGAGAGGAGGATAGTATTGTCTGAGAGAGAATTAATTGGCAAAGGAGTGGAGAAAAGATTTGCAGCATGCCAGAACGCGGGAGACAGACAGATACGCTCTTGTACTGTTAGAAACACGTCTTTTGTCGGGGATTCTCCATTTCTTTCCTTTAAATCTTATCAAGACAGAAACTTTGGAACACTGAGAGACCAGGTTGGTCAAATTATTTGATCATCTTTTGCCAAAGATGATATCCAGAAAAATTAAACGTTCCCTATATTCTTACACTGCTTTTAGGTTCTCCAAAAAGTGGGAATTTTTGCTCAAGTCATCCTGTATCTCAGACCTCAACTTGCCTGATTGCCGATGGGAAGGAACAGAGACAAATTTGGCACATAGTCCCCATCTGGTACTCCATGGGGATGAACGGGTGAGGGTCTCGGCAAGGAGGCCATATGTTGATGCTTTACATAACCTTTCTGGGTCAGAGATTGAAGGCTGATGGTAAAGTCTCCTTGTGGGCTTTTCATGGCCTCATCCCATTCAACTGTCCTCTGGGGAAACCTGCTAGACCTTAAGCAGAGGGACAGGTCCCTCTCTAAACAGAATAGAGGACATATATCAAATAAACAGGCACTCCAAACAAAGGGGTCTTACCCTTTTCTCTCAATGCAAGCAAGGTGGATATTACAAGAGACTTAGTGACCCTTGGCCAACTTGCTTCAGGGAGGTGACCCCAATCTCAGTGCACTCTTTTCCTGCAATGAGGATAAATCACGGCATGGTGAAGGTCATGTGTAAAAAGCTCTTTCCAAACATCTTCCCATATGGAAACATATTGTAAGGGATAATAGAAATGAGGGTAGAACCTGTTATCGTTAGTACATTAATCTTACTATGTCACCATTAGTACCCTTGATTTTATGAGGCCAGAGAGCATCCAGGTTATATGTTCATACTTAAGCAAATATCTCACGCCTAAGACAATAGCCTTCTAAGCAGACTTCTGCTAGGGTAAACTGGTTGTGGGCAGCATCCATCCTCGAGACAGACGTAACAGTTTCATTGTGAAGACGGTCATGGAATATAAGAAAGGCTGTAGTGGCATTTAATTTGTAGTTTAATAAGTAAAGCTTGCTTGAAGATCAAAGAGTAAAACAGCCCCACTGGTCATCCTTGCAGACCAGGCTGTGGGAACTCACACCTTTAATCCCAGTAGCCACACTAGCTGCCATAGAAACCAGATGGTAGTGGTGCACGCCTTTAACCCTACCCATAGAGAGGATTATCAAATGGGAGGAGACAGCTCTCACGTTCAGTCTCATTCTGTGATTCCTGGAAGCAGGATCACCATTTCAGATTGAGGTCGAGGTAAGAGCCAGTGACTGGCTGCTTTCCTATTGTCAGGTTGAACCCCAATTTCCCTCTCTGAATTTTTATTATTCGTGCTTCAAAAGACTCTCAGGAGCACATTAGGGGTAACTGTAACCCAAACCAACATAACTGAATCAGCAGATACACTCATATATCTCAAACATCTGTGGCACAACTCTGAGGGAGGATATGGAGCCTGTGATTCATTTGATTAAAAAATATTACAACCTAAAGGAACCTCAGAACATCTCTGTTGTGGTTGGGCCCTGGAGTGGAATGGAAGGGGAAACCAGTCAGATGGGAAAACTGTAACAACATAGCCACACTATGGGAATCGGCTGCATTAGTTAGTTAAACTCTCTTGTCAGTGTGTGTGTGTGTGTGTGTGTGGTTGTGCATATCTAAAGCTACCCAGAGGCCAAAAGGGGCATCAGATCCCTCAGAGCTGGAGGTCCAGGCGTTCGCAGGATGCCCAGCTGTGTGGGTGCTGGATTGGGCTTCAGTCCCCATGACTGCAGTGAGGGCTCTGTACAGCTGACCAGCTCTCTAGGGCCCTGAAGTTACTCTTGATCACAGATTTTCCATGTTCAATATTCTTCACTTGCATTTGTAAGAGAGAAACACAGGAGTTTGTTACTGTTTTCAGGGCACTTTCTGCGTTAGATAAGGCCTTCAGAGGGAAGCGGGTACATTAACCACAGCGACTGATTGATTTTGAACCTCTTTCATCATCTAGCCCCGAAAGAGCGATCAACAGAAACCACCCGATTCTAACATCTGCCAACACTGTTTCCACAGCTTCCCGAGACATTGCCTTCAGGTTGGATAAGAGAGTGATATTCCCCTTAGAGAGGAAAAAAAATAGACTTCAAATTTTTGGATTTCCTTCATAATTGTCTTCTATTTCCCATACATGCAAACAAAGCTAAAACAACTGCATACATTTAAAGGTCTCCAAAAGTCAAAGATTGCCTGTTTCTATGGTTCCTGTCTCCATGGTACCTAGTTATAAACACATACTCAGGAGCCAGCAGGTCTTCCACTTCTAATTTATGTTGGTGGCACTATATATGTTTTATGCAATTTCAATTCGACATCTCGTTTTAATTGTACCTTTAGAAGCACTTATTTCTCCACAGTGTGCACCTTGTGAAATGAGAATATTATTCTACCCATGAGAAGATTTCGTCTAAACCAAACGAAAATGACCCCTCCCATCTCTGTTCTTGCTCACCGGATATATATAAATGACATTGGGCCAAGGCAAAGCACAATGGTCGTGACACCGTAGGCACTAGTTCTGGGAACAGCATCCTCCGTAGAGAAGAGCGTTCACTACAGCGGTCCTCATTACCACACGTTACTCAGACTGTTCCTGCAGGTTAAACACAAATCCAGCCTTCTCTTTCTCTATGCGCATGTTTCCTGAGTCATGGTTAGGAATAGGTGTGAGAACAAACACCGACTAGTGAATATCCAGATACCACGTTCCCACAGGAGAAGCGTTCAGTAGAAGAATTAAAGGGGGATGGTGGTAGCAACAATGCTAGTGTTATTGAAGGTGAACTGCTTAGTTTATTCTGAAATGAAAACCAATTATGATGATGGTAACCCGAAATAAGATGAGAAGAACAAGTCACTAATCAAAAGCCTAACAACAGCTTGATTGCTCTTCCCCTGGAGAGCAATTTATGGCCCCTTGTGGGTTTTGTTTGGTTTTGTTTGTTTGTTTGCTTGTTCCTCACAATCCCCAAAAGAGGAAAGGAAGGTTCAGAGAAGGTAAGTGTCTTGCCCGAGCTTACACAGCCAGCGTATGCTGCAGACTGGACACAGACGTAAACGTGAGAAGAAGCCCTGTGGCGCCGGGTTCCGTTTTTTAACCACTGTGCTGTGCCAATTGAAATGCATGGGAGTCACAATGCAAGCAATGGGGACAGGGAGCTGATGGTGAAAACCAATGCTGGGAAATGTGTCCAGGTCTGGAGCACTGCTCTCTCCATATTGTTGGTCATTTGTCCCACCCCCAAGGCTCTCTTTTGGGCCTTGAACAAAATATGTACAAAGTTCCTATTTTCTGTCTTTGATTCAAGTGACTCTTGCTTCTTACAGTTGATTCTCTATAGTCCAGCCCTAGTCACCTCGGAAAACGCAGATTCCCTCAAATGCTTTCCTTTTTCTGTTTCGTTGAGTCAGGGTTTCCCTCTGTTCAGGGCCACCTTGCTTGATACACAGCAGAGGATGCCCTTCCTTTGGACCCTAGCCCCTCCTCCTCAGTGTTAGCCTTGCAGTGTATCACCCAGGTATGAACGTTTGTCCTGAGGACAGAAAGGAAGAAGACACATTGTGACTTGTGATAAGATAAACACATTTCTGAAAATTTAATTCAGTTTCTCAGGGCCATTGAGACGTATAAGACCAAAGCCCTATAAAATGACAGCCATACTTATCTAAAAGGGTAAGCTAAGAAAGTCATTCTAGAGGCTGACTGTGAATGCTACCGGGCAGACTGAGATGTCTATAAAATCTTAGAGTCAGAGAGAAGCATTTCTTTTATGGCTAGAGACTTTCCCTCTGTCTTAGCTGCTTCCATTTCTTCATCTCCTGGGCTCCTGTTCCTAATTGTGTTGCTGTCATTGTGTCACTGCCTGGAAAGGGCTGTAGCCCTGGTGATGTCCAAACACTTTCATTTGTATTGTGTTATTGAAAACTCGCGGCAGTTCCACAAGGTAACTTCTGGTCTCATTATAACCTTGGGAAATGAAACTTAATTAAGGAAAATGATTTGCCAAAGGTCACGCTGTCTGCACACTAACACCCATGAATGGATTGAGGAAGCAGTGTTCGTAGTCACTGTGTTGATGTCTGTGTCTCTCAAAACGCTCACTTTAGACTATTCTTTTAAAATCTACGCCCTATTATTTCCTACCAGCAGTTCCTGGGAGAAAATTTGCTTGAGATTAACGCACACTGCAACTTACCTCATAGAGAAACCTACTGTCATGAGAAAACAGTCCGTGTGACTTAGAAACACAAGTTTCTAAGTCTGAACACACATTCACACCAATAGGCCATATGTTGTGACTGTTCAAAGAAAACATGCATTGGAGTGACTGAGGGGACCTAAATATTAACTTGCAGAATACAGAAATCACATGGTTTATAATGAAGCCTTCATGTCAAGCTATTTATTTACATGTAGACTTATAGAACTGTGACTATATGACACATTTTTCATACGGTGCCTCCGACCTACAGTATCCTGTTCTAAACCTTTGCTTAAATTAATCTGGGTTTCTCATAGTCCTCTTGTGATACAATATGCTGTAAACCTTACTTTTGCAGATGAGAAGTATGAAATGACCCATCCAGAGCCCAGGCAATAGAGACAAGACCCTTTGGCTGCAGAGCAGCCTTAGCGATGCCCTAGGGCCACCGTAGCGGTGCTCCCATGATGACCATGCCTGCACATTGTGAACACTGTAAATTGCAAACGGACATCAGAAATCTTTACCAATGCAGTTAGCTTCATTTGACTTGCTCTCCCAGCTATCTGTGATCATGTCCTAAGATCTGAGGAGAGTAGGGGTGTGGTATGACTCATACAAAGGAGGGGACCTCTTCCGAGGGCCACATACATGAAGAGACCAAGAATGAGAATCCGAACTTGCCGTTTAAGCAAAGAAAATGTTAAATACATCAAATATACATCTAACCACACACATTCTCTCTTCCCAGAGCATGCCGTGGTGTGGCCAGCTTAGCTGGGCTCTGAGGTTTTGCTTTGTTCTCCCTTTTGTTTATTCTTCTGCTTGTGCTTTGTGTGACTGGTTTTGGCTGCTTTGATCCAATTACCTAGATCTCTGCTCCTCTGAGTGTGGTTTCTGGAATGGTAGCAGCAGTGTTTCCTGCTTCACAGAAACAGTGAAGTCGGCGGCTCGGGCCCTTTCCCAGGCCTGTGTGGATTTAGGATTTAGAATCTGCAGCCTCTGACCAGATGCCCACGGGCTCCACATTCACATTTGAAAAGCTGTGTTTATCAAACCCACGTTGGGCTCCTTCGCTGATGAGAAAACTATTTTTACAGACTGGGAGAAAGTCAGAACCGGTCATCTGCTGGGAGGGAGGGGCAGGGAGAATGAGGAAGAAGAAGTGACCCCACCATTGACGTGTAAGAATAGCTGAGCCAGGTCTGGTGCCACACACAACACACATTTAATCCCAGGGCTCTGTGAGGTTGAGGCCAGTTTGGTCTACAGAGAGAATTCCAGGGCAGTCAGGCTACCCAGAGAAAGCCCCTGTGTTGAAAAACCAAAAACCAAACCCAAAGAATGTCTGGGTTAATGACATAAACCAGTTGTCATGAAACATTCAGAATGTTAAATGGAGAACAGTAGCCATAATTGGCTGCAAAATGGCTTACAAAAGAAATCTCCTTGAGTCCCCTCACTTAGCTGATGCTTTCTTTCCATTTAATATATTAGGAAACAGAGGCCAGCGAGATTAAAAGAAACAGTTGCCAAGGTGTCCCATCACGTTGAGGTCTCTCTGTCCCAACTTTACGTGGTCCTCTTCCTTCTACAGGATGCTCCAGCTACTGCAGAAAGCCAGAAGTGTGATGGACCGCGGTCAGCTTCAACTGATGAGGACTGGCTCTGTGGTGTGCTTCCGGTGAACTATTTACTATGGGGAGGGGCTTCTGTGTCGGTGGCTCACACAAAGATTGTGAATGTCGGTGGCCTGCCATGAGGAGTTTATAGTTTAACTGAGCAGAGGGGGTAAGCTTGCGTGAAAACACAAAGGAGCCCCAGGCTTGATGTGGTTATCAGTGATGAAGACAGCCATTCGGCAAGGTGATATGGATCATGTTGGCCATCTGGGAATGCTTTAGGATGAGGAGGACCTCAGGATGGGACCAAGAAGCCCTTACCCCTTAAGTAGGCATCACTGAGCTAACCTTGCATTGGTGGGACTCTAGAAGCTTACTCTCTGTCCTGGATAGGCCTACTTCATTTCTCCTTCCAAGAAAGACTGCATTTGCACCAAGATTCCATGGACAAAATTATTATTTACTTTCGCTCTTAATTAGAATGGGCTGATGACGGATGTGGTACTTGAGATAGCAAGGAGCAGCGTGCAAAGAGGACATGCGTCTAATGTCTCAGGAAACGTTAGGTCCTTAGGGATCAAGGATGTGTGTTGACCTATCACATTTATGGAAAATTCAAAATGAGAGATGTCTGTTAAACTCAATCTTTATTTTAAAAAAATCAGGCAAAAGAGCTCAGTCCTCAGCTGAATTCAAAACAGTCACAGCTGCCATCCCTTCCTTTGCTGTCAAGTCCAGTGTGGTGTGGGAACCGCAGAGTAAACATGTTTGAAGAGTCAGGCCAACCCTTCTCTGGGCAAGCCCTGTGAGCTATTTATTTACTGTTACCTCTTGGTGTCATGGGCACCTCGAAAAGGAGGCCTGGAGTTCTGAGGAATAAGCACCGGTAGGAATTCCTAGTGTGGCTACGTTCAGTCCTGTAGGTGAAGACAGATAGAGTAGTCCCGCACTAGCTCCAAACTGAGTATAATAAAGGGTTCTTTATTTAGGGGGGCAGACTCACAGATCACAATTCTCTGCAGGAACAGGGAACAGGTACCAAATCCAGCAGCCTTTAGTCTCTTTAGAGACCAAGCTTGCGTGTCTTTGGTACCCAAGGCCATGCCCAACCTGGTCCAGCATCTCAAAGGCCATTGGCTGAAGGAGTTTCCCCAGCACTGTCGTATTTTGGGATCATTTGAATTCAGAGTCCTTATACATCACTCCTGAAAAAAAAAGACCCCTGAGCAAGGGAGCTGAGGGAAAAGCTACTGCCGGTCTGCTCGTCATCACTGGGGTTGAAGTTCTGATGCCAAACAGGTTATTTCTCTACTCATGCCTCAAGTCTTTTCTTATTCATCTCATCCCCAAAACACGGTAAGACTATCTAGAAGACAGGGTTGTTTGAAGCTTAATAGGAAACAATGTGGGTTTGCCCTAGTTGGGGTCACAAGGGAACGAAGAGAGGACAGACACACAGATACACATAAAGAAAAGCAGGGACCATGAGCTCTAATGGAAACACAGGACCAGAGGAGACCAGAACTCAGTGTATCTATTCTATACAACTGAATCTAGCGGACGCAGGCTCATTGCGTACAGTTGGAAGGTGAAACAGGTGTAGCTAACTCACCAGGAGGTCTCTGTAGAGGGCAGTATCAGGTTCTAAACATCCAGGAAGAGAAAGTTTTGGGCCATCCTTTCTGCACTCACTGTTCACATCCACAGGCTGACCGAGGAAGGCTCTGGTTTCCCTAGCATGACTGGGGAAGACTTTTCTATTTCCGTGGGTCCGAGGCATTAGGGTCCTTAATGTAGCCATGCACATGTCAAGCAAAACACACTCATTCAGAACTTCATCGGCTGCCTGCACGCTTTAAAACTATTCATGTCACTGTCTAAATCATACTCATTCCTGAATAAGTTTGAATAGAACTACTGTGTTAATATAAATAATCACGGGTATACCCCCATGACTTCATTATGAAGCTCAGTCATTTTTAAATTGAAATAAGCATAGAATATCTACCTAAAATGATATGGCATACATAACCAAGTTCCATTGCTAATGTAAAGTCGATGTCAAATTCCCCTTTCCAAACTTACCACTGCCAATCTAAATTTTTCTGTGTACGGGAATTTTACTGAATTAAACGTCAGTCCAATAACAATAATAATGTCATGTTTTTATATATCTTAGGAAAACATTTTTCACATTCATTAAGTCTAAATGAATTATTGACAATTGACTTGGAAAAATTCTACTTTTTAATGGAGATTTTGGGATGTAGAAATATTTTTAATCAATTTGGTCTGGATCAGCAACTGAAATAAAACAATTAAAATGTCCAATTTGGGGGATTCTTGGTAGCTTTCCAGCAAACCCCATGCCTTTATA
This sequence comes from Microtus obscurus, assembly GCA_963919715.1. Classification (NCBI taxonomy): domain Eukaryota; kingdom Metazoa; phylum Chordata; class Mammalia; order Rodentia; family Cricetidae; genus Microtus; species Microtus obscurus. The sequence continues at coordinate 2,406,407 of CAWTZC010002327.1, read as the reverse complement.
ATCAAGCTGTTATGTGATAGCACTTTTTTTCTCATTATGCATGAGATTCCAGCGCATTCAATTTGAAGCAATTATTATCTGTGACACAATATAATCAAAAGGCTACTGCTATTTGTTGAAGGATTCTTTGTTTGCCAAGATTATTAATAAAGTTATGCCGGGAGCGCATACAGTACTGCTTGGCACTCAGCAGCTGGCTCGGGTGATAGTAAAATAAATCAGCATTCTCCATGCTTGTATTTTTCAATATTCCTGCCAATGTGTGTATTGGAGAACATTTCGTATTAAATAGCACTAATTGCTTTAATTGGCTTATGGTTAACAAGCCCACCGTACTGTTGTGTAGTAAAAGTCATTGGGTTTATTGGATGTTTGGGGGGCTTTGTTCCCTAAGTCTTTGGTGGTTCACTTGTGAAGCACATAGTAACGGTGGGGTGGGTGTGTAACAGGGGTGCTGTGGAAGAGGGGGAGGGTCAGAGTGAGATGTCACCTCAGGCTAGCTCAGGGTATAACTCTTAACACATTCATGGTAAGTAAACAACTTAGGGTACGAGCAGTTCGTCTTGACTGACTCCCAGATCAACCTACAAACAAGCAAAAGTTCTCACTCTTGGGACAGCTGTGTCTGCAATTGGCAGAGCTGTGTTTAAAGGTGCTGAACATCCAAAGTAAGAGCTCTTAGAAATTTGCACTGTTGTTTCATTTAATCATTGCCCAAGTACACACACACACACACACACACACATGTGCACGCATATGAACACTTGTACTTCAATCCTGCCATCCATAATTGAGTTTTTTCATTTGATGTTTTTGCACAGATAGAGTGGTCCCAAAGGATATCCCACCGCCATTTAGTAGGGTCAAGTGAAGGCCACATCCAACTTCCTGTGTTAGCTTTTCTCCCAGACTGCAGATGTCAGAAGTTCTACAGAAAGAGGCTAGCCTGTGAAAATGAACACAACCCTCTTACGTATTCGGTACAAAGACTGCCCGTGTAAACTTGCAGACATTCACACTCTAATGCACTTGAGTTTAAGTTGCTGAAATAGAACATGAAGAAAATGTTTAAGGTGGCCCCAATGGAGGCCGTTATCAGCAGGTCTAAATAAGAAAAGAGCAACCACCCCCATAAACTATCAGCTACCACCACCATCAGGAAGTGACAGCAAGCTTTATTTATTGATTAGTTTAGCTCAAAACAAAACAAACAAAAACCCAACTGCTTATTATGCCAATAATGTTTAAAGAATAAATAACTTCATTGCTTAGTGGGTTTCAGTTTTGAGCTAATAAGATTAGCCTTTTAGCCGGAAATGGAGCTGACATTTTAATTCAGGAAGAATTGTGCCAGACTCCAAGCAAATAGGGGAAACTCACCATCCCAGGAGTTCAGAAGGACAAAAGAACATACCTGAAAACAGCAGCTCCTGCCTTGAGCTCCTGGTACTCAAACTGGGAAAGCTTACAATCCCTTGCCTTTATTTGCCCACATTTTGGAAAGACTCAAGGATGCTTGGGGAAAAGACCATGGCTATGTGATGGCTTTATAAACATGGTCAAAGGGAAACCATGAACCCTAAGACCAGACAAGCAAGTGACAGGACAACCGATCCACTGACCAGTCAATCCACCACCAGAACTCAGACAGATCCTCTTTCGGGTTCCATTTTGCACATAATCTGGTGATTTCATTTTAGCTTTGTGTTCCTGATGCTCCCCAGGGGTTATGAGAAGAGCATCTGAGAAATACCCTCAGCTGGCTCCAATGAATTAAGTTCCTTGCTGCAAATATTAAGTAGTCGTCTTATATCCCATTGTCTAAAATTATCTCTTATCTTCAGTCACCCTAAACCAGCCTCTAATAAGGGGGTCAGAACTAGCACAATTGGTTTATCCCAATCAGGGTCCATTTCTGCAGCAGAGGAAGTCATGTTTTGGGGGGCATTGTGTCTATTCAGGGCAGGGTTCCATTAGAAAAGAGGAAGGTCATAGTTCTGAGCTGTTAATTTCTTCGCTATCTTTCATAACAGGTTTAGAAAAAGATATAGTTCGCTTTACCCAATTGCTAAAGTATCTGTTATGTACATGCTGCTCTTTTAAACTAACAAGAAGAAATAGAGGACTGAAAACACTGAAAAATTAAATGTTTGGGAAGCAAAAACCTACAAACCACTAACTCTACATTTGTTGTAGACAATCTGGTTGTCTGGACTGAATCAAGCAATGTAAACCACCTCCTCCCTGCTCAATTGTTGCAATAGGTGTTTACTTCCTCTAAACATGATTCCTGCAACTGAAAACTTGTTAAATCTTCAAAAATAACATGAGTTAGTAGGTGAACCATTACAAGGCAATTCTAAGGAGACCAAATAAAATAGTAAACATAATACCTTTTCCTCACCTTCTAAGTTGGTTCTTTGAGAGTCTTGAGTGATATATTTTGATCCTAGTCAACATCCCTCTTCATCCCCTCTTCCCTACCCACCCAACTTTGTGCCTTCTCTTTTAGTATTTAATGTCAGTGTACCTACCAAATATCCTTGGCTTTGTAGGCTTCCCCAAAGAGTTGTCTGCTTACCAGGGGCTACACTCTTCACAAAGATGGCTTCTTCCTCTCCCTCCCCTGGCAGCTAACAATTGCCAACAGCATCACAGCTTCAGGTAGGGTTGTGTGCTCAGCTCTTCTCTCCAAAGCTTTGGTTTGGGCTCGCATAGATTTTGTGTATGCTATTGCAACTGCAAGGAGGTCATGTGTGTAGCCACCCTGGTGTGTTAGAAGGTGATTATTTCCTTGCAATCATCCACCATCATGATGGTAAGATAAACAGGTACCTACTTGGAGAGATACCACGTAAGGGACTGCATCTGTTATTCCACTTTAAACACTTTACTGCAGAGGAAAGCTAGTAAGAATACTATGTGTTTTTATCATTTTGTGCCCCTCTCTTTGTGACTGCCATGTTCTGAATGTTTATGTTCCCTGAATCTTGTGTGTTGAATTTGTATTCTGAATGGGATGCCATCCTGAAGAAGCTTGGGGAAGTGATTGACTCATGGGAGTAGAGCTCCCATGCATTGTGCTCCAGGAAAGAACGCAAGAAAACGCTATCTATGGAGCGGGACATCAAGCTTCGCCAGAATTAGGAAAGCCCACCACTTGATCTCTGCCTCCATAATGAGAAATAAATGTGGTTAGTGTGCTCCCTAGCCCATGACATTTTGCTGTAGTGGCCAGACAGATTAAAACAGTGACTTAAGAAATCAGGACTCTAAAATCACTTTCTTCAGCTTAAAACCCTTCTAGAACCTCTGGTACTCAACATGGAAAGATCTGGAGATACTTAGTGGCACTAAGACTCCACAGCAGGACCACGTTGCCTCCTACTGTGTGTTCTCTGCAGGGCACAGGCCCTATCTCTGCTGGACAAATTCCCTCCTATGCCACCCTAGTTTAGTTACCCTATTATACCTTGATCTGCACATCTCTATTCAAATCTTATTTCCTCCAGAAAGACTTGGTAGGCCATAGGGATTTGAAGAGTGGATATATAAACAATGATTAAGAGCTGATCATAGGCCAGGCATGTGCAATATGATAATCTTTCCTGGACCTGTTAGCCACTCAGGAGCAGGGTTTGTTCCACAGGTGAGGACTGTAATTGATTGAGTTCTGTGCTAGCGTAGTACTGAGCATGAGGCCCATATAATAAGAAAAGAAAATGACCTCAGTTTCTAGGGAGCAGGCAGGATTGTCACACACTGTCAGTGTTGATTATATATGGATTATATATGGTCTGGCACTCTCTCGTGAAAGGTGTGTTGTATTTCTTCACACCTAGAACTTGCTGGACAAAGATGTTAGTTCTTTCTGCTTCTCAGTGTTTTACCTTACATCGAACTTAGCAAAAAATATGACACAATAAAAGCTTTACTATAAAATATTTTTAAAAGGCGTGAAACTTAGACGATGCCTAAGGAATATTCTGATATTTTGCTAAATTCTATGTAGGGTGTAAAATATGACCTTTCTTAGGAAAAGATGATCATGACTCATTAAAATAACAATAAGCCATTTAAGACTTACAGCCTAAACCGCATTTAGTAAAGACAAACAAACAAGGCTCCAAATTGAATCTGGGACTGAATGTTTAAAGAAAGCACTTAGAACACATTCAGGAAACATCTAGATTGGGGGCATCCTCCTTCCTCCCAGCTAAGCCATGACATTCAGCTCCACTATTGTCCTCACCTTGTATTCATGTCCACGATGTCATGAGTCATCTATATGCAGCCTGCGACCCAGAAAAGCAGTCTTAGCTCAGTGTTATAGCTTAGGTCTCTAAGGAAATTCTATACTGACGCATTATTCGGATTGCAAGCCTGGCCCAGGTTTCCTATAAACTATTGAGTTTTTAGTGAATAGCCAGTAAGATGTTGTTTAAAGAAACATAGAAAACTAAGAGGAAAGAAATGAAAAAAAAAAAGTATAAAATTTCAGCCAAGGTCTTAAAAAGCTGGAAACTATAATAAACATTCAAAAGTAGACAAAAAAAACCTAAAATATATTTGTGATACTGGAGTGAATCAAAAGCCTGTTGTCTTTCTAGAAGACTACCGTGAACTAGAGAATGTGTTGTTTCTTTTTCTATAATCGAAACAAATGATGCTTAAATACAAATACCTATGACATTTTTAGAAATTTCCCCTTAATACAGCCTTTCATCAATTCCTTTTTAATCTGCTATATAACAGCTGTCCAAAATGCAATATTTCAGGAAACATTCCTTTTTTTAAGGGCTTCATAACAGCTAATAAAGATAAGTGCATATGGCATCATATCGGAATGAATTTTCTCACAGAAATTAATTAGATGTGTGGATGTGTAAATGCTAACATTTATTTACATCCCAGGCTAAACGCTCAAAGAGGTGTATGTTAAGCACACAATTAGAAGCAATGATGCGTTAAATTAGCCTCACCAAGAAAGTGTATTAATTTTAACAGTGTTACAGAAGCTCCTTGGAAAATCCAAGATAAGATTTTCTTTGCTCCAGTGGCTTCTTTTGAGGCTTTTTGGCCACCAGAGCCATTTTTTCCCCTTTTTACATAAAGGTTGATGGGAAACTGGGTGCAAAGGGCATTTTCTCTCTCGGATCAGAAGATTGTCCAATGCTCTCATTAACCTATGAACTTCGACCCCTCCACCCCTGGCTCCTTTTGATTTGCGCTGTGCAAACAGTGTTTAACAACTGCTTTTAAGACCAGCCAGAACCCTTTCCACCTAGGGAAGGAATGTCTCACTGTAGGAAACCTTCAGTGACTATGTTCCTAAAATGGTTGCTTTCCTTAAACTAAAAAGAAACAGCCATCTAGCAGGAGCAGGTCTGCGGCTAAGTGACCACCCCCCTCCTTCCCAGGCTCACTTAGTTGCAGAACTGCTCTTATTAGATGTGAACCAGCCACAGGCCAGCAGTGGAAACTTACTATCTAGACCAAACAGCATTCTTGAGAATATTGTGGAATTATTCATAATTTGCGGTTGGGCTGCTTTTCAATTTGAGTAGTTTATTGCTCAAATGATACCTTATTTCAAACAATGCATAAACAGATAAGGACAATGATGGCCATTTATTGAGTCCTAGCCTAGTGTAAGATACCTGGCTAGAGCAATGCTGGGGTTGCTCAGTTGAGTTCTCTTGCAAATGCTGTGTTTGCCTAGACTTTATTTACATCCCCATCTATGGGAGACGAAAGTGGCACTTGCAGACTGAAAATTTCAATTTCACTGCTGGTTTGGGATCAACATCTATCTATCCAGTGTGCCAATGAGAGAATGTAAAATATGGGGGAGAAATTTTTCTTATAACCCAATAATTGATCTGTTATATCAAAGCTCTTTGCTGATTTTATATAACAAAAATTACTTAGCTTCTAAGATAAATTTCACATGAACACAATACAGTACAAGAGATAACTTGGATAATAATACTTGTATGTTGTGCTAGGCAACGAAAATACGCAATTGGGATAAACATTTTGTGTTGTAAATTTTTAAACTCCCTCTGATGCAAACATTTGTAGTTACTTAGGTAAGAGATTCTCTATATTAAATCCACTTTCCTCACACTTGTATTCTAAAAGTAGAAAGGAAAAGAAAAGAACAGTGATATTTTTACTGAAAATTTGAGGCCATAAATTTCTTTGCAAATGTACTCATGTGGTAAAAGTATTACCAACCATTCTTTGGCTTCAATCTCATGCAGCCAATGTTGTAAAATTTAAAATTAAAGAGAAATGACTGCTCTTCAGGTCTCACTTCATTTGCTCAGTAAACATTGTGAAGGACTTAATATCCAAACACCGAAGAGGAATTGAAGTTAGGCACTGTCTTAGTTACTGTTCTATTGCTGTGAAGAGACACCATGACCAAGACAACTCATAAAAAAATTTAATTGAGGGCATGCTTACAATCTTAGAAATTTAGTCTGTGATCATTATGGGTAGAAGCAGACCTGGACTAGCTTAGACTTTGGAAAACCCAAAGCCTCACTACACACCTCATTCAAGGCCACACCTAACCCAACAAGGCAACATCGACTCCAACTAGGCAACAACTCCTAATCCTTCCCAAACTCTTCCACTTACTGGGGAATAAGCAGTCAAACACTTTAGCTTATAGTGTCTCTTCCTTTCAAACCACTATAAGCAGAGAGTACATTGTGTGAGGTTTTTCTCTTGTTTGTGTATATGAGACTTAAAAGTAATGGCACACACTCAAACCCACTGTTATAAATTTGTACATGTGAAATAATGGTTAGTGGCGAGGGATGTAACTTACTTGACAGAGCAATTATCTGGAATTCAGGAGGTTCTGAACTCAGTCTCTAGAACCATATCATCCAGGCTGGGGTTTTATACTATAAATTCCAGCATCTTGAAGTCAGAGGCAGGAGGATCAAAACACTTCAAAATAATCTTTGGCTACATAGTAAGTTCAAGGTTAGCCTGGGATACATATAATCCTGTCTTAAATTAGAACAAAAGGCAAGCAAACAAATCAATAATTAAAAAGGTTATTCTCTGCTGGTAAAATCAAATCCATAAGTTTACAGAAAGGGTGAGAATTCATAGTCCAATCAGTCGTTTCTTACTGCCATACGCAACATGCTAACGTGATCGATGTCATGCAGATCGTTTTTCTACCTTTTAAATTTTTATTTATTTTGGCGAGTACTGGCTGGGGCATCACACATTATAAAGCACCTGTAGTGGTCAGAGGAGTAGTGAAAGCTGTTTTTCTTCTGGGACCACATGGGTCCCAAGGGGAGAATCCCTCTTGTCAGACTACCCTCTTTGCAATCTCCCTAGACCTTGTCATGAATGCCTTCTTGACACACCTCACTTTTTTTGGGGGAGGTCACTCTGCAGGTCACACAATCCAATTTCAATCCTTTCATCTCTCCTCCCAGTACTTAAGAAGGCAATTGCATTCAGTATTCGACACCTGGAAAACTGCTTTGAAGCAATGCCAGGAAGTTCTAGTCACTCTGAGGAGAGGAAAGCGTGCAACTTCAGGGATCTTAACTCACCTGATAAGAAATTCAAAGGTCTCAGCTCTATGGCTTCTGATTCATCAGGTTTGGGTGGCCTGGGAATGTGTAATTCAATCACATTTCTGGATAAAGCCGATGGCAGGAGAGTGGGAGTTGGGGTCGGTCACTGAGAACCTCTCTCAAGGTCACCAGCTAACTTATCTCTGCTGCTGGGATTCCTGGTCTCAGAAAGGCACTGCCAGCTCCTTGTGCTTACCTAGCGTTTATTCCTGCCACATTTTTTGGGGAAAAAAGTATTCCAACCTTGCATTTGTTTTCAGTGCTGAAAAATTTAAAGACTATTCAATAATCTGCCACGAAATAAATGCAAGTGGAGAGAGATCGGCAAGAGGTTCTTTTGATGTGGGAGTGATTTCTTATTAATAAAGAAACTGCCTAGGCCCATTCGATAGGCCCACCCTTAGGTGGGTGGAGTAAACAGAACAGGATGCTGGGAGAAGGAAGCTGAATGAGGAGTCACCATGATGTTCCCACGCCAGGCAGATGCAGGTTAAGATCATTCCTGGTAAGCCAGCTCGTGGGCTACATAGATTATTAGAAATGGGTTAGATTAATATGTAAGAACTAGCCAATAAGAGGCTGGAACTGATGGGCCAGGCAGTGTTTAAAAGAATACAGTTTCCGTGTAATTAATTCAGGGCATAAGCTAGCCATGTGGGCAGCCGGATGCCCAGGACACAGCCCTGCCACTCCATAATACAACATTCTTTCAGTGTATGTACTTTTTGTCTGACCAATATGATTTTATTAGTTTCCAAATTTCCATTCTTTTACAATCAACCTTGATTATTTCTTTTGTTTTCATCCCTCACTGTAAATATTCAGTCTCTAACTCATGGGAAACAGAATCTTGACCTAAGAATACAAGCCTGTTTGAAGCACTGTTTTTGAGTCCCAGTACCACACAGAGACACACACGCAAAACCTAATACAAAACAAGAACTAGATATTGTAGTTTAGGGAAAAAAAAAGGATCATCTTAGCAAATCTGCTTACAGATGAAAAACTTGGCTAACATTGAAGCCATTTAGTTAAGTGCATCAAACTCTCATAGGGCAAACCACTAATAATGCACTATCATCAGCAGAAAATATCTTATTACTTTCCCCTCTGCTATTTAACAATACTTAGAGAAGTAATAACATAGCAAAGGGCACAATCATGACTTGACCTCAGCATGGCCAAGTGTAAGTAGTGACATTGGCCTTCTATAGAAGCCGGTCATAGGACAGACAGCCAAGGGACATGGAATCAGTGGTTCTGATCATGGCCATGATGGTCTAAAATTGGGAAGGACACTCTGCCTCCCACTAGAGGAGACTCTGAGTGCATTTGAGAACAAAGCACAGAGAGCAGCCACCTCCTTTAGAGAAGAGGGCCATCAATTTCCTCTGGTGGGCAGTCAAGAGAAAGCCCCCTTCTCGCTACTACCAGCACGACAGTGAAAGACAACAACCCTTTCACTCACAATTTTTTTTATTGTCTTTGACTGGGCGAACTTTGTCTCCAGGGAGAGTATAGTGTGTTTAGTGACTAACAATGAGCGACTCCGTGAAATTCTCTGTAAGCATTTCCATAAGGGAAGAGCTCGCCCATGTTCACAACAATCAGAAAATTGAAACAGCTTCGATTTCCATCCACTGACAAATGGATAAGAAAAATGTGTCATGTTCACACAATGAAATTCTACTCATCTGTTAGGAAAAATGATATGGGATTTGCAGATAGATGAGTGGAGCTAGAGATAATCATTCCTAGTGAAGCCACCAAAACTACACACTCTCCATGTTCTCATTCATAAGGACCCTAAATTTTAATCTTCATACATGTGTGCTTAAATGTCAGTGCCCACAGAAGTCAAACAACTAGAAAGACGCCTGGGTATGAGGGGTGTGTCTCCAGGAAAGGAATATGCTAGGTTATATAAAGCAGGAAATGGAAATAGTGTGTCAGAAAGGGTGAACTAGGGTGGAGTGGAAGGGCAGCATGGAGGAGACACCATAAGGAGGGGTAACTAACATTAAGACCTTTGAAAAAGACGTACGGACATCTGCTACTATAGAAGCGTCCTGAAGAACATAGTGTACATATAGTCATTATATATAATATATGCAGAGGCAAAAATGCATATACTGCATAAAAAGAGTTTAAAGTAAATCTAGAATTTACCTTCTATTGTGTGTGTGTGGGGGGGGGGTGAGTAAAACCACTTCCAGAAATGACAGTCTATCAAATAGAAAGCTCTCTTCCAAAATAAGTTACCTCTTTTCAATGCCACTGGAGTCATATAAACCCTACGAATTTCATAGTCTACTGCCATTGTTAGAAGTTACCTTCTAGAACTAAATGGTAAGACACTATTGCTGCAGCGTTAAGTAGATATGGTGAGCTTAAATAAGAATATAAGAAGTTGGGATGGAAAAGTGGTAGTGGGAAAATGGGATGAGTCAAAGGAGTGGGAAAGGAGGTGGGTTTTAATTAAATGCATTATACACATGCTTAAAATGTTCAAACAATAAACTTTCAAAAAGATTCCTTCAGCTTCTAAGATCACATGAGTTAGGGCATTTTCAGGGGGTCTTTGACTCTTTTTGCCAGTGCTTGGGACCCTTTTCCTCCTACTGGATTGCTGCATCCAACACTGATATGAGGGTTTGTGCCTAGTCTTATTGTATCTTGTTATGATGTCTTTGGTTGGTATGCCTGGGAGACCTCCTCTTTCTTTTCTTTAAGGGAAATGTAGAAATGGATCTGGAAGAAAGGGGAAACGGGAGGGGTACTGGGAGGATTGGACAGAAGGGCAACTGCAGTAGGGATGTAATGATGTAATGTATAAGAGAAGAAGAATAAAGTAACAACAGCAATAATAATAATTTTTATGTATTTTCAGAGATTCTCAGCAACACTCTCCTGGTAAGCTGACTTTTCTCATAAACATTTTTGCTGTTGAAGCTATTTTTCTGTGCCTATAAGGATCCTTCATATTATGGTACAGAAATAAAATTAGGCAAAAGAATCAAACATTCATGGGGAAGAGAGTCATCCATGACTTGATCTTCTTTTCCTGTTTTTATTGTTGTTGCTAAACTATTTTAATTTATTGCTAAGTCTGGCTAAAACAGAGTGCAGCAGTCTTGAAAGTGTTAGCTACTGCTATCATGAAGCTTTCTGGGGCTCTGGTCAGTTTTTTTTTTCCCCTCTGAGGTAATATCACAAATGACAAACAGTATATCTAAAGGTGACTGAGTATATGCTGAGGAGCCTATCGAATTGCATAAGAGAAAAGCTAAAGGGACTTGGTGGACTGGGCACTCAAATCCCTACAAAATCCATCCATTGAAGTCTTAGTGTGCTGGTCTTGGGAGGGGAGCCTTTAGGAAATGAGTAGGATTTTTTCAGTGTGTGAGGGTGGCTCTTCATGCTGTCATCCATGTCCCTAGAGGGGTGGAGAAATAGAACACGGCCATTTGCTCTTTGACATAGGAAGGTAGGCAAGGAAAACTCACATCAGACACCAACTCCACTGACACCTTAACTTCTCAGCCTCCACACCTATAAGATGTTATTTAAATCACCTCATATCTGGGACTTTTGATAAAGCAGCCCAAGTTGGTTCATAAAAAGATCGAGCTTGAAAGTCTTGGATGAGATCATTCTAAGAACTGACATTTTCATGCCATTAATTGCAGAGGAAATATAACCATGAGGTTGGGTTAGATTGTAAGATAAAGGAGTATGTTATGCTGTGTAGAAGATGCTTAAAGCAAAGAAATGATTATTAAATCCTGAGAGTAGAACTCTCAGGAAAAGGAAGGGACGTAGGGCACCATGTTGCCGACAGGCTAGATGGGTATCTCAGTGCCAGCACATCCCACATCTTGACTTGAATGGCTGAGTCCCTGTCTGACAGCTACTGGAAATGATACACACACTTCTATGATGTTTTTATTTATGTATATGTTACATTTCCTATTACTGAAGCTTGATAGCAGAGATTAAGCAGACTCCAAGCAATTTCTCTGTCAAGTCTTGAAGGATTTGATTAGATTAGCCTTAGAATAATGAGTAGTATATTTTTAAAATTTATAAGGACCTTGATTTCTTACTTACTCTTGCACATGGAAGACTCAATTTCTTGGGCTCTCTTTTTAAAATATTACAATATACTTATTCGATTTCAGTACTTTCGTATGTTCCTAGGTTTTCAGAAACTAAAAAAATTAAATAAACAGAGTTTACTCATTTTATTTTGAAAATAAAGTATTTTTCAGAGTGGGTATGTGTTGGCTCATGTGGGCTCATATCTGCAGGAAGAGGATAAGGGAAGGAAGAGATGGAGAAATGGAGGAAAATGAAGTGTTGTCCTCGACGCCATGCAACGGCCATGGGAAGACATTTGGTTTTTACAAAGCAGGAGGAAAATGTGGATTGTAGAGTTCCCTTCAACTCTATTGCACCAGATTGGGGTGCTGATGTTCGTGAGTTTTCAGACAGTGCTGGAAGCGACAGAGTTCTGGAGATGCTGGCAACCTTCCTATTAAAATGGCTGTAGCCTCTCTGGAACAATTCCTGACTTCTGGGAAAGTTCTCATTTTTCCCGCCTGTTAGTTCGTTAGAAATGGAGATGTGGGCTCCACAGGGTGTCCACTCTTTCTCTTTTGAAAGCAGGGAGGTATTATATTAATAGAACTATATATGTGAATAGATCTCTTCTTTTTATTCTGATACATCACCTGGCTCTCGGAAGAAGATGAAACCACACCTTACTGGGGGACGGTGAAAGAGCCATCTGAAACCACAAGAAATTGTATGATGTGTCCTTAGCCGTGATTTCTTTTTTAAGAATTCTCTCGCTGGTAATTATTCTTATTATGTAGGTGGACAGTTTCTTCATACAGATAAAGACCTCTGCAGCTGTTCTCACGCTAGGCCCCGTGTAGGATGCGCGCTTTGTAATTAGCGTGGATGCAGGGCCCCCACATCCGTAGCCGGCCTCCCTTTCTGGCGGATCGGTTTTGAATCTGGGCTGTGTTCAGCTGCGAGGGGCTGATAAGCATTTCTGAAATCTCTGTACACGACAAACAGCACTTTAATCTCGTCTTTCAATTTCCAGTGCACTCATTACACAGATTCAGCTCAAAGGACCTTGATGCATGAAAATTAGCCTTCCTGCATGGGCTACAATCTCTTTTAACCTTCTCTACCATACTCTGATCCTCCAGGCCATTTGTCCCAGAAAAATGTCAGCAGTGGTATACTTATAAAATGGAAAAAATAATGTATCCCCAAGGCTCAAGGATGCTACAGCGGTATTAAATATTAGCTATTTATTTTCATTGAGGATGAGGGAAATGACGTCTTCAATTTTAAGCTAATTTTCAAAAAATAAACATAATTACATAGCAATAAATTATATTTCTGTGTAATACTTTCATATACAGCGTTTTCAGCCTAGCTCGGCTCATCTGACAGGGCTTGCTCATTTAAATCTCAAGCCAATTAACAGCAATTCCAATCAGTTATGTAAGCATTAGCTCGTTCATCTCTGTATGTAACGTGTCTGTAAGCAGCTTGCAAGAGATGAAATTCTTAAAGTGTCAAATGACTTCCTGGAAATGTGCTTAGGCCTTTATTTGCACGATACCCTGGGCTCTGATTTTGAATTTTCCAATGGAAAAACATGTGAGCCTGCTGCTGGGCCTTGACACTCAGTAGAGACGGGCTGGAGCTGAGGACGGATGCCTATCAGCTGTGGAAAGAATTCGAAGGGCCAGTGGCTGAGTGAACCTCTCTTTTAGAGAAGCAAGAATTAACTTTACGTTTTGTGGATCTCCACATCATCTTTCTCAAAAAAGAATCATGGAGAGCCAAGGACAAAAGTGATCCGTGCTAAAAACCCATGTGAAATGCTCTAATTAAAAAATACCTTACACAGACACAGGTTGTTATCATAGAAGTTAGAGTGATAATAAAAGGCAGGTTTGTATGATGGAGTCTAGTACCTTGGGAAGGAAACTCTTCTATAGTGACAGGAGGGTTTTCTCCAGTTTGGCAGAGGAGCAACCCTGCACACCCGCACACATGCTCCTACATCAGGAGTGAGTCCCTAGGATGCTCAGCCGTCCAGGCATGGATTTGGAGCCTGGCCTCCCACACCTCAACCAGCCCTTTTCCACCTTTCAAAAGCCAGAAGAGATTTGGAAAGGTAGCCAGGTTTTGTGTTTAGGTAAGGGATTAGGCAAATGAACTCCAGGGCATCTGTCTCATGAAAACAAAAGAATAATAATTACATGATGACTTTTATTTTCCAGAGAGCTCACTGAGATCCACCCAGGGGCTTGGCTGAATGCGTAATGCAAAGAAGAAGGCAGTTGTTTAGCTGGAAGAAATGCCTGTTTTCTTGAATAGAGATGAGAGGTTTGAATGTGAAAGGGAAAGGTTGGAATATCACAGCTTTCTCTGCAGGGCTAAGCTCAGCTTTCTGACTTTCTTGACTCAGGAGTCTGAATCGCTGTGTTTTCCTGTTGTTCAAGTCTCGTTGGGTTTTCTCCTTTTAAAGAACCATCTTAAGGTCACTACCCAAAGGCGGTTTGTAAAAGACACATTTCCAGGGGGTTGTTAAGTGAATAATTATATTTAAATTTCAATATCTAATACAAAGTAGCTAGTTGAGTAAGATTCTAAAGGGGAAGAGGATATGTGGATCTCATTTCTATGCCACTAGATATAAGCAACAGAAATGTTCATGTGGTAGGATCTATTTTTTTATAATTCTCTTTTATCAGTGATTCATATAAAAGAAAAGATCAAATATTCCCTACCTGAAGGCCAGAACAGACCTGTAAATTGCTGGCATCCGTCCTTTCTCAGCGATTTGGGGTGTTGTGCCAGCTATGTGATAAGTTAGATCATTGCGCTTATCTCACCTCTAAAGCAGGACAACCTGTCTCAGGGGACCATACTGACACATAAGATCTACCCTTGGGGACTCTAGAATAGTTGATAGGTCACTGTGGAGTACCTGGAGCATCTTGGTGTGATCTGTGAGTGATCTATAGGCTCTGCTCTCAGCACGCAGGTGCCTCATTCCTCGGATGTGATGCAGCACTTACTGGTTAGACTACATCTTTCCCCCATTTCTTTCTTCTTCATAGAATCCCCTTTGTTCTCATTGAGTGGCTATATGTATCTAAAATAGCTCCTTAATTTGATATTTCCTTCCGGGGGTGAAGTTGGCAGTAGACCCAAATGCTCTTGATTACCTTGTTCTCTGTTCCTCATGGTTTTGTTGGTCTGCTGCTTAGAAGAAAGTAATGACATTATCCAATAAACCAGGATCCGAGTCTGGCTTGCCAGGTTGCTTTATTAATTCAGCAACACTGTGCTGCACTGTAGATATATCAGAAAGACAATGGAGATCTTGGAAGAGAGCTCAGTGCGTGGATACAGTGCTCACCAAGGATGTGAGGGCTGGACTTCAGAGTCCCGGGATCCCTGTAAAAGAGGGGTATGTATGGCATAGCTGTCTGCAATTTCATCATGCAGGAGACAGAGACAGTGGAACCAGAGCAAGACGGCTATCTACACTGGACATGATTGGTGAGCTCTGGGTTCAGCAAAAGATGCTACCATAATAAGTAAATTAGAAGCTAATCAAGGAAGATACCGAAAAGCGGACTTCCACATGCATGCACCCATATTCATGCACAGCCATATGCAGATGTGAACTCACATTCTAACAAGCATACACACACACACACACACACACACACACACACACACATCACATCACAGAGAAAAAGAAATAAAGGCATAAACCACGAACAATGCCACACCAGTTTGGAGTTATTACTATTAGGGTAGTATTTATTTAAAGAGGGAAAACTTACAGATCACGATCCCAGACAACAGCTCTCTGCACAACTAGAGAAAGAGTCTAGTCACCAGACGAGCAGGAAGCCAAGAGAGAGCGTGGAGGAAGTGAAAGCTTTTTGAATGGAGAGAAACCACACCCCAATGGGCTGGTATCTCAGCAGCTATTGGTTGGAGGGGCGGAAAGACCTCCCGCAACACCTCCCCCTTTCATTTAAGTAAGAGAGTTCTAAACCTACTACGAAATTATATACAATAAGTACAAATATCCTATTCTAACTAGCTTAGGACTTGTATAATAAATAACTTGGCCAAGTCATGAGAGAATAGTTATATAGTCTTCAACCCCATCAAAGATCTGAGAAGGGAAATAATGTTACCTGGGTAATTAGGAAGTTCAGTAAAACAACTTCCAAAACATGCAACAAATCACAGGGACAACTAGCTACCTGGGCAATCACCCAAAGTCACATTTGCAGCGTTGAAGCAACCAACTTTGGCTAAGCCTAACATAACTGACATACCATTTTCAAAGGCAAGCAACTTTTCAAAACTATCTTACCCTGTCTTGGCAGGATATGACAGTCCTGTTTTATCCATTGATGCACGCTCTGTATCTCTGTCAGTGGTTGAGGTATGGGCATTTCTTTGCCCCAAGGCCAGTTCTGTCAAAAAGAAAGGCTCCAGGTGGAGTGTCTTTGGTGCTCAACAGTCTCTCGGGAATAGAGCGGTGTTGCCAGGAGCAATTGTGTCTCACTACCACAAAACTCTGAGTTAGATTAAAGGCCATTTTCTACAGCTCTTTGAAGAGGTTGAAGATCATCTATCTATACTGAGTATAATCTCTATATATCTAAATAACCTAATTAGTCTAATTATAAATGGCAAACTTAGATGACTATTAATCTATATAATTCTCAATATCTATCTAACTTAAAGACTAAGACAATAAACATCTGTGTAACAAATGAGGATAATGACCTCCAAATATAAACAATGTACAAATATACATTGTAATATGGTAAATATCGATACAATATATGTCAATACATAAAAAATATTTTAAACAGAGGTAGAAACATGCATGCATACAATAGTCAATATAATTTAACTTTGTATCAATATACAAGTATCAATACCAATATGTTTGTCTAAAAATTGTAACTCACAATTACAAATCTATTATCCCATCATCCCTCTTCTTCTTTTTTTTTTTTTTCAAGTTGATCCCTGAGCTTATAAAATTCCTCCCCCAACCTCCCAACCCCTAAATGATGTCCCTAAACCCGGGGCAAACTTTACTGGGAGAGGGGACTTCGTCCTCTAGAATTACTTCCAGCTGTCATGGGGGCGACGTTCTTTCTGGGGGATCCTGTGAAAGTAAAATGATGGTTAAATTTCAAGATCAATGTCTTATAAAATTGCAAATAGTCTCTGAGTATTTTGTGGAGGTCTGGCCAGAATGTTGTACAAGATGTGCACCATTTCAGCTAACCAAGTTGGGATCTTCTTGTGCAGCTGGTACCCAAAACAGGCCTTGTAGTAGCGCTATCAGTATCATGACGTCATATCAACCAGGTAGAGTTGTTGTTGTGGGGCCCCATCTTTTTCCTGGAAACTTCAAATGTCACTTCAGAAAAGACTCATTGTTTATAGTAAAAAACTTAAACAGTAATTCATCATTTAGACCAGTATTACTTTTTACAGCAGAAATTGGAGCTTTTAAATTTCTTGGTGAGGCACGTTCTCCACTGTGACTGGGAATGACTGGGCCACTGTTGGCTTGGGGGCCTGCAAGAGGCCCCTCAAGGAGTTTCCCGACGGGATCGGGTTGCCTTGTTTGTCTGTTGTTGACCTGCATTCGTTGGACCAATGATGGCCTTTACCGCATCTCCTACATATACCTGAAGGCCTAGGTCCCCTATTTTTGTCATTCCCAGAGGAGATATTATTCCTAGAAATTCTGTGCCTGCAATCCCTTTTCAGATGTCCTAATTTACCACAATTAAAACACCTGGCAGTTTGATGTCTCCTCATTGCTGTGGAAATCGCTTCTCCTACCCAAGATTCATCATTATAGCTAAATGTCTCAACATTCATCGTATGCTGAATCCATTCATCCATAGGTGCTGATCTAGACTTTAGTCGCCAGACTAGCAGGAAGCCAAGAGAGAGCGTGGAGGAAGTGAAAGCTTTTTGAATGGAGAGAAACCACGCCCCAATGGGCTGGTATCTCAGCAGCTATTGGTTGGAGGGGAGGAAAGACCTCCCGCAACAAAGAAAGAAAAAACAAATAGTCCAGATGTCTTTTGCTTAAAAACCTCTTAATAGAAGCACAAAATGTAACTATGACAGACCAAGGTATGCATCATAGCAAATTTCTCAAAGTGGTTTCCATTGATTTTCAAACCCATTCTTCAGATGTTTGTTAGTTTTCCTCAAGGATAGCCCATTATTGAATCTCAGAGAGGCCAATCCCTATTCAAGGCATCACAACCACAGGGCTGACTTTTTGGAAGGAGGATACACTTACAACTTTTGTTGTGAAAACACACACACAACATGTTAATGAATTATGAATTATCTTCTGCACACTGTATAGGATGCCTGCCATGTCCTATTTAGCCATATAACATTTGAATTACTACCCTCCAAGTCACAGAACAGGAATGCTATAACAAAAATGTTACCTAGAGTGTAGGCTTAGGCCTAGCATCCCTGTCCCTCATCGGGCCATAGCAAACCAGATCAAACTAGAACTAGAGCTGCTTTGTAGTAAGTGTCACATGATCTAACAAGACTTCAAGTCTGGTCAGCTTTCTGAAATCAAGAGAGCCACAGAAATCTTTCGATTGAGGTGGTGGCCAAGGAAGTCCCCTGTGCTTTATAAGAATGTCACTTAGAGACAAATGGTCTGCTAGTGTGTGCATTTTTTTCTGTCCTTAGGTTGTTTTCTGCCAATAGGAGCTCCTAGATGTCATTCACTAGAAACCTGGTCTGTTTTGTAAGATGAGCTGTTGCCCAAGGCTAGAATCACAAATAAAATCTCTTTTTTAATTAGATGTGTGTAATTTTATCTTTTGATAGAAGGAAATTCATTGAGGACTTATTTATGACAGACAGAAGTCTGCCCTTCACCTCACCACAATGGACTGTCATCAATTTATTTGTCTTTCCTTAGGAATGCTAAAGCTTAGAATTCTTCTCATACCGATCTAGATCTAAATTCAACACATTCCACTCTACCCTTGAACAGACAGCCACTAGCTAAGGAGTTTAAGGTGTAAGTTTAAGGTCTCCTAAGGGTTTAACAATGCTCCAAACCTCTGTTTTCACCAGAAAAACTTTTTTTTAACTTTACAATAAATATATTTTAATAGTCTAGCTTTAAGAATTTCATGATTAATCTCCCATGGCTAATATTCTTCTAAGTAATCATATACCACTTTATTTTATGCATAGCAACAAATTTACATATTAAATAACATTATAATGACTTTATTTGATAGACTTTTTTCTTTTTTATTAATTGTATTATTTTTATTGAGCTCTACATTTTTCTCTGCTCCCCCCTGCCTCTCCTCCCCTTCATCTTTCTCCAAAGGTCCCCATGCTCCCAATTTACTCAGGAGATATTGTCTTTTTCTACTTCCCATGTAGATTAGATCCATGTATGTCTCTGTTAGGGTCCTCATTGCTGTCTCGGTTCTCTGGGATTGTGATTTGTAGACTGATTTTCTTTGCTTTCTGTTTAAAAACCACTTATGAGTGGTTTAATTGTCTTTCTGGGTCTAGGTTACCTCACACAAAATGATGTTTCCTAGCTCCATCCATTTGTCTGCAAAATTCAAGATGTTGTTATTTTTTTCTGCTGTGTAGTACTCCATTGTGTAAATGTACCACATTTTCTTTATCCATTTTTTGATTGAGGGGCATTTAGGTTTTTTCCAGGTTCTGGCTATGACAAACAATGCTGCTATGAACATAGGTGAGCACATGTTTTTGTGGCACAACATGTATATATACCCTTTGGATAGATACCCAAAAGTGGTATTATTGGGTTTTGAGGAAGGTTGTTTCCTAATTTTCTGAGAAATTGCCACACTGATATTCAAAGGGACTGTACCAGTTTGCACTCCCACCAGCAATGCAGGAGTGTTCCCTTTACCCCACATCCTCTCCAGCATAAGTTGTCATCAGTGTTTTTGATCTTGGCCATTCTTACAGGTGTTAAGATGGAATCTCAAAATTGTTTTGATTTGCATTTCAATGATGACTAAGAATGTTGAGCATTTCCTTAAGTGTCTTTCAGCCATTTAGATTCCTCTGTTGAGATTTCTCTGTTTAGATCTGTACTCCATTTTTTTTATTGGATTATTTGTTCTTTTGGTGTCCAATTTCTTGAGTTCTTTGTATATTTTGGAGATCAGACCTCTGTCTGATGTGGGGTTAGTAAAGATCTTTTTCCCATTCTGTAGGCTGTCATTTTGTCTTGTTAACCAGGTCCTTTGCTTTACAGAAGCTTTTCAGTTTCAGGTGGTCCCATTTATTAATAGTTTCTCTCAGGGTCTGTGCTGCTGGGGTTATATTTAGAAAGTGGTCTCCTGTGCCAATGAGTTCAAGTGTACTTCTCACTTTCTCTCCTATAAGATTCAGTGTGGCTGACTTTTGTTGAGGTCTTTGATCTATTTGGACTTGAGTTTTGTGCATGGTGATAGATATGGATCTATGTTCATTCTTTTACATGTTAATATTCAGTTATGCCAGAACCATTTGTTAAATATGGTTTTTTTCCCTTTTTTTTTTTTGCTTCTTTGTCAAAAATCATGTGTTTGAGGTGTGTGGATTAATATCCTCACCTAAAAAACTCTTAGTGGATAGTCGATTGAGACTCTTTTCTATTACTATGTCATTACAAAAATAGTCAGATATGTTGCATTTCTCTGGAGGGTGAGATTGGATTGGGAAATAGATGTTAATTTTTCCCCAAATCTAATAGCTGAAGGAAAGTTTTTTGCTGGAGTTAATGTGAAAATATGGGCTGCACAAGAAAAATGCCTGGCTTCCAGGGAGGAAAGGGGCAAACCAGAACAGGGCACAGCTCAGAGGCCTTGGCCCTTTGGGAAAAAGATGGCTATTTTCCAAGGGGCTCCTTCCACAGCTGCCACCATTCAACTCAGCAATAGATGGGAACCAGAACTCACCAGCAAAGGAACAGAGCATCAATAAGGCAAGACAGGCCTGTTCCTTCAGTATAGAGCAATGCAGGCGAGTAGATTAAATTCTTCTATTTAAATTAAATAAACGTTCTAATTTCTTCAATCTTTTAAAACAAACAAACGTGTGTGTGTGTGTGTGTGTGTGTGTGTGTGTGTGTGTGAGATCAGAATGCACTTTCAGGGGTTGATATTTACCTACCTTGTTTAGAATGGAGTTTCTTTGTTGATTTGTTACTGCATTGCCCAGTGCCGGGGATCCTCCAGTCCCCGCCTCCCATCTGCCATAGTAACACCCAGAATACATGGGTTCCAGGGATTCAAACTCAGGTCCTCACAACTAAACAGCAAGTGCCTAGTCCACTGAGTCGTAAACAGCCCAGATTTCTTTGATCATTTGATGTCTTTAATCTTAAGACACTAAATGTTAGACAGAAACAATATCACTTCTGGAGAAAAACCTGCATTCCTAAGAATACTATCCCAAGGTACCTGGAGTTGTTGTTAATCCTGACAACTGTGAGAGAAAGACCAGTTCCACAGTTTTTGAGCCAAATTGAGGCAAGCTTTAATTAAATACTGGCCAGGATGATGGATTCTGGCCAAGTTAATTTCTGAGTTCCCAGAAAACAGCCGTGTTTTGCAGAGGCTTGAAAGGGCAAAACTACAAGGCCACCATATTTTCCATCAGGTCCAGTCAAAGCCAAGCACACATCCTGATGTATTTCCTGCCTGCATACCTCCTACCTACATCCAGTCAAGTGCTTTGGATGTAAGCAGATTTGCCTGCTAGAGCAAAACCTGTGGCTTGTTAATGTCCGAGAGCCAAGCTACAGCCCCCACAGTTCCAGAAAGTTACCTGTCCTTGGGCAAGTTGGACTTGCAAGTTAACTTTGGCTCTTTCATAATAAAGCTAGCACCTAGTCCTTTGTACTGTTGGGTTCTACCTCAATCTTCACTACCACAGTAAGCAGAACCTCATGCCTTCTTCGCCTTTGGAGCAGATGCCTTCAGTTGTTTCGCCACTGCAGCCCTGAGAATCAGTGCCCATGGTTAAAGCTGGATCGGCCTTAGGAAATCTGCACCTTTCTCCCAACTTTGGATCATCTGGGGTAGTGGCGCCTGTGCAGCAACCCCGCTTAGGACCCTTGTCACTTAACTGCTTCCTTTTCTTTTGATTCCTCACTCAGATCAACCTTTACTTCCTGGACCATTGGAAAATGTTGAGCCCTTACTTGGGTAGTAGCTTGTGTCATGGTTAAGGTTTTCAAGGGTACTACGTGGATAAGCTTTCAAAACTCTAAACTGCTCTATGAACGTATTACTGTTACTATTTAATTATGGAATTCTCTATCCCTTCCTGTCCTTCAAACTGAAGACCCTATAAGGACATGCTGGTTTCTTCACCACTAACCTGTGCTTTGTGTCCACCTGGTCACTTCAAATAAAGACTGTTATACCGATACAGTCAACATGTGTACAGACTTATTAAAAAGGTGATGATAATAGTGACAGTGCTGGTGTGCCCAGGATCACCCTACGGCAAGCTAATAGATAACCCTGAATCTGAGTTGGTTATTCCTGTATGGGAGGAAGATGGGTACAAGTGACCACCATCTCATGGTCTTTTTATGGCAAGATTGTTGAGCCTCGTCGGCCTCCTGGATGCTCATTGTGCTCTCCAAGTGCGTGGGACTCTGGGGTTTCCTCACAGAAGAGAAACACACAGCTCTACTCTGTAGAATCCTCACAGAGCGCTCAGCCACACTTCCTAGGAAGGACCCTGGTTGCAACCTCCTGGTGCAATTAACAACTCATTCTCAGAAAATTGCAGCACTGGTTCACAGCATTGATGAAAGAAAAGGGTAAATACCAAAAGAAAACCCTGCCATAGAGGGGTGTCCCATAGTAAAGGGGGGATGAATGTTTCCAATTTATCCCTGAAATCTGAGTCAAGAAACAGGGGCAGCTCATCCTAAACAGTAGAAGCATAAACTCCTAAAGATGCTATGGTTCTGCTGGGAGCTGGAAGCAGCTTGGACAGTTGTCTACAGTTCAGTAGTGTTATAGGGAAGTTTTCTAGTTAAAACTATAAAAATAGCTGTCCTCCCAAACAAAAACGCCATGGAGTTCGCTTTGAGTTAGCTAACTATTGCTGGGCATGGGGCCTGCATGCCCTGGAGTGTGTTTGATCTATGAGGGACAGGCCACTGGGGAAAACTGATTTTCTCTTTGCCAACAGCTATCCATTGCAAACAGTTTCTTCATTAGCAATGGGACCCCAAATCCCCTTCCTCCCCCTAGTGCTAGGGCCCCATATGACTTGAATGTGTACAAGTCTTTCTTGGCTTTTTTTTTTTTGTCTGTTTGTTTTAATTTTTGTTTTTGTGAGTTTTTCTTTTTCTTTTCTTTTCTTTTTTTTATTTTAAAGAGAGAATGAGTACATGAACATGGAAGTGAGTGAGGAGGAGGGAAAGGAGGATCTGGGAGGAGGTGGGTGAGCACAACATGATCAAAATATATGAAAAACGTTCATGAAACTAAAAAAAATATGCAAGAAGAAAGAAAGAAAAAAGAAATGTATTTCCATGCTCATAAAAATGACAATTTCATGTTTGTCTTATATAAGAGCCTAGGGAAATTTAGTTGAGGCATGACACTGTTAGCTGCCACCATTTACCCCAGATGTCTGTGGTAGGGATTCCCATAGAGCCCTCTCATGCCCTTGTCTTATTATTTCCTTAGAGTGATAAAGGCAAATCCTACAGCTTTGAGAGGCATTGTTGCACGTAGCTGTGCCCACTGCGTTTCTCCCTAGAGGCTGTCCAATGCCACTGCAAAGCACTTTGAAGAATATGCTTTGGGAGGAATGGGAAGGACGGGGTAAATTCCGGTGCTGCCATTGCTGTATCTACCCATCGGTTGTATGTTTAGTCAGTGTCTACCACGTGAGACAAATTGGTGCGACAGAAATGCAGCCAATGCATATTGCTGCATGAGGTTCAGTTTCTTGGTTTTTTTTTTTGTTTGTTTGTTTGTTTTTTGTTTTACAGGTCTAAGTTCACCTGTATTTATTAGCCACCCAGAGCCATTTGCCCTAGGCCAGGAGAAGAAACCGTGAGCCTACTGGGTGGGCACCGTGAGGACTGAGTAGGCAGGGATAGACTCACACATGTCTACCAGAGCTGTTTGCCTTAGGAGGGGAGAAGAAACTATGGCCTGCCTGATAACGGTGAGCAAATATATAGTAAGGTGTGTGTGTGTGTGTGAGAGAGAGGAGAAGAGAGAGAGAGAGAATATAGCTTATGTCCTGTAGAAACAGGCAGATCTGGAGAGGAGAAGATAATGGTGGTCTGAGGCCATGTTGACATCTGAGGGTCATGCTGCCAGGGCCATACAGATGTTCGTGCCCTGTGCTGCCACCCAAGGCCATGGTGACACCCAGTCCTAATCTGTGGCCTAGAGCCATTTCTGGGTCCATAGCTATAGCTCAGCCAGAGTCTGTACTGATATCCATGACTTCTTGTATCTTTGAAGGTTATGCTGATGCCCGATGCTGGGTTGCCACCTGGGTCCTTGATGTTGTCTGAGGGCTACCTTGCAGTCAGGTGATGCTGATCTGAGTGGCCTGTGCAGCCACCAGGGACCATGGTGATATCTGGGCCTGGGATACTGCCAAGGATTATGTCTATGTCCATGGTCCTACCAAAACCAGGGTTTGTGTTGATGGCCTGTATTGGCACCAAAGGCCACTGGATACCTGGCTTCTAGGCTGCCACTTGTGACCATGTTGGGGTCTGAGGGACAGGCTACTGCCTGGGCCATGTCTGAATTGGTGACCGTGGGGCAGCCAGGATCTGTGTTGATGTCTGTGGCTCCAGTTACCACTAAAGGCAACGTAGATGCCCACAGTCTGGGCCAACAGCTGAGGTCATGTTGGTGCCCAAGGGTCATGCTCTAGCAACATTCATACACATCAGGGTGGCCTGAACTGGGGCCATGTTGACATCCAGGGCCTGAACTATGGGCATGGGCCATGCCTGGATCCGTGGGCCATGCCTGGATCTGTGGACCATGCCTGGGTCGGTGACCCTACTGTATTCAGGGTCTTTGTTGGGGTCCATGGCTCCTGTTACCATAGAAGGCACTGTGACTGCCCAGGGTCTGGGCTGCCACCTAGAGACAAGTTAAAGTCGGGGACCTCATTGCTGCTGATCCTATGCTGATCTGAGAGTCCTGTGCTGCTTCCCAGGGCCACGGTGACATCTGGGCTCAAGCTGCTGTGGCTGGCTATGTCTGGGTCTGTGGTTCTGCCACAGCTGGTGTCTGTGTTGATGCCCACTGCAGTGTTACCACAGGGGCCCATGCGAACCATGTGTTTTGTGTTTTTAATTTTTTGTCTTATTTTTATTATTTCTTTTTTAGTTTCTCTTCAGGGGGAGATACCGCAAGGGTGAAGGGCAGATATGGAGGGACTGAGAAATGAGTGGAGTGAAATTCACAAAGGATCAATAAAAATTACGCTAATAGAAAGATTTGCTTTGTGCTCTCTATATCTAAACTTCTTCTTTTAGGGCATAGGTAGATATGTCATCTGTACATCTTACATATGTTGGGACATTTTAATAGGAGTTGCTAGGAATGATAATTACATCCTTTATCAAGTATCTATTCATTACATACTATGTACCAGATTTACTCGAAATGTCAGAAAACAAACAAACAATATTTCAGGTATGAGGAGATAAATGACAGGTATGTTTTTTTTAAAAAAAATGATACTCTTTGGGGACATTAAGTACTACAGTAAGTTAAAAAGCACACAAACAAGGAAAACTAACAGGGCCGGGGACATTCCATGACTCTTGCTGGCTGCATTGGCCTAGTAAAGCTACTTTTAACATGGAGAAGCAGCTGCCGGGAGCTGGGGGAACAAAACCAAGTTAATAAGAACAAAGGGTATCAGTCATGGGAGAAAGTGTGGGGCTATGAGGCTGAGAAGCAGGCAAGGGCTAAATCATGTAGGATCTGGGTTAATAATGGTGAAAATCATTTATATGACTTCAAACACTGTGAAGTAGGACACAGCACAGGAGTCTGCTCAAGTGGTGAATCGGCAAATAATATTTTTGATCCCAAAGGAAGAAGAAAAGTTGAAATTCCGGTAAACATTGTAGGTAGAATCACTTAATGGGACATATTAAGTGTGTAATGGAAACCACGTGATCTGTTAAAAATCAGATTTTGATCCTAGTCGTAGGCAGAGACTGTTTGTTCATTTTCTGGTCGCCCAGACCTGAATAATAACACAGAAACTAAATTAATTAGAACACTGCTTGGCCAATAGGTAATGCATTTTTCTAGCTAACTCTTACATCTGAAATTAACCCATTTCGATTCATCTGTGAATCATCATGGTTCTGGTTTGCAGCTGACGTCTGTCTCCTTCAGCAGCTACATGGCATCTCCTTGACTCCACTTACTTTTTTTCTATATCTCTGTTCGTAGTTCCTGCCTGGCTTTACTCCACTAATCCATTGGCCAAAACAGCTTCATTAATAACCAATGGTAATAAAACATACTTATAGCATACAGAGGGGAATCCCACATCACTAGTCTCTAGATAAGTAAGAATTATGTTTGCTAAGATAAAAAAAGATGGTGTCATAAACTCAAGCAGCACAGTGTGCATCTGGAGGTCAACTTTTCAGGAGGCAGAGGCAGAACAATCATGTAAGGTTAGAAGTCTGAGATGCTTGGGCAGCACAGAGAGAGGCTGTCTCAACCAAAAACATAACAAGAGGATTACAGAGTTTGTGCTGGGTATGAGAGCTGAAGAGAATCAAGAGTTACTCTCTGGCCAGGCATGTATGACATTCCTGTAATCCCAGCACCTGGAAAGCAGAAGCAGGAAGATCAAAATTCCTAGGCTGGCCTGGACTACATATGGAGACGTCATGTTTTCGTTTAGTTATTTAGTAGTTTTGTGTGTTGTGGTGGTTTATTTCTGGCTTCATAAATTTGTGGTAACCAACTGGCGAAAGCAAGCGAGCCATGGAATGAGCCTGGAATTGAGCTATAAGGTTGGAATCAGAAAGAAAGAGTTGAGGGTATCAGCACAGAGACCACGTTCAAATCCATGAGAGTTTGTGGTCATACATGAAAGGGTGTCTAAGGAGGGAAGCCTGGAGGGTGCCAGCATGTAGGCTTGAGGAAGACGAGGAAAAAAGAAAAAAACAAGGTTTTCATGAGAAGAAAAGTACCAGGTGTTCTAAATACCGAGAACTGTTAAGAAATTGGGTAGGAAAAAGGCAAACACCTGAAATCCAGTGCTTCTCAACCTTCCTAATGCTGCGAGCCTTTGATGTAGTTCCTCATGTCGTGGTGACCCCAACCATAAATTTATTTTCACTGCTGCTTCATAGCTGTGATTTTGCTGCTGTAATGAATCGCAGTGCAGATATCTGATATGAAGGATATCTGCTAAGTGACCGTTGTGAAAGGGTCATTAGATCTGCAAGGGAGTTGTGACCCCCAGGTTGAGAAATACTCAGTCCCACCACACCGGAGGTTGAGGCAAAAAGCATCTTGAGCCAAGACTTGCCTGGACTACAGTATGAGACTGTTTACAAAAAATGAAAGGCTGTGGTAAAAATAAGCTCTATCCTTTCATCAATATACATATAAACTTGATTTAAAGAAGAGCCAATGAAGAATAGGAAGATGAAATTGGAAATAACCAACACATCCAGAGCACTTTTTAAGGCAAAGCAGTTGAGAGATGGAGCAGGAATAGAGTTTGGAGTCACGGCCACTTTGTTTCAAGTGAGCTCAGAGTGGAGAAGGAGAGCTCCAAAAGAAACCGAAATCCCTTTGTGGGCACAAAGCCTCAGAGAAAGGGAGGGAGAGCTTGAGGGAGCGATGTGTCCGATAAAACCAGAAACTCTCCCCGGGTTGTGAGGGTAGGAAAAGCACACCAGGTGGAAGCAAGGCTTCTGATGGCTCGGTGATGGCTCAACAGCAGAGGCTGGTGACGCAATGCCCTCTCACTCTTCCTTAGACAGTAGTTGGGAGCCATGGATGCCTAACTGGTCACCAGTACCAGGCTTTTTCTCTTGGGTCACCAGCCAGCTGCTAAATCAAGACCCAGAGACTTCTTAGTTGTGAATGATCTGCCTGGATTAGGCTCGTTTCTTAGGCTCTTTTAACTTAAATTCACCTGCTTTTCTTTATCTACCATTTATCTCGAGACTTTTCACTTTTCTTGCTTCTGCATATATTACTTTCACTGCTTCTTGGGTCTGTTTGACCCTGGTATGTCCTTCTCTTTCTCCTCCTCCTCTTCCTCCTCCTTTCTGCTGAGATTTTCTTTCCTACTTATTCTCTCTGTCTGCCAGTCCTGCCTATCCCTCTCCTGCCTTGAAGAAGCTTTAGAGTTCTTAGAAGTGCAACGGAAATAATCCATGTTGCTGCTATCCATATCACTAAAATTTAAATTTTCTCTTGAATCTATCATGATGGATTAGGTTGGTGGAGGAAAAACAGTTTTAGAATAGACTAACAAGAAGATTGGTTCTGCTTTAAATACATGTGAAAATCAACACCAAATGATGTTGATTTTTAACAAGAATCCCCTTTGTTGTCAGGAGACACATTTCAAGCCTTGCACATTTTGATATTTTTTTTAAATGGGGCAACTGTCAATTTGAATTACTTCAATCTGCTTTGCATAATAATTTACATATTTATCCACCAAGAATGTCCCGATAAAGGACACTATCCCGTGAGAGATGAAAAGGCTTGATTCTCCAGTCACACTTGCATTTTTCCATAGCCAGCCCCCCTTTTCCAGAAGCAAAACTGGAGCCTTGAGAAAGACAATGGGCAGGGTCAGTGGTTTGCTGCTAATTTTCTTTATTGTAAAATGCCATTATGCAAAAAGAGTCGTTTTCATCTGTATCACCCCAGCTAAAGCCATTTTTTTTCCCAGTGGTAAAGAATACTCCTTCCCTAAACAAGATGAACACAAACAAGCTTCCATCGGCTCCCCATGAAAAAATGCTGAGCCACTTTTGTAGGAAAATAAAAAATATTACCCTTTCTGGCAGTTATTAATTCAATGTTACCTGATATCTTGTTTTCCTCAACTCTGAGATTTGGTGTTAGTACTCAAGCCTATGTTGGGATTTGCCCAGGGTTCTTAAAGTTTCTTTCTGAAGATATCATTTTTTATCTCAACCACAAACTTGACTGCAGTAAACATAAAAGCTGTTCATTTTTTGCATTTGATTTCTGTTTGTGATTGAGGCATGCCCCCAAAAAGTCAGAGCAAGGTCCTTCAGACAGCACTGCAATAGGTCTTCTGGTATGCTTCTAACCCATCTAGAATTCTCAGCATCACCAAGCATAACACAACCCTAGAATTCCAAAGACATGGCCATACTTGGACTAGAAACCATTGCCATCCAGGACTTAGGCATGGGAATAAGAGTTGGAGACACTGCGGACTCTCGTAGTTGTCATGAAAACCCCCTGCCAATACTTGTGTTGAGAGTTGAATCCCAACCCCAACTGTCCACTGTGTCTCTTCAGAGAGAGGCTTCCACTGACCTGACTCAGCTTCTTCCTTCTCCTTACTGCTCCCACTGCTCAGTCAATTATCCCTTCATGAGCCTGAGAGCGTTTCAGCGGTTTTGGAGCTGTGTTTCATAGAGCTGGAAAGGCCTAGGGATGAGTCACTTTTGGGAAGTGTCTCCAGAATAACTTGGAATCATCCCATCTGAGTTTTGCTTTTCCCACAGCGCAGCTCTACCCCTTTAGCTTAGAGTATTAGGATTCTGACATGTATATTCTTTTCACTACATGTTCTGCTTTAGAAAAATGAAAAGTTGGGAGGGAAATCACAGACGTTTCCCACACCAACAGGAGTGGAGGGGCTTGTGTATGAATTCTCCCATGCTGAATGTGTTGGTTTTTTTTTTTTTTAAACAATAGCCACGAGTCTGTAACTTACTTTTGTAGATTCAAAGAAGAACGGCAGTACAGCTAGACATGTGTAATCTTTGCTTGTATGATCTTAACTGTCAGGAACAGTCAGCCTGCTCAGTTTAGGAGTGGAGAGGAAACCTTGATTCCCCATAAGCAAGAAGCCAACCAATCTCTGAGCATCGTCAAAGGTCCTGAGCAGTGTGCCCCCTTCCTCGCGTCTTCGCATTCACTTTGGGGTGTTCTGTGAGCCTTGTGCTTTAGGACAGCGCTAAGGGCACAAATGGGAATGGGTGTTTTCCTTGACAAAACATAGCACACAGTTAAGTGAGAGCGCATATCCCATGTCTCCCCGCTCACCTTGTGAGCCACAAATAGAATGATAAATGACGCTTCAAGTCTCCAAACAGCCCCGGCATAAATCAGAGGAGAAAACCACAAAGCAAGGTCGCTTTTTCCTTCTGTGATGGGGTAGGCTCACAGGACACATGCTGTCTTCTGTGCCGGGGAGTATCTGCTTCCGTTCCACCTTTTCCAGAACCGGGTGAAAGGCCAAAATCTCGGGACACCTGGGCCTCTTATACCCAGGGAGCCTTGTTATGTTTTAGATTTAGTTGTTTAAGTTTTGCCTTTTCAGGAATTATTTCCCCATTGTCTCGTATACAAAATAATGAGATTGGTATGACATTTTCACATATTTATACCATTGGTTTTGTTGTTGTTGTTGCGTTTTGGTTTTTGGTTTGTTGTTTTGTTTTGTTTTGTTTTTGTTTTTGTTTTGGAATCAGAGCAGACATTTGCTTGCTAGAAGTGTCTCACTGGGGATGAGACAGCACAGCCTGGCATTGCCCAGCTCGCCCCCTCTGCTCTTTCCAGGGACAGCTTAGCTGGTTGTTTTGCAAATCGTCTTGAAGCAGGATCCCAAGCCAACACTCTGGCTTTTCTATAGAAAAAGGAATTCATTTCGATCTTTTGTGTGCCCACAGTCAGCCAAGCTCCTCAAGGCCTCCTTGGGTAAGGGTGAGCAGGAACAGAGCCCTTTCATTTGACTTGGCAAGTAACCTTGTCTGAAACGCGCCGGACCTTCCCGCCTGACTGTGCCGCATGGAAATCAACATTGTCTTTCTCTGCTCCAGCACTCACACAGTCGGGTGTGTGTTGTAAAGCAGAGAGAATTATCCAACGGCTGTAATTAGAGTGACTCATTGACACAAATGCTGAGAGGCAGATGTAGCATAAATAATGAGGAAACACAAAGAACACTCTTCATTATCAGTGCCTAGCCTCCCAGTCCTCGGCACAAGAAGGCCAGAGGCCAATGGGAAGAGCCCTGCTACCCCAGTGCCTCTTGATTATGCCCTCACCTGGAGAAAGTGTGGGTCTCAGAGCCCGGGTCTACTAGACTAAAGCAAAAAGCAAACAAGAGGCTTGTTTTAAGGTTGCCAGCTATGTGGCATCGCATGCAAGGTGCCGTATGGATGGAATAAACAGGGAATGTGTAGGAAACATGCCAGAGCCCTGGAGCAAGGAAAGATGCCCACATGAAAACACGAATCCATCCAAGTAGGGTTGAGCTATGGACAGTCACATATCAGTCACCCCAAGGGCAATGATGGTTGTAAGAAACCTTGAAGTCAGCTCAAAGGACCCCAAAATCAAGTTCTCAGCGCAGAGGGAATGAAGGCAAGGATAAAAACAAAGAGAGATGAAGAGGGACAAAGGGAAGGGAACGAGGAAGAAGGAGGAAAAGGACAAGGGAGAGGGGAAGGGATATTTGTCCTGGGTGGGGGAGGGAGCTCAGAGTCAGATTGGGGGTTGACAAAGGACTGCCTCTGGATAGAGAGGAGACAGATCCAGCCCATAGGAAAATGTTGGTTTATAAAGGTAAAAGGGGAAACCCTGCGTTAGGATGAGGTGTTCGATTTTAATTCAGCATGTTAATTAGGTGAGTCTAAGGGTTTTTTTTTTTTGTTTTATTTTTTTTTTTTTTTTTTGTTTTTTTTTTTTTGATAGCTGCCCTTCAATACTTTGAAAGCTGGAGCTTGGTAGTCAGCCTCAGAAGGAAGAAGTGGCCAAATGAGAGAATAGGCCTTGGTGGCTAACTTTAGGAATGTAATTTAGCAGGTGTTAGCAAGGCAGAGAGAAGCGAGGAGATGGGCAAGGCCTGCCAGAGCCAAGCTTTCCATGCTCAGGCTGGCAGAATCCCTTCAACGGCAGCCAGCAGAAAAGAGCACAGTGACTTTGAAGTCAGGCCTAGCTGGATGGAGTTGGGGCGGTACCATGTGTGATAGAACCATTGAATTCCACAGTCTCTTGCCTTTTCTGTATCTCCTTCACTGCAAAGGTAGTATAGTATAGAGACCTACAAGAGCAGACTAAAGAAACTCTAAACACTGGAACAGAAGTGCAAGCTAAGAGCTTGTCTACAGGGGCGACAAATACACGTTAATCTCTGTAAGGATTGATTGCTGCCCTGGAGTAGGGTGAAAGGAGTTCAATATAATCAACTTACTACAAATTAGTTGATTGCTCTTCTTGATGGATGGGTCTATAATGGAGGTTCAGCATTGGTCTTTGCTGCTGCAGAAACTGGATGGGCCTTGGTTAGTGGTAATGTATAGCAGTGCCTGTGAGGGGGGTCTCCTTTATTGCTATAATGGCTCTTCTACTCACAATCTTGCTGTTCAAAGGCGGAGTCTGTAGAGTAAGTCACTACCTCATTCTGTCTGCAGATACTCTACCTCTTCTTTTGTGGACAGTCTTCAGCAGGTATCTATACTTGGGACAATGATGCTCAACAGTCATACTTATTTTCCTAAGTGTATCTGCTTTACTATAAAAGCTTTTGTCTTAAAACTTATCACTTTTTTCCTTTCAGGACTTGGACCAAGCAGTCATAGATATAGAGATAGAGATAGAGATAGAGATAAAGATATATATTACCTAGACCTCCTATTTTTTCCTATAAATTAATGGACAAAATTCACTACTGAAAACTCTACACTCTGCAGGTTCCTGTATTGCTCCATTTTAGCTCCATCTCAGAGTAGAGCAGTGTCGCAGTTTGAATGAGACTAGCCTCCATAGACTCGGATGGGAATGTGGTAGCTTGGATAACCCCACTGGGTTCATGTATTTGCATGCTTAAACTATCTTGGAAGGGTTAGGCAAAGTGACCTTGTTGGAGGAGGTGTGTCACAGGGGACATCAAAAGCACATGCCAGACCCATTCTGGCTCTTTCTTCTTTCTACTTCCCATGGATCAGGATGCAAGCTCTTAGCTGTTGTTCCAGCACCAAGCCTACCTGTCTTCTGTCATGCTCCTTGCCATGATTATCATGGACTAACCCTTTGAAACCATAGGTAATCACCAACTAAATGCTTTCTTTTTTAAGTTTTTTTGGGGAGGCAGGATGTCTCTTCACAGTAATAAGACAGAACAGGACACTAGCTAAGTCAGACAGCATGGTTCAGGAACCTTTTAGTAAGCTCTCACTTACTAAACGATCTTTAAACTAAGCTTAATTCCTTCCTTTTAGGGTAATATTCATGTAGAAATCCCTACATGGCCTTTGTATTGTCTGAGAATGAGGCACTACCATGTGACTTTTCCTGGAAGACCTAAACAAATGTCTGTTCACCCCAAATAGGCCACCAGCAACAGGCCAAAACTCTGATTTCATTCATGTTTTACTTAGAACACTAGTGAGTTTATTGGGGTTACTTATACTATATGAATGAGGAGTTAGAGAGGCATGAATGACCCAAAGCCAGCTGTATCAAGGAAAATCCTATCACAGCCTAGATTAAAACTCACAGAAGGTGATTCCCCAGAACTCTGTGACTGGCTTGCAGGCAGGTACGTAGGTCAAAGAACATGTTCCTTTCCCCAGTAGTCCTTATGGCTCATGTATCCTGGAGCCCTGTGGATTGTACAATGTATTTTTTCTTTCTGCATCTTAAGAAGCCTCCCTTCAAATTAAATGTTTCACTTTGGAGGATACTGCTCACAGGGACCACTGTGATTGTAAGCTTTGGGCTTTATGCAACCTTACCCACGAAGTTTACTTGAAGCTGAAAACTTGTCAGTATGTAATCCTACATGTACCTGTTCTTGCTTACAATGAAGTGCTATTAGATAACTTTCTTATGACATATTGAATCAGGAAGAAACCAGCTCACATTATATAGCTCTGTTAGTGTGGCCATTTGATGTCCCATAATCAGGGCAGTCAGGATATAATAGAACACCAGGAACAGACGTCAAAAGGTTAGAAAATCTTAGGCAGGCAGCGGGTGGGATAGACTTGCTCCAGAATCTGAGGATTCCCGAACACAGAGTGCACATAGGACTTTCACTATTCAGACGCATGACAAGATCATTACACCATAGAGGTAGAGCGCTTTCTGTCTTACTGATATTGTGCAGTTTGCCATGAATGCTTAAGTGGGTCACAGCATCATTCCCCTACTCTGGAGGTAGCACTGTAACACTGCATTGCACATTTTTTCTTTGGGTTACATGCTGTGGAAGGCATTATTTTAGTTTTTCTGTTGCTGTTGTTTGTTATGTTTTTAACCTTTGCAAGAAATAGTCTAGCATATTCCCTAGCACAAAGCTCCTAAAATCTTCCTTCTACAATGTTGGTATCTCCCCAAGACCCTGTCTTTACATAGATTGATTACAATTATGGTCAACAGGATGTTGCAACAGTTTGTCTATAAGTTCATAGACTGCTTCTGATCTTCCTTGACTATGTGGATGAAAGATGTGCCCACCACACTAACTGTCACTTCTGGTACCCAGGAGATCATCTTTACAGAGGTGTGTGCCACGCTGGCTCCAACTGGAGACATTGCTTGTTTTGTTTAAAGTCAGGACTCTCTAGGGTTATCATCAAGTGTTCTAATTATTATAGAGGATAAAATGTTGGTGGATTTAGGGACATGGTAGCCAATATCATCTGTGTTGTACGACAGCCTGTGGGGGACACTAAATCTGCTTCATGTCGTGGAGTAGATTTGATATCTCAGTTGCAGTGAGGGCACCCTTCTGGCGTCTTCCCCAGAATACCTCTTAAACCCACATGTCAACATAAGCTTTCTGTCACATCACTTGTATTGTACATTCAGGGGTAGTTGATGGGGAAGCCTTATTAGCCAATTATCTTTAAGAGGTGGGACCAAGTTAGGGTGTGGCTTTCTGGGACCCAGAGGAAAACTGGAGAGAGAGAACTTTCGTGCTGTTTTCATCTGTATCTTCCCATATGCATTTAATTCATTGTCCTTTTAGCTGAGCATCCTCATTTTAACCTTCTCAGTCTTCCTTAACATTATTAGAATTCTTAACCAGTGAAAATGGCAACTTTATTTCGAGTTCTCAGGTCCTTGATTGGGTGCTCATATTGAGTTTCCATTTTAATTTAAATAGATTTTCCCTTTGCTGAGCTTGTGCATTTAAGGCAAGCGCTGTGCTACTGTGCTATACCACTGTCCCACTGGGCTATTGGGAATGAAGTTGTTATAAATATTTATGCATGAGCTTTTATGTGAAGACAGGCTTTCACTTCTCAATATTTATACCCATGGGGGAGTTGTTGAACTACTTAGTCCCAAGTTCAGTTTTTAAAGAAACTGAGTGAGTCTCAGAATATTTTTTATTTCTAGAAACAATGAAAAAATAATATAATTTTTCTATACTATTTTTACCATTCCATGGAGTGTCCCAGTCTGTAAACATGATACATTAATTGGTGTATTTAAATCTTCATTGATTTCTTACATTAACATTTGTGAATTTCAGTACATAGATTCTATCTGTGTTTTGTTATATTTGTATTCAAATATGCCATTATTTCTTTTTTTGTGTGTGTGTAGCTGTTAGTGGCAATGTATTTTTAATTCCTATGGCCACATATATTTTTGCTAGTTTATAAAAATACAATTGATTTTTGTATGTTTACTGTTGGAAGGAGGCTGCTTGTTCATTCCCAGCTGCCCAGACCTGAAATAATCACTCAGAAACCATATTATTTGAAATGCTGTTTAGCTAGTTGCTTAAGCGTATTTCTGGCTAACTCTTATGTCCTAAACTAACCCATCTCCATTAATCTGTATTTTGCCATGTGGCTGTGGCTTACCCGGTAAAGTTTCAGAAGACTCCAGCAGAACCGTCTGTCCCCAGCAACAGCTACATGGCTTCTCACTGATTCCACCTTCTTTTTCCAAGCATTCAGTTTAGTTTTTCTGCTACTGGCTGAAACAGATTTATTCATTAACCAATAAAAGCAACCCATATGTAGAAGGATTTCCCACACCAGTTTACTATGTATATTGAGACTTTGATTTAGTGCTTTATTCTTGCTGGTGATGGAGGGAATAAGGCTAAGATGTATCCAATATAAATATAATGTATGTGTAAGTACATGTGTATGCCTGAATTTATTTCCTACTTGACCCATAACTAGAACTGCCCATTTTGAATATTCTTGAGTTTTGTTTTGCTTTTTATCTAACCTTGGGGAGAAAAAATTTTATCTTTTTTTTCTCTTATAAGCAATGCTATTGTGTGGCTTATCATGGGTGGCCTTCATCGGATTGTACGGTTATATTTTCAAGCCTAGATTCTAGAAGTTGCCCCAGGTGAAAATAGCATATTGTTAGGTGTGTTTAATAAATTCCATGGAAACTTTTTCATGTGTTCGCTAGTCACTGTGTGGTTGGAGCAGACTTGGGAAGGCTTTGAAGTGTGGCCCGTGTCCTGCTCTGATTATCACCGAATTGGTCTAATGTGGTGCTGACTTACAGCCTTTCTAACCTCTCAAACTGTCTACTCTATCGGGATCCTCTGCTTAGCCATTCATTCCCTGTATCCTTTTGTTGAACTTCAGACTGCCCTACCATTTTAGCTTTGCCAGCTCTACTGATTTCTTTTAGTGTGTATGTAACAATCCTCATTATTTAGACAGTGGAACTAAGGGTACAGTTCATTTCTATCCCAGAGAAACTCTATTCTATCTTCTCCATGGGCAGAGCTGTGGAGCTCTTTGCCTTTACGGCTTCCTTTTCCCCTGTATTACATCCCTGCCTCAGTTGCTTAGAGACAGACAGAAGGACCACTTTTCTGGGAGAGCCATGCTTGCTCTCTGAATAAGCACTGGGGTCTAGACGGTCACTCCTCCAGGTATTGACTCTACCCAGTGATGAAGCTTGGGAAATCAGAATCATAGGATCCCCAGTCATCCGTGCTTTTTATCCTACTAGTAGGAACGGAGTGGAACAAGAGGGTGGAACACGGACTTCTGTCCCCACTGTGCTTACCTCAAATACAGCCTCTGCAGGAGCGGAGTAAGCAAGACTGTGGGCTTCCCTTTTCACAGACTAAAATTTAATAGGAAGCAGAGATCTTTGGCAACCATTGAGCAGAACACAGGACTATGGATGACAAAGGCTAGTGGGGTAGATTGTGATGCAAACACCAGGGACTTTTTTTTTTTTTTTTGCTGTTTTGAAGTAGAATAGATTTTCCCAGTGAATATTTCTCTAGCTGCTGTGGTCTCACCTCTGATTTGCATTTCACTATGGTTTCTCGAGAGGAGAAGAAATGGAAAGAAAAATGTCCTTTCATTCCTGCAAACGCACGGACAAGTGTTAACCTGGAAGTGTGTGCGTTATCATATGGATGATATGATGAAATATTGACCCCATCTAACACATGATAAAGCTAGTTTTAAAGGCTTTGAACAAATAGGGCATGTGTACAAGAAAGAAACCATGCACCGATTCTTACAGCTAGCTACTACCTAACTATGGATTTGATAATAAGATGGGAAACAAGGAAATGGTTTGAGAACTGCTAAAATGGAGTCGATTGTTTTGTTAGACATCTCATTTACCTCTGCTTTGAGAGTAAAGCTGTTACAAATGAATCTGCAAAGATTTATATTAAAATGATAATGATGACATTTGAGGGGGAAAATACTAAGGAGGAAATTTCTATAGTTTTGGCAGTGCCTTGCATGATGAAAGGGAAGAAATATAAAGAAGCAAAGGTCACGTTGAGTTCCTAAGGCAGCCACCCTACCTGCCATTTCCAGAATCTGGCAATTCAGATAAAGGCTTATGGGTGTGATTATTAGTGTCGATGAGGGGGAAATGCCATTGCTTCATAAAGAGGGTCCATGCAGTCTGGCTATTGTAGGTTTGTTTCTACATTTAAGGAGAGGAGTTACTGCTCTGTGAAGATGTGGGAAGTGCTGAGATAGACCAGAAGGAGGGTCCTTCCAGGGAGGCCAGTGGATGAAGGACAGAAGGAATCATTGGGAGCAAGAAATAGAAACAAGAGAATTGAGAATTTGCATATTATAGCGTCTTTGGGTTATCCATATTTCAATTGTCCTTTTGAAAGATTTCATAGCTCCTGGCAGTTTGGCAGAGATTAGACATAGCCAATGACATCTTTGTTGAAAATATAACGTGAAAATAGGTTTTCCTTCTGTAATACCTTTGAATATCTATTCCTGTGACCAAATCTAGGAATGAAAATACAGGGCCATAGTTGCTTTCATATGCCAACGGCCACAGTCTAGAGTTACCTGAGTCTCTACTGAGGGATTTTCCAGGTCATGTTGGCTTGTAGGCATGTCTGTGGGAGATGGCCTTGAATGTCTGTTGGTGCAGGAGTTTGTAGGCCATCGTAGGTGGTATCATTCCCTGACATATGGTTCTGGGCTATATAAGAAAGCTAGCTAAGCAAGAGTCTGTTTAAGGTGGCAACTTGCATACTTTAATTGCTTCTGTTTCCAGTTCCTGCTTCCTAATTTCTTAATGATGGACCATGACGTGTATGAAATAAATCCATGTTCCTGTAAGTTGCTGTTGGGCAGAGTGCTTTTTCCCAGCAGCAGAGTGAGACTAGAACATATAGCTATGCTGCATTAGAGATCTCAGCTGCCTCTTTCCTGTCTCTGTCCCCATGCATGCATTTAGAGAAGTGTATTTTTTACTTTTTCTAAAATTCTGTGACTTCTTAATTCAAAGCACAAGGATATAGTAAGCTTAATTATCAGGGTATTTCTTATGTGAGTCGTTTTACTTGGGTACCTAAGATTTGATGTCAGTTCTACTTTCTAGCACCGTATGTTATCTTCTATCTCTTTCTCTTGTCTATACAAATACCGAGTCCCATACACATAGCCAGCTCAGTATAGGTGCCCTTCTAGTAGAAAACGTCGTTATGCTACATACCTTGAAATGACAATAATAATGAATGACATTTACTAAGCCCTTAGTATTCACCAGGTAGGTTCTTAAATATGTTATCATATCAACATTTTGATCCTTACATACACTCTTTCAGGTACTCAGGTCATTGGCCCAGGTTTGCACAGTGCAAAGGTATGCAGAAACAAGCTCAACCAGTTCTGACTTCTCGGCAGAACCACAAAATTTCACATTGTCAGAGCCATCATTTTCCTTATTTGTGTAAGGAAGACTATTTTAAAACCCCGAAGGGGGACCTGGAGAGACAGTTCCATGATTATGAGTAAACACTGCTCTTGTAAAGGACCCTCCCTTGTTCTCAACATCCACATCAGGTGACTCACACCTGCCCATCACCCCACATTTTAGGGGGATTTAATACCTTGGTTACCCCTAGGACACTGTCTTTGCACATAACCCACAACATACATATGCACATAATTAACTTCTTCAATCTTTAAACTCTGAAAGAATGTGCTCTTTCTCAAACCCAATGAACCTGTAGATTAAAATACAAGTCACCTGCTATTCTACTACAAAGACCTTAGAATAACATAGAGTCAAAACCTACAGGCCCAACAAATGGGAACGTAGCCAACAACACAGCTGGTTGGTACAACCATAACAGAAAGGAAAGGGGAGCTTGCAAATGGATTTTCAAAGAAGTACCATCTTAAAGGCGAGTCTGTCCTTCATTAATACTGTGTCTCTCCTCTTCCACATCCTCCTTTTGGGGAAAATAGTTTCTACTCTTTATATTTCCTATTCTTGTTGTTGAAATCTTCCACTGAGTATTTGCTCCTAGCAGAACAGGACACCCCGGCTCAACTCCTAAGCCAGTGCAACACTCGAATAAATATTACTCTGTCCAGAATGTGAAGCGTTAGATGTAGGAGATGCCCTCCCATTACTCACCAGCATGTCCCATAACAGAAAGACAGGTGCCATTCAAATACTTCATCCCATTCCACACTTCAGAGAGAAACTCTGCAAGTAAGGATGAGGCCCAAGTCTTGGGATGTCCATTCAAAACGAGCAGACAGTCCCCCAAAGTTCATGATTGATAGTTAGAGTTATTTAAATCAACGGTTCGACTCAAGTCCTGGCTACAAACCCAGCTGGTATTTCTCATACAGAAAGTGGTATTTGGAAAACTTGCTAGATTTTTAAGTGGTATGACAGCTGCCAGTTGGAAAGAAGGAGTCATATCCCAGAAAATACATACTGGAATCGGTGTTAACTGTTAGTGAGGAAAAAGACGTGTCTAAAGCTCTTACAATTAGCACTTAAAGGCTGGGCTTGCACCGTGTATTATTTAGCAGTTGTGACAATAATCTTTGATGTATTTTATTGTGGAAACTTAGCCAAAAAAATGCTGTTTTGCTTCTAATACGCACTCTGGCTTTATGAACAACACAGCACAAGCATAGGTCTCAGAGTGACTTTGAATGTCACAATTGGCCTCACAGTGACTAGGTCACAAGCAGCAAATCTGAAATGTTTTGCAAGGGAAATGATTTATTACATATTAATCTATTCCACTCAAGGTTGAGACCCCTCCATATTGTACCCTACAAATTCTACCAGTGACCAGTTACGGGAAGAGCCAAATTTTCTTCGGGATTAAACGAGAAATGTATATTTGTATCTTACCTTATTTATCAAGGACCATAAAATTGAGGGTGAGGAAAAAAAGGGGAATTTGGCACCAGTGACTCTTACTATGTTTTTAAGTCAGTTGCTGTCATGGAGTAGAACCAATGGGTCCCCCTAATCTCTTAGGTCGTCACAATTCCTTTCTAATTTACCAATTATTTGGCTAAGCCAAGGTTGCTCAACCCAGCAAGGAGGACAACTATCGTTAATTGTTACTTGTAAAATGACCCTTCAAGAGCGTCTCCCTTAAAATATGAGGGAGAATTAGATCCATTCATGAGAGTCATGCATTTAATCAAATTATAAAAATAATATTTAGTCGAGCTCTCCTAGAAACAGCCTATGAGCATGTGGGCCCCAATTAAAATGTGATTTTTAAAGTCTTGATTTTGGCAGCTACTTCCATTGGTAGACATTTTCCAAATATTTTCACCCACAGGAATTTGCTTCTAATTATTGAGTTAAAAAGAAAACATTGAGCTAGGAATTCAGTCACAGCTGCATGAATTGTGCCCAGATGTCTTGTCCAGGCTACTGCAGAACTGAAGAAAAGATACAAAGGAGAGGAAGAAACCAGTATCACCTCCCACTGAAACCCGGAAGAGGGGAGTTGAGCA
This sequence comes from Microtus obscurus, assembly GCA_963919715.1. Classification (NCBI taxonomy): domain Eukaryota; kingdom Metazoa; phylum Chordata; class Mammalia; order Rodentia; family Cricetidae; genus Microtus; species Microtus obscurus. The sequence goes on along the minus strand of CAWTZC010002327.1, from coordinate 2,365,184 downwards.
CCAAGTTAATGCTGCGGGGGAACCATTAGCTGATTGATTCTCTCACTTGTTAATTCATATAGTGTCAACAGATAAGCAAATAGTTTTGAAGTTCTCTGTAAAATGCCTCTTCTGTTTGTCTTGACACAGTTATAAATAGCTAATATAGTTTTGAAATATCATACATGGGATGGGGTTGACCAAATCAAATGCCCTCACATTTACAGATACAAATCTCCCCAAATATTTTGTTTCTTGTCTTCATTATCATGGATCCATTTTCTGTATGTTAGCATTAAGAGAGAGTCTATTGGAATCCCATGCACACGAGTAGATTTGTTCAGCCCATGTTCGACACTGAAGCCAGGATGGAAATCAGTGGATATGCTTGGGAATAACTCAAACATAACCGTAAGAAAGGCTTGACTGTGGGCATAGCTCAGTGTAGCACACATGTCTAGTATTCAGGGGGTCCAAGACCCTAACTGTGGTTCCTAGTGCTTAAAAAAAAATTGCAGAAAGTAAAAACATGGTTTGCCCTACCGTGTTCAACACTGTGTAGGAATTAAGGGACTCACAGGAAGAACTCAAGTGTCACCACTTTTGCTCACCCAAGGGTATCTAGAACTCTGCAGGGTCCTTTCCTATGCCTTGAGAGTCGGAGGCTCGGTCATGAATATATACCACAGCCTGAGCCAACAGAGGATAACTGTTCAGGGATGGCGTCTACCCTTTTTCTCCTTCTGTGTTTGCTCTCTTCCCAGTCATATCCTCTGATCTCTATCCAGGGGCTGAACACAGACTGGGCACATCTATTTCTGTGCGTGGACCTAAATTAGACCACTTCTTACTGCTACTGTCTAGAAAATGGAACCCTGATAATGAGGATCTTATGGAATAACTTTAAGGAATTCAGTACTCAGATGGGTTCTACTTGCCTGACCAGTGTCAGGATATCTGGTTAAATATTTCATTCTGCTTTTGTTCTTTTGTTTTCACATATATCAGAGTTTCTGCTCAGGACCAACGTACTGCATCAGGTTGGTGTCAAATATGGGTCAATGTCAAGTTCTATACTCATTATGATCCCTGTGTCTTTGCATGTTATTCCATCTTCATCTCAACCCACTGTTCATGCTCTGGGAAGATCCTCCAGGCCCCAGCTAACAGCTTTGTTGGCCCCATATTAGTACTTAATCAGATTTGCCGCCTGTGTCCCCCAAACTCCCTCACTCAGTCTGGAATGCCTGAAAAAATACATCATTGCTCTTATAAACAAAAACGTGTGTTTCCCTATGTTTTACAATTTTTAAAAAGTAGGGCATTAACATCATGTAAAAGGCTTGCTTCTTTTTTTTTTTTCTCATTCAATGGTTGTAGTCCATCACTTTCTGAGTTTTTATGTTCCAAAGAGTTTTGATTGATAGGTTCTAGAGGAAAAATACAAATGAGGCCAGGAACAACTCTGCCCAGCAGAATTAATCGAAGACAAAATAATCTTCTTTCCTCTGGGTAACGTTTACCAGTCTCTCCATGGGAACAAGTAATAATAGATAATTTTCCTGTATTCTGAAATGTACAATAGGCACACACACACATTGAAGGTCAGCCCTTTGGTTTATCAAGCAGTTGTGTGTGTGTGTGTGTGTGTGTGTGTGTGTGTGTGTGTGTGTGTACAGGGACATTCACTCATGCCCCTCCCACAATCAGGTGCTCACGTCCCTTGGGGCAATGAAAAACTAAACATGAAGACCATCAGATCACGCAACAGTGCATTAATTACCAACATAGAGGAAATTATTCAGTTTTATGCAGAGTTCTAATTTGTGTTGCCTCCTCTCCGGCACGAACCATACACCAGCGTGTCAAGCATACACTGCAGTAATTTCATTAGAGTGTTTGAGGCAGGGCTGTCTAATATCTAATTTCTTTCTCTGTCTTACACACACGCACACAAAACTGCAAGAGCAAGTCCACACTTCCTCACTTTCGTCTTTTGTTAAGAAGGGCTAGCCAAATGGAGCGGACACATGACATTCGCTGGAGGAGAGATTTGTGGTAATTCGAGGAGAGTGACTCCAATGTAGTCGTCTGGGTTTGCTATGTGAGCCTTCGAAAATGGCAGGAATTTTACGTTTCTGACGGAGGTCAGTCTGTGACAGCAGAGCAACGTGGCTTCCTCCTCCCTACTCGGGCGTTTCAAGCAGAGTCCCACAGAAAATATCTGGAGAGAATCGCCCTTTCCTCTTGATTATCTCACAAATAATACTCATTAGCTCTGCATTGTGAAAGTTTCCCGGGACAAATGAGACAATTATATACATTCAGCCTGTAACAAAGCTCGAACCTTCCCCATTATCTGGGCAATTCTGATGGGAATGAATTTAAAAAAAAAAAAAAAGAGGAGAGACAGAAGGAAGGAAGGAAAAATGAAAAGAAGGAAGGACAAAAGGAAAACCATTAAATTTCTCCAATTTTATTGAGCTAGAGAAATTAAACCAGAGCAAGAAATGTTGGAAGGGTTTATGGTGGCAAATTTTTATGTGTTTAAAAATGCTATTTATTCCTGTGCTTCTTCCTGCTGTTGCAGACTGGGAGGCAGGGCGTGGCGGTGTCAGTGGCAGCTACCTCCTCTTTTGCTAGAATTTCCTGCACAGTAGGGAGGGTGTAGCTTTCCAACCTTGTTCCTGGGCAGAAGCTGAGCAAAGGGGACAAAACAGTGCACGTACAAAGCCACAAGACTGTCTCCAGGTGGACTCCAGCAGGCTGCTCCGTGTGAGGGGTCTATGCCAGGACCTCCACCTCCTTCCTCATCTGCACAATCTCGACACAGCTCTGAACCCAAGAACCGTCTCATTCATTTCATTTTTCAGCAGGAGAGACAATAGATTCCTAAGGACGCTGGGCAATAGCTTGGACTCCACACTGTTCTTCAGGAAAGAAACCTTGAGCAGACAGTCTGTCTCTAACCTCATCTAACCTGGTCTCTGTAACCTATGGTCTATAACATATGGTACTCAATTCCAACAGAGTATGAAAATGGCAAGGCATGTGGCTGGGTTTATTATTGTTGTTGGCATTGTTGCCTACATTGGGGCAGGAAAGTAGAAAGGAAGCATTGGCAAAGGCATCATGAACCCTCCTCGAACTGTAATGAGCATCACCAGCACCCACATTTTGGTTTGTATCAACCGACAATTAGTTGACTGAAATAACAAATGAGATCTCATGGTGGAACAGAAGGAGCCCAAATATCCAAGTTTAATTTATTTTATATGCAGCTACATTGAAGATGACTTTTAAAGTCATTGTTAGAAACTTTTAGTTTTGAGTCTGAATACAGAGGGTGCAGAAACAACCCCTCTCCTTCTGTGACGGTCTAGGCATCTTGATGGAATGTCTTTTCTCTGCCAATTGAAGAATTAAAAGGCAGGATCATATAGGAGGGGGAGAAGTCTCAGCTACAGCATGCAGAATCAGTTTTGAAAGGGTTGTATTAGGGGTGAGGAACCATACACAGAGAGGGCAGGGGGGAGAGAGAAAGAGAGACAGAGAGAGAGAGAGAGAGAGAGAGAGAGAGAGAGAGAGAGAGAGAGAGAGAGAGAACGCTTTGTAGAGCAGGGGGAATTGTGGAAGCAAGTCAAAGCCCACTGTGTCCTTGAAGGCTGGGGGCTTTAAGGGTCTCTGAAGGGTCTTCCTCCTGCTTTACAGGCTTGGTCGGTTTAAAGAAAGCCAGCGAAGCTGATACAGGTTACAGGTCTGGGGTGAACATATGCTGGTCTGACCTTCAACTTTTTGGACCATTCCACAGGCCAGGGGTCCTAGCAGCGGGAGAAGTCAGCCAGGCTTTTGTTTTCAGCTGTGTATCTTTGTTTTAGGACAGGAGAATGAGGAAGTCAGCCATCTTGAAAGTTCACCCTCTGTTTTACTGCCCAGTCATGGCCCGGTCTATCGATCTATCTGCCTAACGGGGACTCTGTTTGAGAAGCATGTTTTTTCTTGGAACCATCAGAACCCTGGGGTGTTCAACAACCAGAGACCAGCACAGGCAGGAACAGAGGAAATGGAGTTCGCCAGTGGGAAACAAGTCTTGGTCCCTTTCCTGACTTCGGGAGGCTGAACAGAAGGAGGACTCCCTACTGAGACGTAGAAAGTAGTAGGATGCTTATAAGGACTTTGGCTCTGAGAACCTCATGTGGTTTTCCTGATAAATAGTTAAGATCTTCACAAATTTCTCAGGCAGATAAATAAAAAGAAATCACAGAAAATGTACCCATCGTTTTGCCATGGTAAAGACTTACTCCTTAGGGAAGACAGTGGGTTTATCTGGGCTCTTACCTACACAAGGGCCTTCCTCACATTCCACCCCATTTATTCCCCAACTGTGTCCCCACCTAGCTTTGATTCTTCTCCAAAATGTTTGTGTGGGTCTGTGTGTGTGTCTATGTATATGTTTGTGAGTGTATGTATGTGTGTGAGCATGTGTCTGTGTGTTTGTGTCTATGTGTATGTTTGTGTGTGTATCTGTGAGTGTATGTATGAGTGTGTGTGTGTGTGAGTGTGTGTCTCTGTGCGTGTGTTGGTGTGTAGTCAAGTGAGGTCGCTAGTTCAAGAAAATGAATTAAGAATGCTGTAGCCTACAAGTTAGAAAGCAGAGCCCCTGCCTGTGGAGCTGCAGCACTGGAAAGTGTCTGTGAGGCCCAGAGACAACGGCTTACTAAAAACCTGACTCTTCACTGGAAACTTCTAGAATATTCCCCTTTCCCATGGCCTACCCTGACACCAGCAAAGCTTCCGAACAATTACTGTGTTGGGCACTTAGACACTCAGAAAAAGTCGAAATCAGAACACAAGGACTTTGATTTCCTGGCCATCTATAGCTACCAAAAAGACCAACAACAATCTAACTTTTGGCTAAATTAACAAAAACAAAAAACAAAAAAACAAAAACAAAAACAGCCTTTACAATTAAGGACTAGTTAATCTGTCGGCCAAGAAGCAAAACAAACAAACACACAAAACCCTAAACCTTATGAGGCAACACACCTAGATGATCAGACTTACCTATCACAGAGGTTGGAACAGTCTGGGAATCTGAAATAATTGTGACTAGCATGTAAAACATTCCAATGGAAAAAAGCAGAAAATATATGAGAACAGATGGCTAATAAGTAGGAGTGGAAATTCTAGGAAAATACAGAAGTACCAGAACCCACCAGCACAAGAGAGATGGCCTTTGTGTACTCTCCATCAGAATGGGTGTGACCAATGAAGACACGGTGATTGACAATAGAATAGGGCAAGCGATTTCCCAAACAAAAATATGAAAACAATAAAAGCTTAAAACATCAGAACATTCCAGAACTGGGGGAACATTTTAAAGGCGTGAACTATGCATAACTGAAACACCAGGTGAGTCTTACATCACAGCATGGAAACTGAGTTGTGGATGGCTGCAGACAAACAAAACATCACACAGGAGGCTTGATAATTTTACAATTCTATAACAAGTCCAAGATTCAAAGATAGAGATGCTAATTCAATATGTCATTTGCCAAAATCATAAACAAACAAAAAAAGACATGATACAATTCCATCACTCCTGGATAAGAAACCCAAAGGAATCTAAATCAGCATATAACTAGGAATATCAGAGATATAACTGGGAACTTCACACTTGGCTCATATCCTTTTAGAGCTCCTAGAAGTCAAGGAACCAGTGTCTTAGTCACTGTTCTATTTCTGTGAAGAGACACCAAGGCCAAGGTTACTCTTATAAAAGAAAGCATTTAATTGGAGTCTTATTTACAGTTTCAGAGAGTAGTCTGTTATCATGATGGCCTGAGCATGGTGGAAATGCATAAAACTGGAGCAGTAGCTGAGAGCTACATACTGATCTTCAATCTAAGAGAGAGAGAGAAAGAGAGAGAGAGAGGAGAGACTGGACCTGGAGTGGGCTTCTGAAACCACAAAGGCCTAACAACACACTTCCTCTAAAAAGGCCATACCTGCTTTAACAAGGCCACACCTCCTAATCCTTATAATCCATTCAAATAGTTCTAATTCCTGGTGAGCAAGCATTCAATTATCAGAGGCTCTGGGGACCATTCTTATTTGATCCACCACAGCCACATTCCAGATAAAGGATGATCAGCTACTGTGAAGTAAAGTCATTTTCATCAAAACAGACGGTGAAGCTTTTGTCTCGACAGTCTCCAAACACGACCTCGTTCTGCAGTGAACTTCAACACCTGCTTCACTGGGGTCAGTACTGTCCAGGGCACAGTCCTTCACCTTCTTTCACTTTCCCATCCTTCTCAGCGTCTGCTCTTTGGTCAGCTGTCCCCTTAAAGCTCCTTCAAAGCGAACCAAATCACTCAGTTCTCTTCTCTACATAAAACCACTTCAAAACATCAACCAGAGAATAGGCCACTTAAGCACCTGAGATCAGGAGAAAGGACAATCTGAGGTCTGTTGTGTTTCTAAGGTTTTCAGGGATGTTATACCCATCATTCATACACAGGCTGCCTTTCTCAAACAAGATGTGAGGCCTACAACGAGATGGCTGACTTCTTTGTCTTAACCACTTCAGTGAAAGGCTCTGCACCTGAGCACAGTCCAGATCTGAAGCACTGATTATTTTAATGAAATGCTGCAAATTTCTGTGTCAAGGTGAACCTGGCACACTTTCCCTCTGTGCTCAGAGACCTAAAACAGGTCTTGTCAGCCCATGTCAGTTTCCAAGAATGGAATGGAAAGAGAAGCCAAGCCACTGGGATACCAATTTTTGTCTTTTTTTTTTTTTTTGACTCCCCTCTCTCCTTTAAATCTCTTCTGTGGTTTTAAAGACTGTGAAGAAATTGGTACTAATTCTGAGCACTTTCCACAAATATCTGGAAAACATAGGAAAGGTTCAGCATGTCCTTGGGGATGGTGAACATAGAAGTTTGAGAAACCACGTGACTCGGCAGAGACCTGTTCCCCACAGGATTCCTTCTTTCCCATGAGCTCCCTGGTGTGCCAGCTTCGCAGATGCTGCAGATGAAGCAGAACTGACCCTGGAGACAAACATAGCAGAACCTCAGAGAGCAGACCCTACCTCTCCGTTTCCCCTGTGCTGTGACCAACCAAGCTCACCCTTTCAGGCTGGAGAGCTCATTTCCTGTGGGCAGTATCAGCTCTTAGGGCTTTCAAGTGCATTTCCTTTCTTAGGGTTCACTTCTAATGAACTTAGGAGATTGTAATGAGATCGGCTTAGCTGCTACTAAAATCTTATCTGTGAAATCATACTTGTCTTTTTATCCCAAATACTCCCCGGAAGGACTGCCCCTTCATGTTCAGTTGTGCTTCTCATGTGGCACCCTTGGCTGCTCGGTTTCTGGGCTCAGATAGCTTGCTTGGGTTTCACTTTTGACATATTTCCTGTCTTGGCTTCACTGCTGGATCCACATCTGTTTCTTAGTGTGTTCCAGATCCAGATGCAGCCTTTCCAAAAACCGACTTGCTAAGAGTGACTGTTTCCATGGACATAGCTTTGGGGATCTGGGGCTCTTTATAAAATCCCTATGATATATTTGTCCTAATCCTCATTCTTCAAACATTCATTAGAGATCTGCTTCTTTCTCATATACAAGAAAGCATTTTAAAGGTAAAGAGTTGGGAACCCATTAGTCAAAGAGTTACTTGGATAAGAAACTGGGCACTAATTTAGAAAACCCATCTTGCTGTGCATTCTCTACGCACACCGTTGGTTTTCATGGCGACCGTTTATTTCAAGTATATCATATTCATTCTTCACTCCTCCCCTTTCTCCTCCCTCCTCTTTTCTTCATCCTGTTTATCCTTCTCCTGCACCTACTCTCTATAAGTTCATGCCATTTACATACATTAATGATTTTACTCATCTATTAAAAAAATCCTAGGCCCCATATGTGAGAACATACATTAGTCTAGCCGCTATGAAAACCATTATGGTAATTCTTTTCAAGTACTAAAAATAAAGCAACTGTGATCCAGCTGTAGCACTCATGAGTCTCTGTGTGTGTATGTGTGTGTGTTCATCTGTGCGTGTGTGTGTGTGTGCGTGTGTGTGAAGGAACCTGAGTCGGCATCTCATGGAGATGCATGTGCATTTATGCTGTTGCAGCTCTGGCCACAACAGCCAAGCTCTGGAATCAGCCTGGGTATCCATATAGGGTTTTAACAATAGAACCGTTTGGGTCAGAGAAGGCAAGGCGACTGCTGTGAAGACAGGGTAGCAGCTGGAGTGAGGCCGGATGGCTGATCCAGCTGTAAGGATGCCTCAATGAGTGACATTCGGTCAGGGCCAGACAAGCTTACCTAAGCTGCAGGTGCTGCTGGGAAAATCCAGACAAGACCACTCCACACCTGTTGCCTAGTTAGATCTCCAGTCTTTACAGCTCTCTTTTAGTACAAAAATAAGATGGTGATCACCACAATTCATAGGTTCAGAACCTGAGGGGCTGGAGCCAGACAGGAGAAAGTTAAATTCTGAACCACTAATGCAGCAAGATTGGGAGAGGGAACACAGGTGTTCCTGACACATTCTCTGACCCCAACACAAGGAGCCAGCAGTGATCAAACTTGTCAAGCTGGTTAGCAGAAAAGGCAAGGTAGCCAAGTAGGCATAAAGATGAGTGTGCATTCTCTCGAGCAGTGAGGCTGCTGATGCTGAGCTGATGACGTCACCATTTCATTAGTCTGCTTATTTATTTACCCTACAGAAGGAAATCTTCATCAGAAGGCTCCACCACTCCTTGCAGTGTTGTAGCGAATGCATTACAGTAGAAAGGTGAGCACTGAAAGAATTCAGAGCTCCCCTGGGCTCCCTCTCCTGCTTTCCCTAAGGCTGGCTTTTCCTCAGCATCACTGGCCCGGGTTTCCAGAGCAACCTTCCACTGCGGAATTCAGTTCATGAGAGGCCCAAGGACAAATGCCTTAACAAGAAAGAGAAGAAGTCCTGCAATGGCACTGGGGGCTCCATTCCCCAGGCACAGACCAATAGTCCTCCAGTGTCCTGACTAAAAAAGAAACTACCTCTTCCTCCTGCCACATACCCTGCACAACTGTTTCATACTTGGGATCACCAACCAGCCAAGAAGGTATAAAAATGGAATTTAAGACTTGTTGAGTTGCTTCCCAATCAGACAATGGAAGCTGGGAATTCAGGACTGAGGCAAACGGGGCTTTCAAAAGGGGTTGAAAAGCTGCACTTATCTATAAGTGTTCCAGTGTGGGGAAATCTCAAGAGTTCTAGCTGGCTTCAAGCTTGCTTTGTGCACCCCCAGGGTGAATGTCGGCATGGCTCTCAGTGACTGTGTTGTTCCCACACATTGACAACGGCTGAGCTTCCTTGCTGGGATCATGTAATACGTCGCAACACATCCACTGGGTGTGCAAGACCAGAGCAGCTGCCCAGCTTTGGTTTCCAACGGTTTAGAGAAAGTCTTCCCCAAAGAGTGTGCACAGGAGTCCAGCAAAACATTTTATCCTGTCTTTCCTCTCAGCGGATGCGTGGATGTGGGGATTGTGAGCTGCCTGGGGATGAGGGGCGGTGAAATAAAATCCGCTACTGGGGAGATCCAGGCTGTTCTGATGCTGGGGTGGAGGAGGGAAACCACCCATGTTCTAATGGGCAATGAGTCAAGGGGCCATTTAATGGAGTTCTGTGAGGATGGAAGAGCGGCCACAAGTGGCTTCAGTGGTCCAGTGTTTAAAATGTGTTTGACCTGCAATTGTTGCCAAAATCCAATTAGTGTTACGTTCTCTTCCTCTTTCTATCCCTCCTCTTCCTCTTTCTATCCCTCCTCTTCCTCTTTCTATCCCTCCTCCATGTCTTAACATTCCCTATCTTTTCTCCTCTGCCATCCAATATTGCCACCCCCACACCCCTCCTATACCACCACCTCCACACCACTCTTACACAGCCAGTCCCCCTCTCCACACCTTGGTTCCAGACTCATGCTATGATTCAGGACCATGTCAGAAGTCCCACATCGTTATTGAGCATCTAGTTCTGATCATCTTTAGAATGGTTTGATCATGAAAGCAAATCATTCAACTCCCTCTTCCACTGTAGAAACAACCAAGGTATCTGTGTTTATTGGTAATGTTTATTTTTTAAAAACAATCTCTTCCTATTAAAGTCGATTTTGAAATAATATTGTGATATCCATTGTCTTTTATGTTGCCACGGTGGCGGCACACATTGCTAGGCTCTCCTTGCTTCTTCAGACATCCTAAGATTCTGTTAGTCTTGCTGTCCTCTCCATCCAGAATTGTTGGCGCATGCACAGGCAGCATGGGCATTTCATCTAGAGTAGCATCAGAATACAGATGTGATCTACAAAGACAGTCCCAGTAAGTTGAACACTGGAGCCATTGGCCTGAGTAGCCAAGCCCTGGTGCTGTTTGAATTTTTGTATGCTGAATTCTGCTTGATGCCTTGAAAAAAATGTTTAAAACAGTATTTTCTGTTAATTCCAAAACCACATTTTTACTGATTTTTGACTGTTAATAAAAACATATCTGTTTGCATCAGGAAAGATGTACTAAAGAGGATACAATTAAATATAAGCAGGAGAGAAAGTTCATTCAGTAAAGTGATTGTTTTCACAAACATGTGGTCCTGAGTTCTGTCCCCAGAACCTGTGTAACAATACCTACATGGTGGCATGTGCTTATAGTCTTGATAGATTGAGAGTAGTGGATTTTGGGTGCCTTCTGACAAGCCATTCCAGCCTACCTGGTGATCTCCAGGCTAAGGAGAGACCCTACCTAAAAAGTAAAATTAAGGTGCTCAATGCTTGAGAAAAGACACATGAAGTTGTTCTCTGACCCAAGCATTCCCATGCTTGCACATGCGACTCTTCCTACACACACACACACACACACACACACATAAGCACATGCAAAAACACAATAAATAGACTGATACACACACACATACACATATACACATAAACACATGAAAAAACAGAATAACAATAAATAAATAGACTGATACACACATACATACACACACACACACACACACACACACATACACACACACACACAGGACCTGCATAGTTCCTGTTAGGCTCTACCACATAACACCTAGGCACTAGGGATGAAGTTTCCAGAGCAGGGATGTTGAGGAACCATGTAAAGCTTGAAGGATCTCCAGCTATGTGTCATTTTCTATTTGTCTATCCAGCTCCCAAATAATGACATGGAGACTTCTTACTAAATAAGAAAGCTTGGCCTTAGCTAAGGCTGGTTCCACTGGCTCTTATAACTAAATTAACACATTTATTTTAATCTATGTTCTGTTGTGTTGCTCATTGCCTCATCTCTCCATATGCTGCTTCCTCCCTGTCTGCTGGTGACTCCACCTTTTTCCCAGAGTTCTTTCTCTACCCTGAAGTCCGGCTTATACCTCTTGCCTAGTAGCTTTTTATTACAACAACCACAGCAATGTATTTTCACACAGTGTACAAATATTCCACAACATCTAGCTATGAGAACTTCTACAAGTATAAGAAGCCATATTTTAGATAGATAGATAGATAGATAGATAGATAGATAGATAGATAGATAGATAGATAGATAGATAGATAGATAGATATAGCAGGCAGGCTCCAAAGCCTTCTGTGACTTAGTGAGCAAGTCACAGATAAGGGAAACAGCAAACTTCAATTGAAGCCTTACCAACCAAAACTGCCAAAGGATCCTGAGCTAGGGACCAGCTGTGTCAACCAGGAACGGTGCTTCTGTGAAGACGCTATGCATGTTGCCCTCTCCCTATCCGTGCCTTTGGAATGTTGCTGTGCATGTCGATTGTGCCGCCTGCCCAGTTCACGAGTTGCTGCTGCTCAACTAAACCCTTCAAAATATTTCCATACACAACCACCAAACAGCCTTGTAAGTAAGGGTCCAGTACACAAGAAGTTTCCCTGAGCTCACTTCCATTTTATTACATTTGTAATGGATTTGCCTCTGTTTTATATTCTTCTTTAAACAAGAGAGGGGTTCTCTCCGAATTCGTGTCTGAGTGACAGTCATCTCTACCTACCTCCACCTAGAACTGTTATAATTATTCCCAGAAATCCATTTAAAAGTAATCTTTTTCAGAAATTTTATTTCGGATGCTCTTAAAGAATTTCCAAAAGTCTTAGACTAGAGGTAAAATGTTATTGAGGGAAACCATTGATACAAGTATGTTCAAGGTCATGGCCTCCTTGAGTCCTGTTATTTAAGGCTCATGGGTAAATGGGTGCAGTTCCCATCTGGCGATGTGTTCCCATCTCCATTCATCAGCCTGATGTCTCCCCAATCCATTTTTATCTTCAAGAAAGGCAAGGATACCTGAATAAATAGCACAAGGGTCCATTAGTTCTTTTCAGTCCATAATAACATCTGCAGTGAATTAAGCCCCCACTGACTTTCTGTACAATATATGAGTCATCAGGCAACAAAAGGATGTGTGCCTGGCTTCTGTGCAGAAAAGAAGGCTTTAAATCCAGAGGTCAACTATTTCTTCTGCTACAGAAAGAAAAGAGTGGACATGAGACATGAATAACCCCCATATGTTCTCATTCCAACTCTGTGTGCAGACGAGTGTGAATGCACATGTAAGTGTATAAATGTGTGTGAGTGTATGTGAGTGTATATGAGTGTGTGTGCGTGTAATGGAAAACATGTAAATTTGTGTATGAGTGTTTGGGTATGTGATTATGCATATAAATAAAGGGTATGCACTTTATATGTGTGCATATATAAAAATAGACATGTGTACATGTATATATGGAAAAGAGTTTACTGCATCAACAGAAGAGCAGGGCAGTCCTTAGCCACTGCAAACAACCATTTCCATGTTCACAATTTCTGTTAACTCCTAGGAGTCTATACCTTATACTTCCCACAAAACTTTCATAATGAAATTCCAAGAAATAAATTTGTATTTTGATTCTCTGTTATCCTAAGTGTTTCTTGTGTTTTCCTCATCATAAGACAGAACTGACTAAGTGTGTCCTTGGATATGGTAATATATGCTTTACCAAAAATCACCCTCCTTTCTAATGGAGTTTTAAGAAGAGAAGAGAGTATGGCTGTGTAAAACGGCTAGAACAATGAGGAAAGCTCTTAGGTTGAACCCTCTTTGCTGTTCCCAGATCGTGTCAGCTTAAAGAAATCACTCACATCACTAGGGATATGAGGGTCCGCTGTAAGAAGAGTTGGACTGAGTGTCCACAGCTGCCAATACACCGTAAACTCTTAGGAGAGATTCTACTGTAACTCCTACCCCTTGCTCAGAGCTCAGGAGACAACTGACTTCAAGGACAGATTCATTAACTTTCCTTACTCCTACTATTAGAGCTTTCTCTGTCCACCCTGAATTCATCCCTCAGCATGGACAGAAATCCCCAAGGTAACAGGGTTGGAGCTGAGCTAAGAAGCAGGTGCACATCTGTTCCTTCACTTTATTGACAGCGCTAGCATCTGATTATGCTGGCAGTGGCCATTGTGGGAAAAACTGCATTGCCCTAACAGACTCTATTTCCAGTGGATGTTCTAAGACCCCTGGATATTACAGGTGCAATACAGGGTGAATTGATATAGAAGAAGGGAAAGGTGCTTGTCATAACTCTTTAAGTTGCAACAAGAGAATCCACTATAAATGTGCTTTCAGGAAAAATAAATTCTTGTAGACCAGGCTGGTAGTATTAGGAAAGTTACTGCCTAAAAATGTTCACTTTAAAAGTTAATCTGTAGAGCTTTCATAAATAAAAAAAAAAAAAGAAAAAGAAATTCTTAGTGCATGTAACAGAAGAAATTAGAGAATTTGGTCTCCAAAATAGTGATGTCCATAAGTTGAGAAAGCTCCAAGAGGACTTGAGAGAGACAAGAGAAAGAAAAGAGAGAGAGGGAGAGGAGAGGAGAAGAGAGAGAGAGAGAGAGAGAGAGAGAGAGAGAGAGAGAGAGAGATTCTCTTTATTAATAAAAGATTTATTTCCTATTGCTTCGGTTTGTCTATGTGTCTGCCTGTGAGAAAATCTACAGGAATAGAAAGAAGACACCACCTCTTGGGTATGTAGCATGCATGGAGTTTCACCCAGATGCCAAAGATATGCACAGAAAAGACGCTTCAGGAGATGCCTTCATACAGAGCAGAAATTGAAGGTGTACGGCTGTTCATTTCTAGAGGCCTGCCTTGCATTGCACAAGACTTTCTCCAAACTTTTACTATGCTAAAGAAGCCAGTATAAAGTCTGGTAAAGACTTTTACAAACACAACTTTTCCAGTCGTTGGCACTAAAGCCTTCTTTACCACTAGCCCATATCTGAAGCTTAAACCAGGAAGGGCATACATTTATTTTAAAAAACTGTTTACCATGGCTCCTGTCTTAGATAGGATTTTTATTTCTATGATAAAAACACCATAACCACAAGCAACTTTGGGAGGAAAGGGCTTATTTCATCTTTTGCTTCCAGGTAACAGACCATCACAGAAGGAAGTCAGGACTAGAATTCAAGGAGGGCAAGAACTGAGGCAGCGGCCATGCAAGGAGGAATGTTGCATGCATATGAGTTTTTTCCTCATGGCTTGCTCACCCTGCTTTCTCATACACCCCAGAATCACCTATATAGAAGTGGCACCACCCACAATGAGCACGGCTCTTCTGCATCAATGACAAATTAGGAAAAATGCCCCACGGGCTTGCCTACTGGTCAGCATTTTCTCTCTTGAAGTTTTCTTTCTAAACTGACTCCATCTTGTTTCGGGTTGATATGAAAACTATTCAGCACAGGTCCTTTCTTTTCCGTTTCCAGCCAACCTCTCCCTGGCTCGCACAAAGCTCCCCTTAGCCAAAGAGAAAAAAGCAGGCGATTTCCTTGTGTGTATGTAAAAATAAGGAACAACCAATAGACACATACAGCAAAACGTGTAAAATATGACCAGTTATATATATACAAATCCAACTGGAGCTGGTTTAGGCTGTTCTTCAATATCATCTCAAGATTATTGCATGCCAAAAGCTATTTAAAGTTATAGACTCTTGAGGTAACCCGCACTACACTGTAGTATTGTAGACTAGATGGGGTATGGAAACTTACCTGAATATCTTAACAACACCTAGGATTCCCAGGGGGGTAGGAACAACTGTCTCCATGGAAACATCACATAAGACAATGGTCACCTTGACTTTCAATAAAATCCCAGAAAGGAGGTCGCCATAGTGTTTCCCTGTGGAAGAGGAGTGCAACTTCCCCAAGCGGCTTCAAACAACTAGAACAGAGTTTCTTCTCATTACCAAACTCCCATTCCACCGGAGGAAAGAAACTCAAGCAGTTTTCCTGGCTTCTCTTTGACCTTCAGAAACAGCATGTGCTCTCAGGGGAATTTGCTTTACACCCGACTCCCGAGGTTCAGGGTGAGGAGCTCTGTTGAACAAAGGGAGAAAATTCTCTCCTCTCTGCATTCTCAGAGATAACATTCCTGAGCCGAAGGGGAAAATTGAGCTCATTCAGTGACATATTGAACAAGAAGTACATTATTCCCCAAAGCTCACTTCTATTTACTCAGAAAAAGACTTAATCCATGATATGATTGCTTTCAGGGCAATGTACTTTTTGCTGACCATGAAACATGAATCAGAAACCCTATACACAGCAACTCAAATTCCAACAGAATTTGACTAGCGATGGTGACAGACTTTGACATGACCTCCTTACTCAATATACTCTGGTTACCTTCTGCCTGGAAGGGGAACCCGGCCTTGAGTGGAAGAAATTTGGCAAAGTCTTCTCATTAGAGCTGTTTTATAAAGCAGAGATGAATCCAGAGAAGGTTCTTGGCTATCTCTGATCGTAACACAACTATAAATACACACCTGAGTGTATTTGTACATTAAAACCTGCCAGAATCAAGATAGTAAGATGGCATCTTTTGACATTTTCTATGCGAGACCGAAGACAGTATACAGGCACTAACTTTATTCTTCTTATACTTTAAGACATCCTTCAGACGTATTCCCTTAGGATGAAGGAAGAAGATGTAGGATGAATAGATTTTGAAGTTGTCTTGTTGATCCTGGAACCCCAAGAACTTTTAAAAACCGAGTGCTTTGAAATGATTTCCCCAGTCAATCATTATTTTTGTCAGCTTATGCTCAACATGAAGCCATTGCTAGTGCACTGGAATTTATCAATATGATATATAAAAACATTTTTCTTTTAATGGCCAATATTGACTCTGAAATTTTAAATGTGTAATCAAGGAAATTTTATGAGAGCTGTTAACCAAACAGTCTGAATTCCTGATCATATGGGCTGCTTGGCTAAAGAAACTAACTAAGAGATTTCTGGAAAAGACCCCTTGGTTTTGACAAGGAGTTTTAATTACAGCACCTAGAATTCACAGAGGTCTGCATGCTTTTGTATTTAAATGAGGCTGGATGTATAATTAAATGATTTTTTTATTATTTCTTTTTTGGGGGCAGGTCACATGTATCTGTATATTGTACATGAAAATAGAGATCTTTTTTTAATTAAGTAAGATCCATTTTTCAAAAGTTCACTGATCAGATCGATTCTGGGTGATGTGGTAAGTAAGATTCATAATCAACTTTCTAGTCAATTGACCCAGTGCCCGGAAAGTTTCTAGTCCTTTGGTGAAATGCCAAGTTAAATGGCCATTTGATTGAAATATGTGGCTGAAAGCAAAAGAGAATTGGCAAAGTCACAGGACTGACAGCATGACACTCTCAGACACATAAAAGAGGCAGAGAAAAAAAAGATACATGTGTGTGGAATTCTATCCAAAACAGAAGTTTAGCCTCAAGTGGAAGGATAGCCAGGGCTTCCCAGAGACTCCAGAAGTCCTGTAAATGGAGCCATTGTTTAATATCCACAAACACCAACCCCACCAAACACATGCCAGCAAACACTCAGGCCAACAGAGAGATGACTAAACTCTACCTCAAGGAAAGAAGCCACACGGCTCTTTATTTTGATTTTATTTATTTTATGCTGACTGATTTCTACTTTGGAACGCCGTGGCTCTGAGTCCTCTGTGTCTCTCACAAAACCCCTGCTTAAGTTGGTGATAGCGGTGACGCCTTGGTGGAGGTGATCTGTTCATTTGGTTGTCGTCGTCGTGTGAAGGGCTGCTTGCCAGGAATCAATCACCTCACCATGTGGCCAGCCTAATACAGTAATTGTTTCAAAATAGAAGCTGCATGATAAGTTCGTTAGCTGCCAGTTTGCAAAGGGTCTGTGCTTGTAGACACAAGCGTATGCACAGCACGAAGGAAGCGTTGAGTGGATTATGAGATTGTAGCTATCTGATAAACCTATTTAATTTTATTTACTAACTCACCTGGATTTTTAATTAATTCCACTTTAGTTTAGGGTCCTTCCTGTGTTTGTATGTGTTATGTGTTCAAATTCATTGATTTGTGTGGGCTTTTTAGCTAGTCTTCTGAAACAGTTTTTTTTATTTTTTTGGTTTCTCTTAGTTTCTAAAAAACTCATAAAGTATTTTTATTTATTTTTTTAAATTAAAAGAGGCCACAAAAATGCAGTCAATCATTTCTGTGAATAACTTTTGTCTATCTCCACAGATTTGGTTGATATTCTTAACGGCATTTTTAGGGGCAAACATTTTTATATCATGCTACATTTGTATGAAAATTCTTCAGAAAGAAATTTTTTTTCTGTTATAAAGGAAATTTGCTGGTAATAAAATTCTCAGCAGGCAACTGTTGATCTTCCTAATTCTAAGGCTGTCGCTCCATTGTCTTTTGACTTTCATTGTTTCTGTTAAGTAGTGCCCTCTTTCTCCTGGTTCTATTTCTTTCCTCCAGAGGTCCCTTTTTATTTCATCTTTCTCCAATACCCACTCAAATAAATCCATACATTAAATTATCTCTGATAAAATCCTTAGTTTCTGTTTTACTAACTGACCTGTATCCAGTGCGGATGATCACTTTAAACTGTACAGCTGATTGCCCTAAAAGCTTCACTTGATCTTCTGTTGACAGATACTATTGTAGTGATGCCTGTATAGGTGGTTATTTTTCTTTGACGGTGAGTGATAAGTTTGATTGACTTTGAAGGCCATATGGACTCTGCAGTTAGGGCTCAGCTTCACCACTATCGTGTGAAAGTTGATAAAGTCAATAAATAAATGCATGAAGGAGAATAGTTCAATAAATGCTCACTTAGAAAGCATGAGTAAGCAGGATTTGTGGTCAGAGATGACCAGCTTCTCTGGGATGGATCACAACTGCTATAAATTAGGAATTACTGGCCTACACTGTTGTCTATCAGGGCAACCTGCAGGCTCTGCAGGGAGGGTGAGATGAACATTGTCTTTCTCAGGGCCTTCAAGTGGTTAGAGTCAGCATAATGCTTGAGAGCTGGGCTCAGTTCTCACCCTTCTAGTCTCTTCTCCGAGAGCAAAGCGACAGGTCTCATGTAGGCCGCCATAAGGAGCTGCCTCTGCCTTCCTGGATGCCCTTCTCCCTATGGTTTGAGGCAAATACACAGTTTCTTGTGTATCTTTCCCGTTTCCCGCTTTAGATCATTTTAAAGTTTGTCTCTTACTACTATAAGTAAAACTCTCAGTATATGATGAATTCCTTCCCTAAAAGTATAGGTAGTTACACACAGAAAAAGGTACTATAATTTTACAAATGTTATTCAATTTTATCTTTCATTAAATATAATTGGCAGTGGGTGTGAAAAAGAAGTACTGATTGGTTTTTCAATATATTTAAAAATAGATTCTAGCTATACTAAACATGAAATTGCATTATAGAACTTTTCTATGCACATTAATCAGTTAATTCTAAAGTCATTATCAAACTTAAAATTAAATTATTCAATTTCCATGGGAAAAATGGGGACCCATATTTCCAAATTGACTTTAAAAAGCCTACATTTAATTGAATCTTGATAGAATTTATTTGTTAATCATATTCTAGTATTAAAATAAAACATTCAGCTCATTTGAGAATATATTTTAATGAACAAAAATTAAGTTAAATTTTTAAAAGAAAATCAAGCCTTTGGACTTTTTTTCCTTAGGATAATGTTACTTGAGTGTGTGGAAGAGTTTTAATTATGTGATTGTCAGCATTATGCAGTCTGATTCTTTGATTAAGAACCTGTGTGTCCCTGGTGTGGTTACTTAGGCTTTCTCTTGGATACTCAGCATTATACCCAATAAAGTAAGTGCTAATCAATATCTTTAAAATAATCAGTTCACGCACTCTTTATGTATTTTATATTTATCAGTGAGCAATTCTGATAATAAACTATGTATATTTATGACATATATATAGAAAATGTATCTGTCTGTATACACACACACACACACACACACACACACATATATATATATATATATATATATACATATATATATATATATATATATATATCCATGTGATAGGAATAAAGTAAAGTGTAGAACCGGGACTAAACAGAATGAATTTAATGTAACTTACTACATAACTGCTAAATATCTTTATAATTGAATGTAATATTGCAAAGTCTCGTGGAATATTTGAAAAAGAGCCCTGACAAGTACCTTGGACAGTGATAGTTTTGCCCACCATTGTCCTCAAATACTTATGTGCCACCACATAACCTTCAAACTGCTCAAATGTTTTTGCCCTTAAGGAAAATTTGAGCTAATATGTGTCAAAGTAGTTCATATCTACCCTTAATAATTGTGGTGGTTTGAATAGGAATGGCCCTTGTAGGCTCATATATTTGAATACCAAGGAAGTGTGTTCAAAAAAGTGCATCACTGGGGATGGGTTGGGGGTTTCAAATTCTCAAATCGGGTCCAATTGGCTCTCTCTCTCTCTCTCTCTCTCTCTCTCTCTCTCTCTCTCTCTTTCTCTCTCTCTCTTCCTGCCTATCTGGATGTAGAACTCACAGCTACCTCTCAGCACCATGTGCTGCCATGGTTCTCACCATGAAGGTTTTGGAATAAACCTGCGAATATAAGCAAGTCCCAATTAAATTGTCTCTTTTATAAGAGATGGCATGGTCATGGTTGTCACTTCACAGTAACTGACTAAGAATCATATTTTTTTTTTCAAATTAGGGATTTCAAAACTAATACATGACAATTTGTCATGAGTATTATTTGACGATGTTCTATGATCCTCTGAATGAGTTTCAAGTAATTCCAAAAATCAAAACAGAAAAAAATTTGCTAAAAAGTCAACTTTGAAAATCAAGTTGAAAAATTATAAAATTATGCTTTTATAATGACCATTTTTTGGTCATCAGTTGTATAACAAAATCATTAAAATCAGATATATATCTTATATATAGGTCTGTTCATACAAAATTTTATCACCATCCATTAAAAAGGAAATCTATGTCTGTATTGCTCCTGAAGTGCACACCTAAAACAAGACAGGCTTTTAAGAACAACTAAAGAAAAAAATTTTTAAAACCATATTCATAGAAGAATTTTATACTATCTTACATATAGTACACTTTTGTCTTAATAATTTCCTTACATATTTGTCTGTCTGTGTATGTTTGTGTGTTCATATATGTGTGGGTACATGTTTGTGTGCATGCGTATGTATGTGTGCATCTGTGTGCCTGTGTATCCATATAAGTGTGGGCACATGTTTGTGTGTGTGTGTATGTGTGTGTGTCTGTGAACCTGTGTGTCCATATGTGTGTGAGTGAGCACATGTTTCTGTGTGTGTGTCCATATGTGTGAAGGCACATATTTGTATATAAATGCATGTATATGTTCTTGCTCATGTACACAGAGACTCAAAGTAGATGCTATGTGTCTTTCTGACACACTCCACTTTCTTCACTCAGGAAGGGTCTCTCTCTAATCCTGCAGTTTACCAACCCCAAGTAGCTTTAGCTATGAAGCTATGCTGTCTATCTCACAAGTGCATATGGCCCCTGTGTCTACCAATCTTTCCCATGGGCTCTAGGGTTTGCAATTCTGCTCCTAATGTTTGCAAGGCAATCACTTGGCACACTGAGCCTCTTCTCAGTCCATTCAATGACTGCTTATACAGCACTCCATGGTTTCATGGTGATATTTAGACGAAGGAGTTTTAAATTTGATGCATATTAATTTCAAGAAACAATTTTCACAATTATTAAGTATTACTTGGCAAAATAAAAATCAAAATGTCGGTGATGAGTTGCCCGTGTGTCCAGTGACTTCTTTACTTTTTCAGAATTCTCCACAGGATCCAATGTGCACTGTGCACTGGATTGACTCCTGCACCACACACTAGGATACACAACAGTGTGCTTGGTACCAGCACTTCTCTTTCTCAAGCTCTGATTATAGAGTGGTGGAAAAGACTTTGGAGTTTTGTAAATGTTTACACACCTGGCAGCCTGGAACAAACAAACAAATGAAAAAGGAACGTATCATGTAGCCTTTGCCGGTTTGCCTGGTGTCAATGTTTTCTCTATGGCCCTTTGCAAGCCCGCAGCACAGCTCACGGAATGTAGAATGGGCGAGAGATGAGAAGCAGCGCGGCACTGATCAGTTCAGTGACTCTGACTCCGACACCGTGCAGATTTAAACCATCTAAACAGTGCGGGCATAATAAAATAGAGCCAAGCGATTTTAGCACACCATGTGTTTCGATTGTGTGCCCCACATATTTTAGTCTAATTTATTTAGTTTTAAGTTTCCATAATTCAATTTTCTGTAATGGGTGTGCTTCCCTCTCAGCTTACGATATCCTTGAAAGTTTGCAATCACTCCTCGTGAGATGGGACAAGTCAACCACAGCAACCCTCACCTCCCCGTTCCTGGTAGGCAAAATAGAACACGGGACGTAAACAGGCACTGGGATGGCCACTGCTTCCTCTACTACTGAAAACGTTCTAACAAAGGTTAAAAAGAGAAAAGGCACATAGACCCCCTTTTACTCCAAGAGATCAAATCTTACAGAGATCTCAATTTTTCCACTCTTGAGTAAACCACAGACCTGAATCAGAACAAATTCATCTGTACTCTGCTGTTCTTGCTTAAGGCTTACTATTGCCCAAGGGCAAGGCCGGAAGGAGAGGCTGAAATGAATGTCTACATCACTGTCCATCACCGGAGAAAATCAAGACAAGAATTCAAGTAGTAGGCAGGTCCCTTGCTTGCATCCTCTGACTTGCTCAGCCTGCTTTCTTCTAGCACCCAGGACCACTAGCCCAGGAATGGCACCACCCACAATGGGCTGTACCTTCCCCCATCAAACAGTAATTTAAGGAAATGCTATATAGGCTTATCTACAGCCTGATCTTTTGGAGGCATTTTCTTAATTGAGGTTCCCCCCTTCCAAATGACTTTAGTTCCTGTCAGGTTGACATAAAACTATCCAGCACACTGCTGTGACCAATATGCCTTTTGGGATCATCCAAGAAAAAAGAAACACATTTGATGGCCAGTTTTGTAAAAGGAATTGGCTATTGAGTACAATGGATTAGATCTTAATGTCCCCAAAGCCATGTGCCAGGTCTGTGGTACAATTAGAAGGTGGTGGGTACCACCTTTAGGAGACAAGCCTAGCAGAAGAAGTAAGATGGCTAGATACATTCCTTTAAAGGGGATTTGGAGCCTGGCCTCCCTCTCCCTCACCACCTGGCTGCCATCAGATGACACCTGTTTGTTCCACAAGTTCATTGTCATGATGCTCTGTCTCCTGACATGTCCCAAGCATGAAGGACAGAAGAATGGGGATTGAAAGCTCTGAATCTGTGAGCAGTTATCAATCTTTCCTCTAAGTTGTTTGTCGCAGATATTTTTGCCACAGCGATGGAAAACTCGCTAACACATTGAAGCTCCGTTCTTTGAACCAATCCTTACTAGCCCTAGAAATCATTATCGTTTACTATTGAATTTTTGGATAATGTTTTACCCACAGTCTGTCTGTAAAAAGAAACAATACATCCCAGGCACCTCTCTTGGGTTCTCCTCAAACTGTGAGGACCGCTGAAATGCTGTAAGCTTTGGGGTTCGCACTCTGAAAAGCTTTCGTTCTTCTTGGTTTCCAAGATGACAAAAACAGAATAGCTCAGCCTAGTGCTTTACAATAAACGTAATAACTCTGGATGTGAAGGTAGACAGACTTCCTGTAAGTCAGAAAAGGCTGAAGAGGTCACGTTTATCAAGGAGAGAAGCCTTGGGTGGGACCTCCTAAAAGGGGTGTCTTGGACAACTTGGAACTTCTTGAATTTCCTTCTTCCTCACACCTGACAATAAAGTCTTTAGACATTGAATTCCAGCACAGCTCTGTCTAGTATCTCATTGGTGTTCCTGGTCTGAGTCAATGGGCTTTTTAAATAAAGTTGAATATGTAAGCTGAATTTACCCTGCTTTCTTTCACCTTGTTAAAAGAGCATTATGTAATGAAGACCTCCTGACTGTGAGCGCTGAGTCAGTCTTCCTGTACCTGTTTTTATCCCTGTTTCTAACATAGTGTCTTATTTTAGATAGGCATTTAATAGTGGTGGCACAGAAGGAGTTTGGCATCAAACAAAAGAGCCTGCCTCTTAGGTACATTGGATTCCTATAGACCAAGTTATTGAGCAGCTATAATAGAAAAGCAGATCACCGAAACCTATTTTCAAATGTGAAAATAATTCAATTTTGAAATTCATCACCAAAATGCCAAATAAGCATCCTATGACCTCAAGCTATTATTCAGTTATGATAATTAAAATACATTATATTTGCATTTTCTTAGATATAGATGTCCAGCCCATAAGTCATCCATTCTAGAAATATTTACTTTATCCAAGCATCAAGCTAAACTTTAAAGAAGCTGGTGATCTCTGTATTAGTGCAGCCATACAGACATGCGCAGTGCACCCAGGAGAACAGTAGCCAGGAGCTACCTTTGATGTACTGAGTAAAAGTGACCTTTCCATTATTTCTGCATAGACCTCAAAATCTCTTTGACCAGGGTGATATAAGCCTGTGTATTACTTATGCTCAGCTTAGCAATCTTTTAGTCTTGAACAAACTAACTAATGTTCCAAAGCTTAGTTTTCTTACATGGGAAGGAAAAAAGAAGGAAGAGGAGTTGGGACTCCCCATAGAGAAGCTACTAGATGCAAGGAATCTATCACAATAAACCAACATTTAATATGCATATTAAAAAAAACACAGGTAACTAAGAATATATAAGCATAACTACACATGAAATGTAATCTTTTCACAAGTAAAGCAAGCATACAAGAAACAGCACAACTTGTCGATAAAACAAAGAAGTCAGTGGACTCTAGATTCAGAAATTGGAAGCAGGAGATACATGCTAAAAAGTGGCTGTATTGTATCCATCAGTCACTGCCCAGTAAAACAAAATCCAATCTGGGGGTTGATCTTCAGGAGCGGAATAGAAACAAGTATTTAAACAGATGTGTGAGGGATGGGCACCCAAAATGAGACCTCTGGCAGGAGGATGCCCAGAGAAGGAGCTGACTGTCCCCCAGAAACATTGGGTGCTAGAGGCAATGAAATAACCTCTACAAAGCAATCAGAACAAGTAACTGCAGATTTAGAATTCTATCCTCGCGAAAAATGTCCTTCAGAAAAGGAAAACTTTTTCAGGCGAACAAAAACGTAATGTCTGCATCAGCAATGGGCATGCACATAGACAAAGCATACAAGATCTTCAGATGATTGAAGGAAAATGATCTTCAACAATAGATTGCGTGGTAGCTAATATTGGTTGCCAACTTGGCATATCTGGGAAGAGGGAGCTTCGACTGAGAAATTGCCTAGCTCTTGCTGTCCTGTGGCCATGTCTGTGGGGCATTTTCCTGATTGCTAAGTGATGCAAGAAGACCTAGCCTACTGTTACTGCCAGAGGGGAGGACTAGGCACGTAGTCTAGGCTTGAGCTGTACGAAAAAACTAGCTGGGCAGGAGGCAGAGGAAGCAAGCCTGTAAGTCGTGTTCTTCTGTGAGTTTCTCCTTCAAGCTCTTGCAGGGAAAGATTGCTAAAATGAATATATACAGAGCAATGTTAATAATAATATATGGAGAAGTTTAGAAAATACATAGACATGGAAATGGTACCACGTATAGAGAAGTGACTAATGAATTGTGTACTAAGGCGCGTGCATCAGTGGGATGTTATGGTGTAAATACCCCAACTACTTCCTCTTCTTTTCATAGTAGCTCATCCCCAGTAGGGTTTCGTGCCCTACCTCCATTCCAGAGTCTATTTCCTGGACACACTAAAGCCGCAATGACGCTCTGTTTAGAGCCTGATGCCCTTGTTTTTTCAGGGCACAGTTGGGTCACACTCTCACAAACGCTTGATGCCGTCCGTCTTAGTGACTGGCTATCTTTGATAGATAAGAGTAGTGTGTCATTGAGATTATTCTGCGCATTTCCCTGTGACTAATGCTATTCAATATCTTTCCATGCATTCTCTCCCGTTATTGTGATATTTCTGTATATGTGTCTCCTTTAATAATAATAGGCTTGTGTTTTTGTGGCTTTGTATTCTTTAAACTATTATTTGTGGGATTTCTTTAGTTGGGAATACAAAGGGTGCCCCTGGAGAGCTTGGACATTTGCCTTTGCTGAAGTCCTCCTCCCTGCACTGAAGATAGAGGCCTAAACTGGAGAGCTTGGGACTAAGCAGGATACTTCAAGTCCATTCTGAGGCTGGATTGCGTATGGATTCGTGGCAAAAGTCTTTTGAGGATTGGTTTCATTGATGTTTTCTTTCAAATTTTCCTCAAGTGTCAAAGTTAAAGGTATGCCAGACAAATATCCCTGATGCTTTCCCGTAAGAATAATTTTATTTTCCTAAATTGAAGAGACAGAGGTCTTCCCTCAAGATCTAGTCTGAGGGCTGGGCAGTGGTGGCACATGCTTTTAATCCCAGCACTCAGGAGGCAGAGGCAGGTGGATCCCTTTAGTTCGAGTCCAGTTTGATCTACAGAGTGACTTCCAGAACAGTCAGGGCTGCACAGAGAAACCCTGCCTTGAAAAAAATATCCAATCTGAGGCATCTCCAGTTCCGCCCTTCTCCGTCACGGACCCAGGCTTTGTATCCTTTCCACCTGGGTGAGGTGATTACCACTGACCTTGGCTACTAGCGATTGGGAGGGAACCTGCAGGGAAAATCCCAGCTTCGTGACTCATAAGTTACCTGAACCCTGCTTTCTTACTGCATTTCGTGGGTGGTGGTTTGTTGGTAAATGTTTAACACCATTTAAAGGAAGGAGGAAGGAAGAAAGAGAAAACAAATGCTAAAATCAGATCTGTGGTGTTTCCTAGCTTCCTCTGTGGAAATATTCATGCAATGGAAAACGTCGTGCCACCAGGGCAGCCTTGCTGAACAACAGGGAAGAAATGTGCACCATCACTTCTACCATGTGAGGAGAACACACGGAAGTAATGTTAAAGCCCAAATAGTACGGTCCCTTCAATGGGGACTTCCTACTATTGAATCCCATGGACATTTTCATGTGGCGTGTGACCATATTGTCTCTTGAATAACCAAGGGTATATGATGCTTTGCACAGAGATTTCTGACAGACATGTTGCACGTCTTATGTGATTGGACCCTTATCATAACTCCAGAGCTTTTGTCCTGTCTTTGGTCACACTTCCCGGAAGAAGAAATGAAGTTCTAGAGAGATTAAGTTGCCTCCAGACTTACACAGAAAAAATAACAGAGCCAGGACTTGGACCCAGACACTCCAGGATTCAAGTCCCATCCTTTTAACTCAGTGTTGTCTTTCACAAACTCAGGTCAGATCTGTTGAGAAATCCAATGGAAGAGGACCCACTGAACTAGATTTAAACACAGAGAGAAGCTAGCTTCACAAATAAGGAACTGCTTGAAACCTGAAACCAGTCTTGAGAGATCTTCAGAAGGACCCAACCAAGGGACACTAAGTAAATCAACCTCTCTAAGGAGAAGAGGTGAGTGGGAGGGGACAGGACATGGGAGCAGGAGCTAGGAGAGATGAACACTATCAAAATACATTATATAAATATTATTTTAAATTGTGTGTTAACGGAGTACAAATGAAGTTTTCTTGTTTAAGGGAGGCTAAAGAGATATGCCAATAGGATGTAGCTCGTGGTTTGCTGTTCATGTTTGCTAGGAAAGACATGGAGAACACTGGGGAAATCGGGGTAAGAAGGACACACTAGATAACATTATCACAAGGTACTTATTCCTTGGTCTGTATAATTACATAAGAAAATTGTTTGTTTATAGGAAATAGACCCTGAACGTATTAAAAGGGTATCATGAGATGACTTACACTTACATTCAGAGTATCTATTTATATCTATATATGTAAATAAATACACAAGAGGGTTTGAAAGTGTGAACAAAAGTAGCAGTCAAGCACTAGGTAGGAGCAGCTGAGGGAGAGAGGTGGCATGTCCTGTAAGCCCTTCTGAATAAAAAATGAAAACAAATGATCAGAAAGAGCCAGCAGGATCCAGTTCTGGTGTTCCATCTTGAGTGTGCCTCAGCCCCTGAATGTTTGTTCTCTGTTGGTGCATCATTTTCAGCTTCTCTCTGAGCCCTTTTTACTCTCTCTGCTCTTCCCCAGCCCTTTCCAGTCTGGGAAGGTTCCAGATCGACCCAGCTAACAGCTGCAAATGTGGCTGCCATCTAGCCCAGCTGTCGTGCTTGTCAGGCCTGGCTCCAGCCTGGGCTGCCTGTGCAGCGGAAGGAGAGGCAGAGCTGCTTTCCTCACCAGAGGCCACAGGCCGACAGGTAGCATTGACTGACCACTCTGATATAGATCATAAAAGAACAATACTACAAAGGGGAAAGTGGGAGGTCTTGCAGCATTCAGGGTGGAGTCAAACGTTAGACTGGCTTAGAACCCTGACTGATATCAGAGCCACAAGTCCTGGTACTCCACAGGATGCTCCCACTGAACTCCCAAATCCTAGTGCATTCAAACGGGAGAAGCAGTTTTATTATACCACAAAGTGTCTTCTTTTTGTTTGGTTTTGGTTTTGGTTTGTTTGTTTTATAACAAGCTTTCAGGTAGGTTTTTATTTTTTTTAAAATTTTATGTGCATGGTTGTTTTGCCTGTATGTCTTCTGTATTATGTATGTGCTTTGGCAATGTGTATTTTATGAATCATGCATGAGCAATGACTGTGTGTATGGTCGTTTTGCTTGCATGTGTTCTGTGTATCATGTTTGTGCAGTGCCCGCAAAGACAAGAGAGGGTTAGCTATTCTGGAACTGGAGGTACAGACTGTTGTTCGGTATCATACAGGTACTGCTAATGGACCCAGGTTCTCTGGAAGAGCAGTCAATGTTTCTAACCAGTGAGTCATCTTTCCAGTTAAACGTAGTGACTTCTTTGGAAGGCAATATCTTAAGCATTGTGTAGTGGCACATGCTTTTAATTCCAGCACTCCTGAGGCAGAGACACCCCTAAATTTGAGGCCAGCCTAATCTAGAGAGTTCCAGGATAGCCAGAGCTATACAGAGAAACCCTGTCTCAAAAAAGAAGAGAAAGAAAATAAAAAGTCAATGTCTTTATATGATATACTAACTCTACAGACATTTTCCAGTCAACTTTTCACTTAATAAATTTTATGGTATTTGATTTTTAACTCAGTGGTAGCTTGTGTTTAGAAGTTTGAGTTCAAAGGTCAAAGACTTAGCATTGTTCTGTTTTATTTAAAAGCTGTTGTTGTTGTTAATATTGTTGTTGAGACGGGATCTCAGAGTAGGCTGGCCTCTAACTCTAGGCATCCCCCTGCCTCATCCTCCCAAGTACTGGCATCACAGTTTTGCATCACTTGGTTCAGGCGGCCTTATTGTTCAGTGTGTTCTTAAGACACAATTCAAAAGAACTCCAAAGTCCATTTTCCTATCCTTGAAGCAAGACTGTGTGACGATGCCAGCAGCGTTCGTAACTTTTTCCAACAGATCTTCTCTAAAGGAAAGTGGGTTTTGGTTATTTAGGTCATTGAGTCAGAAAGCAAACCATTTGTCTTTGATCGTGCCCTTGCCAGAAGATCCCTAACTCATTAGTGTTCTATTAATGAGGCTGGATTTTAAAGCAGGTGTTGTTAAGTGCAATCAGAGCAGCTTTATTAAGCTGCAAATTGTCTTGCGATGACAAAGGAAGTCAGATTGGTCCATGCACAGTTAACCTTTGTCTCTCTGCATGGCTTGGCTGATTAAACAGCAATTGATAATGACCTTCAGCCTGGCAAAGCCGGAAATGGAGATGCCTGATGTTGGTATTCATTGTATGCGATGTGAGTGACAGGCGGGCAGTCTCTTTAATTTAGAAATCTATAATGCAATTTCGAAATTAACTAATATTGCAGCGCAATGAACCACTAATTTATGTGTATTACGCTGGTATTTTGATGTGCATGTTGTTTGAGATGAGACTATTATTGCTGGGAATTAACTTCGAGTGGGAGTCGTGTCGACAGACCGTCTTTAGTAACTAAAGAAAGAGGATTGTGGAAAACAAAGGAAATAGACCCATTTCTTCCTTTTACAGACTAACCACCCTGATGAGTGGCCTACTGAGTCCAACACAGGCTCTGCTTGTGAAGAGGCCTTAGTAGCTTGGTAGACAAGAACACTGATCTTACTGCAGCTTATTCAGGGCAACAGTGATATATCAAGAAATAGCAGGACCTCCACTAATTCCAAAAATGTAGAGGAGGAGACAGTAAGTGAATGGAACCTTAGAATTTCTACACCATATGTGACATGCTGGATTCCTTGCTCTTGCTTCCTCATTGGCTCCCACTAAACATTTCTTAGATTAAAGGGGCATCAATTCACAGAGACGATGACAACATTCTCAGTCAGGATGATTTGCCTGAACTCAGCTGAGCAGTGTGGATCTGAAGTCACAGCTCACTTCTAAAACCTACACTATTCAAAACACCGAGTAGAAACACGCTAGATAGATAGGATGAGTAAATGCCTTTGTCGCTTGCACTTTGCAGGCGTACACACTCGTGTGTGTGTGTGTGTGTGTGTGTGTGTGTGTGTGTGTGTGTGAAAGAGAGAGAGAGAGTTTAAATGCTTATTGAGAGAGAGAGAGAGAGAGAGAGAGAGAGAGAGAGAGAGAGAGAGAGTTTGAATGCTTATTGAGAGAGAGAGAGAGAGAGAGAGAGAGAGAGAGAGAGAGAGAGAGAGAGAGAGAGTTTGAATGTTTCCTGGTTTAGGGAACAAAAAAGTGGTTACCATACCACGAGATTAACTTGGAGCAATGGCTTCCTTCTCATGGAATGACACATTTCTTTGTATATCTTTGCAAGTTCATCTTCATGAACATACATTAAACAGTGTACTATTTATTGCAGAATTCTCCATTTGCATGTAAAGCCTTTGCAAAGTACTCCGCTAAAATAGAAGTATTGGAGGTAATTATAATTTGGACCCTTGCTAATGCTTCCAGTTCCCAGTTTGGGGCAAAGGACATTGTACCGTGGGATAGGGTTCTGTGCCTGGCTCCAATGGGTTTGCTTAACTGGCAAACAGGGTTAGAGAGATCTCTTTCTCCCTGCAGGAGCTTTCAGATCCTTTAATATGCTAATGATATGGTGACTTCGCAGAGAGAATCGAGCGTTCCACATTTCCCAAGCTTTCATGACCAGGAGGCCCTTTGTTCCTTGAGCACCAATTAACACTAGCAAGAATTGTGTGCACAGAACAGAAAGTCCCTGCTCCATATAACGTTAGCTGCCAGTAGCAGCCTAGAGCCGGCTAAGCAGGGCTGTAGACAGAAGCTTAGGGATGGGGAAAACCATAGATTTACCTTTTGCACAGCTTCGCTGTGACGTGTTGTAATTATTGAGACACTCTAACAATCTTAATGAACAGGGTAATCATTAAACACATAGATATAAATTATCCTCATCTAAATTGTCCATAGCAAACATGAATAGTAACTATAAATATCAGTGGGGATTTCCTGACTCTTACATTTCTTCTGAATGGTACTTGAATATGCTCTTTATTTTCAGATTATCTAAAAGTAATTAAAAGATTAATTGGAGTAAATGAAATGTGAGATTTTGATAGAAGCACCGCAAATTGTTAAAGATTGACTGAAGCCCACACAAAATGGATCGTCTGCATTTGATGAGTTGTATTGTTCTCAGAAAACAGCACTTGGGATATCAGAGGCATCTTTCAAAAGTACATTTTCCAAATCATTTTCCAAGATCCGGTTTCTGCTGGGCAGTCAAGTGTCAGTCTCTCCTTTGTGAGCTAGGAGTCCCGCTTTGGTTCTGACTAGGGTTCTCCGCGTTGGTGTCTGCTGGGAGTCGTTGCTACTATTCCATGTTCATTTCGCATGTTACCTCCTGGTAACACCGTCCTGTGAAATCCCTAAGCGGAACTCCTAAACTCCCCCTCCATGAGCGAAAGCCTTCAATTACAGGTTGTCTCTGCCACTCCAAATCCCTGGGCTGCATTATGCCTGTCATTGCTATGGGACATCCTGCTCCGGACCTGTGACTACATCCATCTAAGTGTCATAGTAACCGTGGGAGCTGCCCTGCCCTGCCGTTCCCCCCTTGAAGTCCCTGGAATGTGTCCAAGTATGCTATACAATAGTAGCTTTGCCTAGAAATGCCCGTGCTCCCAGAGCAAGAAAGGAGCCTGCAAGAATCTCCGAGGAGCATTAGATTTAAAAAGACATGGACTTCATTTGCTGTGGGGTGTCATAATTGCTTTGTTTCACATCATAATCGTTTTGTTCATCCAAATGTCTTCCGGAATCCCTTGGAAGATCACCTCGTTAGGAAAAAAAAAAATCTAATGTCTAGCTCTAAAACTGCTCTCTGCCACCAACAGATTCCCAAAATAGCAAGTGATAAAAATTATCATTGGCACTAACTGCAACGAGGCCACCTGTTCAACTTGCTGACAGCCTTGAACGACTTTCGCATTCAACTGGTGCTCAGCAGATAGAAGTGTGCCCTGGCTGCCTGGCTATTGGTGCAGAGCAGGGATCATTTGCTTCTTCCTCCAAGGTGGTTCGCTTATTCACAGCATAGCAAGGTTCGAGTTGGGTTATTTTACAGATCTGGCAGCCAGAGGTCGTAACCTGGATAGGTGAATATTATTTCGCAGAAGTGGTTAAGAAAAATGGCTGATGTTTCAATTTTCCCGAGGAAAGAAATGTATTTGCTGGATCCTAATCATTTTGGTAAATCGACCTTTGAAACTGACTCATCTACACATCCTTCGAAAGACAAACTGAGCAGCTGATGATCTACATCTCTGTGCTGAAAATGCTGTAAGGAGCTGTGACCAGAGGCTCCGCCCACATGGGGAAATTTCTAGCCCTCATAGTTAGCGTTCAAAGGGGGAGATGGGTCCAGAAATAACCTCCAAGAAATGTTTGTTCTAGAAATTACATTGTTGGAAAGAACTAGCTTTTTATAGAGTTAAAATTGTGACGATGCCCGCCATGTGGACGAGGAGGGGATATTCGATAGGACCCCAATGGAGAACATTTGAATTGAGTAGATGATGGTTCTGTCTAGCGCTAACAAGCTCCTCTTCACTGGTTCCTCTGCTTGGTTCTCCACTTACTTCAGTCACACTAGGAGCATGTGGTACTCTGAGACTGTGGTTTGTGGAGTCTGCCTCCAGAGCAGGAAACACAGTACCAACCAGAAAACTGCTGGGCAGGCCAGTATTCCAGCTCCACTACCCATGGCTGATTCAGAATCTGGGTGTGGGCTCCACTATCTGTGCCTAAGCTGGCTTCCACTTATAAAGGTGGGGAATGACAGGTGTTTTAGCTATGTCTGCATCACAGAGAACCCAAACACTTGAGAGAAACAGCTCAGAGGTCTATGGTTGATTTGATCTCAGCGTTTTAGAAGGCTCAATCCAGGGCCAATTGGACCAAGATACCTGGGCAGAGCATCACAGCCATGGGAGCACACTGGGAGATGTTTACTTCATGGCTGACCAGGAAGGAGGAGGAGGAAGGACAAGGCAGGCATTAAGACTGCTTTTATTTTTTCTTTGGTCTGCTCTGCCCATGAGATGGTGCAGATGAGTCTTCTGACCTCAGTTCCATTCATCTTCTCTGGAAATACATACAGATGTAGACACTCACACTTGGATAGGTCCACGCGTGCGCACACAAATACATCCACACACATAAACACACACACACACACACACACACTACTACCCTTCTAGATGACTGTAAATCAAATCAAGTTGACAACGAAGACACACCATCAGGGCTGTGATTAGAGCCATGCCATCATTTCAGACCTTCCTACTCAAGTCTCCTAAAACGGAGACTGCAATTGAGCAGTCAGGTGTGTGAGCACAAAACCCCTGAACTGACTTTTCTAGGATCTATCTTCTACCTGCCAACTGAAGCATGCCAGTGATGTGGTTTCTAAAACAACTCCCATTCTGTAATCTTGCACTAATATTTCCATAATAAAACTTAACATTTACCCCAACGCTGTAACTCAGAGAGCCCAGATTTCAAACTCGACGCCCATAGCAGTTGCACCCCCTTCTTAGGCTTTGTCTCTCAGAGCCTTCGTTCTCCCCATTTTTAAGCTGCTGATAATAATAGTGCTTAGGTTATAGATGTTTAGAGGTGAAGGCAATGTGGTGGTGGTGGGGGGGGGGGGTCCGCAGCAGGGCAGCTGATGTACATGGACCCAATAAAGACCTACCACTCTTCGGAAGTAGAATTCTGAGAAATGACGTCCAGACTTCAAAGCTTAGTCAATAAAGGGAATATCACTGGAAGCCTCTCTCTAGCCATGAGGAAAGCAAAAGGATAAGTTTGCCCCAGTTGCTTCTAATTGAATTGGACCCAAGCATGAGGGCTGGAGCTCAAATCTCCAGAAGACCCATAAAGAGGCAGACCAGGCCCTACTGGAGCCTTATAACCTCGGTGATGTAGGAGGTGGAGGCAGGATGATCACTGAGGCTTTTTAGCTACCAGCCTCGCTCCTGGGAAGACATTATTAAGGGAATAAGTGGGAGGATAGAGCAGGATGCTGGGCATCTTTCTCTGATCTCCACTGGAGGACCCATACGCAGGTGCAAGCATAGATCCACCCACCCACATTTACAGAAGATCTTCCCAGTGCTTTATCAAAGACTAATTATCCTAAAACCTGGTAGAGTTTTGGTAATACGCTGGTGGAATGGTGAGATGCCGACATAGCATTTTTCAAAAAGTCTTCCCGGTATTATTTCTGTTTGGCCCCAATAAAGAAAACACAACTGTTTGGGGCTGTATTTGCAAACAGTTAACAAGGAAATCATGCATTAATCCTGCAGATGAAAGCTGTTCCCATTGATCTGTGTTTATCGCAGCTCCAGACAGCCTGATTGGGAAAGCACTCTGTCACGGGAGAGCCAGAAAGGCAGCCGATGAGTGGCTGTTGCTTTCCTGGGAGGTGTTGGGTAGCAGACAGGGTTTTGTTGACCTTGTTCCTCCACACAATGAGTCTGTGTGGAGGGCCGTGTGCAGCAGTGCCTGGGCCTCTGTTTTTACTTCTTAATTTCTTTCACGGCATCAAAAGGCTTTTTCTCTTCCAAAGCTTTTCTTTCTCTTTTACCCCTGAGCCTCTGCAATTGAGGCACAAGCGCAATCTACCAGCAGCAGCCTTTGTTCTGGCCTTTCAGGAGGCCGGGGAACAGTGTGAGTCCTTCCTAATTAGCCTGTGGACCAATGAAATGGTTCTCCAAGCCAGGAGCAGCGGCAAGCCCACAGCCCAAGTGGTAGGAAAGGGGGGAAAGGCCTCTTTAATTAAGGCCCAACAAAACCAGCTTTAAAAAAATGGTATTTTACTCTCTACAGATGCCTTTTGAAAAAATCCCTGTAAATGCTGGCACATGCACAGGCTCTCAGACGGTGCCTCTGCTTATGCCAATGAGCAGGAGGCTCAGTTTGGGGCTTTGAATTGCAGAATTCCTGGCCTGTGAGTTTGGGAGCCCACAGCCTTCGCCTTGGCCCCGGTCTGCATTTGAACGAGTACAGCCTGTGCTGGACATAGAAAGCTGCAATCACTAGATGATCCCCACTTCTTGAAACTATGCCCAACAGCCTACCTTCTATGCTTGACATTTACGTGGGACATTCACAAATGTCACGGCACAAAAGCCTCGCCTACAGCACAGATGTGTTAATTTTTTGTTTTCCTTCATTGTTTGTCCCACATCCACGTCTTCTAGCTGTAACACATTGATTATTTCTTTCTCCGGTGACTTCTTCAGCAGGTTCACCGAGGACAGGTTCAGGAGCCAGTTTTAGACACATTCCCTGTCTATATCCTTTCTATCCTCCGTCTTTGCATGTCATAACTATGTGTCACTGTGGAAAAGGTAAGTCTTTGTAATTAGCCTCACCTCTGTGTTATCAAACTAGACTGTTTTTCCTTGATTTGAAAAGCTATGAACATTTGCCACAATATTAGAGAGAATTATCATGCAGAGAGCCATATTAAGACAAAGTTTTAAAGCCCTGTAAAATGCAATGCTTCAAGATAGTACTGCACGCTTGGCGAGACATCAGCCCTTCTATGTGTTCTGTATGAGTTTGCATAGGTGTTCCCCACTTGGCAGGGCGTGTAAATACACACTGGAGTCAGTACATATAGCTACATTACCATTTTCAGTGGCCGTATACTATCACCTTTTAAAGATTAGCAAGACCCTCCTGAACACATTTTTAATCAGCTTACTGAGTACAAGGTTTCTCTATGGCAGCTTCATGCATACTTAATTTTTGTTGATTCTTCTCCCCCATCTACCTGCCTCCCCTGCACCCACGTAAACCCTTCCACCTCAAGTCCTTCCCTTCCACTTTCACATCATGAGCATTCTATTAACTTCCCCACCTTTTCCCCTTCTTGTGAACCCCTGATCCCAGGTAAATACACATACGTAAAATTTAGAAGCTAGGATCCACATATGAGGGGGGAAAATCGTGTTGTTTTTGCTTTTCTGAACCTTTATTATCTCGATATGATATTTCCAGTTTCAGCCATTTTCCTTCTAGCTAAGTAAGATTCCACGGTGCATGTACCACATCTTCATTGTTTGTTCATCTGTTTATGGGTATTCAGGCTTATTCCATATCTTTGATTCCATGAACGGAGTGCTAGTAATGACAAATTTGAAAGTACCTCTGGAGTAGAACAAAGAGGCCTTCAGGGATATACCAAGTCAAATGGTCACATGGTCAAGTTTTAGTGTTTTTATTTCTGTTGTGGCTGCACCAGCTGAGACTCCAACAAGCAGTGAACTAAGGGTTCCTGTTCTCCCACAATCTCATTAGCCTCATTACTTGTGTTCTTAGTAATAAGCATTCTGAGTAGTATAAGATGGAATCTCAAGGTAGTTATAATTTACTTTTCTCTATGGTTGAGGATGTTGAACCCTTTTGAAAATATTTATCAGTCATTTCATATTTTCTCTTTTCAGAACTCAGTTTTATTTCTTTGCTCTATTTTGGGTTTGATTGCCTGTTTCTTCTTTAGTTTTTCTTTTGTTTGTTTGTTTTAGTTGCTTGTATAGTCTAGATATTAATCTTCTGTCCAACAGAGAGCTACCAGGAAATTTCTCCCACTCCACACTTTCGGTCTTCACTCAGCTAGCTGCTTTCTATCATGCAGAGACTTTCAGTTCCCTTCCTTCTCACTTCCTACTTTGAGCTCCCGAACTTTTACTCAGAAAGTCGTTGCTGTGTCTCTGTCTTGAAAACTTTATCCACTACCAGTTTTGGAGGTTCGGGTCTTATATTCAGGTCTTTGATCCATTTGGAGTTGACGTTCGTGCCGGGAGAGAGATAAGGCTCTGGTTCCACTCACATACAAATAGATACTCTGTTTCCCCAGCACCATTTGTTCAAAAGCCTGTCTTTTCTCTAATGATCATGGCATCTTTATCACAAATCAGTATCATAGGTTTTTGTCTGCAAATGTTCTGTTTCATTATGTACGTGTCTATTTTAGTCCGTACCATGCTGTTTTTGTTCCTGAACCTTTGTAGTGCACCCTGAAATCAAGTGTGGGGACACTTTCATCACCATCATCTTCTTCTTCATCATCATCATTATTTTGCTCAGGATGCGTTGGTTATTTTTCATGTTTCCAAATAAACTTTTTTTCTATTCCTGTGAAGAATGGAACCGGGATTTTTTTTTTTTCATGAAAGTTGCACCAAATCTGTAAACTGCTCTTCCTAGGACACTGGTACTTCCAACCCATGAGCATGGGACATCTGTCCGTCATCTAGGGTCTTCTCTAATTTCTCTGCTGGGTTTTTAAGATTCGTGACTATGTTCATTTCTTTGATTATATTTATTCCATAAATAAAATGTCTGTGTATTTCTCAACACAACAAGTTCCCACTTTAAAGAAGGTCTTTGTCTTTGGAGGCAATATATACTAGGCTAAACATGAATATACATGAGAAGCTAGAATCACTGCACTTATTTTACATGATTCGAGTGAGAAATAAGCATAAGCATAAACAACATTCTTGCTTTTGATTTTTTTGTCTACACAGAATTGCTTTGGTGATGGGATCATTTAGATAACAAGCTGTAAGGAGTGAGAGAATTAAAGCACCTTCCTTTGTCTAGATGGCCTGATGTTTCCATTTGTTTCAAAAATAGCCTGTCTAGAACACATGAAATATTCAGCCAACTCCCTGCAAAGTTGTTGGAATTTTGAAGTGTTGAGCATTTTTAGTGATGGAGTATCATGCTTAGCAACCACATTCAGCAAAAGGGGGAGCTAAAGTCACCCCTGAACTCAGTTCTGTTTCACCATCAATAATTACCTTGAAAGATGTATGCCTCTTACAAAGAGGACAAAATCAGCAGCCTTATTCTCTCGGAGAAAGACCAAGCTATTCAGAACCATTGTTTCTACCCATAGTCACTTCATATATCAAGGCCTCAACATTATTAGCTATAAAGAAAGAAAAACACCTGCTTAGAATGTCATCAAGTTCAAGGAACATAAAGTCAGTAGCTTGCGTTTCTCATTGTAGTTTCACTTTAAAAAGTTTCTTTAAGGTCGTACTATTTCAGGTTTTAAGAGATACACAAAACCGTCCATTTTACGGCATAGAATATACAAAGGATTTTCACATATACGATCTAATTTACTGCTAAAGTTCTTTGAGTCATTAGTATAATTATCACTTGTAATTTAAGTTAAGAAAACTACAACTCAGAGCAAAATAAAGATTCTGACCAGGCATCATGTAATGTCAGAATTGAAACAGTCTCAATTCTTTACTTTGCTAGGTTTATTGTGTTCTTCCCTAGGTGTTTTTGGCAAAGGTTATGGACCATGAATCTTGAATGGTGGGTTCATGGATATTTTGTCATTTTTATTATATGACCATCTCGCTAATGAAGGTTTAGTGATCTGAACTGTGGGTGCCCACCAAACATTACCTAGTGGTTAGGTGGACAAGTGGCTAAGGGCCTGGGAGAGACATTTGAGATGAGTGGTACAGTGTGTGCTGTATCTGTCTACATGGCACCTGGAGCTGTTGGCACAGAAGAGATGAATCCAAAAAAATTACTTCATTATTTGCAGTGATTTGAATAATATTGCCCATGTAGGCTTATATGTGGGAATGCTTAATCCCAATTAGTGAAACTGTTTAGAAAGCATTGGGAGGTATGGCCTCATTGAAGGAAGAGGTGTCAAAAGCTCATGCCCAGCCCAGCCACTCTCTCTCTCTCTCTCTCTCTCTCTCTCTCTCTCTCTCTCTCCCTCCCTCCCTCCCTCCCTCTCTCTCTCTCTCTCTCTCTCTCTCTCTCTCTCTCTCTCTCTCTCTCTCTCTCTCTCTCTCTCTCTCTCTTTCTCTCGATACCTGAAGGTCAGGATTTAAAGCTCTTAGCTACTGCTCCAGCACCATGCCTCTCCTTCTATCATGGTTATGGACTAACCCCCCTAAATTGTAAGCAAGCTCCTAACTAAATGCATTCTTTTATGAGTTGCCTTGGTGTCTCTACATAGGAACCAAGCAGTAACTAAGACTGCTCAAATTTAGCGTTAGTATTTTCATCCAAGTACTAAATAACCATCAGTTTTTTTTTTTAAGTCCAGGAGCTCCCTCCCTGTAACCCAAGGTTGGTGCTGATGAGGGGAGATTCTAAGGAAGGGATGTTGGTCTTTCATGCTTTGTGTATCCAGCAGTGATGGGCATTGGTAGCTGTGAGTCACCAGTACGAAACCAATCTTATGCACAGTAACGATGCTCACTCCTCAGTCTCTCATCCCTAGTAATTCGGCCTGGATGAAATGCTAATTCATGAAGGAGGACATCAGAAAGTCTAACCCAAGATTCTTTGAAACAGGAATCAACAAGGTACAGTAGTGTCAATAGTCCTCTGTTGAAGTTTTCTCCCACTGTTTCCAATCCCAAAGCAAATCATCTGAAGATGTGATATAAGAGAGACGTGTAGCCAAGGCCCACTGAGTTTCTACAGTGGATGCCAATGTTTGCCAAGGTGATGGAGCTGCCTCTTCACTGCCTAGAGGATGGAGAGTGGAATTCCGCTGTCCTTCTACAAAGTAAAGCTGCTTCTCTCAGGACGGGTAGTACTGTCACAAGAAAGCTACAAAGAAAAGCATGGCAGTAGGACCCATGTCTCTGTCTATAAATGCATGTGGAACAGAAAGTAGAGTCCAGTGGAGGCCATTTACAAAGACTACCTAGGCTGTGGGCCATCTCTATGGCATCCCATTCCAGATGTGCTCAAGCTAGGCTCCCTTAGAGTGGGAGCGCCTTCTTTCCTGGGTTTAGTTTTCATTATTTGTCCCATGTTCCCGTGTGCTTCGTTTCTGTGCCTTTTATCTCTGGCCTTTCTGTGTTCTATTGTGGTTTTGTTTCCTGGTTTTGTTTCTTAATTGAAATTGAGGAAATCGTTTCCCCCCAACTCACAAGAAGGAATGGTGGAGGACCCTCTCATTCCCCCCAAGAAAAGCAAAAAATGAAACTAAACTGGTTTCCAACTTCCAGCTAAGATAAAATCGGACAGTAGAGCACTGGCTGTATCTTTCTGATTTCCTGTATGGAACGAGAAGGTAAGATTTACAACCAATGTAAAAGCAGCCAAAGGAAGGCCAAATGGGCTTCTTTATTACTGCCTGTGAAAGCAGGAGTTGATAGAAAATGTGGAAAATCTGTTTGAAGTTCTCCAAACGTATTTTGAGGATGACTGAGAAATGAGTGAAGAAAATCGTAGGCTTGAACTATTTCAAAGTGCTGCCTATGTTGTTTTTATGCTATAATTTTGATTTTAACTGGCAACTCTAATCACACTTTTCTTTTACCTACTTTAACATAACTCAGTACTGACTTTCTAAAGAGATTATTCTGGGGCCATACTCCAGGGTGCATCTTGCAATTGAACTGAGAAGCCTTTGTATCCTTAAACGTGTGTATGAAAGAGTGTGAATGTTTTGTTGGACACATAGCTCTGGGCAAATGTATAAAGAAGGGGGTTGGTGGCACAGTATATTAGGCTACTTCCTACTGCTGTGGGAAAACATCATGACCACAGGAACTAGGGGAGGAGAACATTTATTTGGCTTATAGATTTCAGTCCAGAGAAACCACCAGAGAAAGTCAAGGAAGGACGTCAAAGTAGGCACCTGGAGGTAGGCACTGAAGCAGAGTGATTGGGGAATGCTGCTTGCTGACCTGCTCCCCGTCACTTGTTCATCCTGCTGTCTTACACAAGTCAGAATCAAATGAGAAGAGGTTGCACTGCCCCCAGGCAGCTTGATTCTTTCATATTAACCCTTAATCAAGAAAATATCCCCACCCCAGACATGACTGCAACCCAACCCAATGGAGGCAATTTCTCAATTGAGGTCATCGTTGACAAAACAAACAAACAATAAAGGTAATCAGTAGATCCTTTTTCTACTGACTGAGATGCTTATTTCTCCTAGCGATCTCGGACAGATACTTGCAGAAAAAATTTAATTTTACTGGTTACCAAAACATCCCTTTGCTTAGTCAAGTGGACACACAAGAGTAATTGCCACAGGTGGTTTTATTGAACAGTCCTCAAAATAATGACTGGAAATATTTCCTATCTTCTGGCCATGTATAACTCTTTTTTTCCTTCTCCCCATTCCCTCTCCCTGTTTCCCTCATTTTCTTCTTTTCTCTCCCTTTTAATTCTTCCATTCTTTGTTTCTTTTCTTCTTTCTTTCTCTCCCTCCCTCCTTTTTCCCTGTTCTGTTTTTTCCCATTTCTTTTTTCTGCCTTGCTTTCAAATAATTTCTGTTCCTTTGTTTATAATTCGAACTTTGGAATCCCAGTGCCAAAAGTGGGCATCCAGTGTCCTAAATGGATCACTTACACTCATAAAACATGGTACCCAATATTTCCACAGCTATAGCTAGAGAGAGTTTCCTGCAGTCAGCTGATATTCTAGATATTGAGCATGTTTTCAGGTATTCTGGAAGCCATTTACATTTTATCCACACTGGGATTCTGGAGAGATTATAAAAATTGAAACAAGATAGGGCAAAATAACACACTTTATAGGCCATAAGACTGCTAACAGTTCAGTGTAATCTAGTCATTGTATTATGGTCTTGTATTCTCTAAGGAGTGTCTGAAATCTATGAGATATTTCCGTATCCACATTTCCATTGGACTCTTAAGGTCTATCTGAAGACCTTAATTTTAAAGAAGATCAAGGTGTCCCCCTGATTTCATTGTGTTTGCAGCAAGTGTTCTGGGAGATTACATTTCCCTGGCTCACATCAAAGAAAGCCCGAGATTGACATTCACCAGGATGTCTCGTCAGTCCTTGGAGAGTTTGGTCTATGAATTTTTGAATTTCAAGGGGCAGGAAAAATAGATAGTATTTACCCAGAAGCTCACAAGCGAGGTCTACCCTAAATAGGACTGGTGCTCAATGGTACTTCATTCATATAGCTCATTTTCTTCCTTGTCTCCTCTTCCTGGCACCTTCCAAACTATGTGGACCTCCCCTGGTCTCCTCAGAGGCTTTAACGCAG
The DNA here is from genome assembly GCA_963919715.1 of Microtus obscurus. Lineage (NCBI taxonomy): Eukaryota > Metazoa > Chordata > Mammalia > Rodentia > Cricetidae > Microtus > Microtus obscurus. The sequence goes on along the minus strand of CAWTZC010002327.1, from coordinate 2,323,139 downwards.
TGCCAATCTTCAACTCTGAGAGCCTTACTTCTTAACCCTGCTCCTCTTAGCCGCAGTGTGAACTCAGGTCCTCATTTTGTATTTTAAAATTGATTTCCCTCTTCTTAGCTTGAAGTGCAGTTGAATTTCATATTTCACATTTCCCTCTCTCAAAATAAGTAGTTCCAAACGAAAATAAAGTTTCTCTGTCTCCCACAGCCCTGAGTCAGTGACTCTATGTAGGGAAATGATGAAGAAATGGTAAAACACCTTGGAAGATAGCCTTGTGATTTCTTATAATACTAAACGTACTCGGGCCATACAATCCAGTAACAACGTTCCTTATTCATTGCATCCAAAACTGTGCACTACTGTCCACATCCCAAAGCCACCTTGATTACTTACTTAACAAGAAGCTGTCATACATCTTGAATATTATCAGTAAAGAAAAATGAGCTAGGAAGCAACGGAAAGGCACAGAGGACTTCTGAATACAATTAGAAAGTGGAACAAAGCCAAACAGATTTCGCTTTGATTCCAGCTATGTGGCCCTGGATAATCCAAATTTTTGGATACAACAAAAGAGATGAGTGGTCATGGGGTCTGGTGGAGAAGGAGGATTAGGCAGAATATGCAGGATGCTATCTTGAGAGGCTGTTCATCATTGTACATCTGTCCAAATCCAGTGGAATGCACAGCAACAAGGGGAAACACTCAGGTAAACTATGGACCCTACATAATAATAAGATAGCAGTATAGGGTCATCAGCAAGCAAATGTGCCACTTCAAGGGACGATATTGACAATGAGGAGACTACGCATATATGAGAATAGATGTGTAAAGTTTTTCTGTACCTTTTTACTGTGAATACAGAAACAATATGAAAAATTAGTCTGACTATTACATGTGTAACAAAATTTTAGAAAGTCCATTTTAGAGTACATTCTGCTCGGTACAACCTACTATAATGAGAAAAAGGTACTGATGAATACAGAAGTGACAACCAACACACACAGAGCTGCAGAGCACAGTGCAGGAGATGTGGTTTGCCTACCCATTTTGTTTATGTGTAGCGAAATTACATTCCAGTAAAGAGGAAGGAACTGTTCCCAAACAGGAGAAAATTGCTAGTGGAGCTACATTCCGAAAGCACACAGTGCAATCGAAAAGAAGGTCCAGAAACATATTTTTCAGTAATGGAATTCTGTTAGGACACAGTAACAACCAGAAAATGGATAAGAAACAAACACTGAGTTTTTCAAATATTCAGTTCCTCCCAACAGTTGGTTTTGGGAAACAACCAAATTTAGTCAAAGCCCATCATTCATGTTCAACTGGTATTTCGGTAAACTCAACCAAGCTAGCTCACACCTCTGAAACCAATTTAGAATTTTTTTTCATTTTTTTTAAAAATAGTAATCATGATAAAGCATAATAGACTCCAGAGCAGCAAAAGGTGACATCCCCAACAGAGGGGCCAATACTGCACAATTGGTCTGTTCTTAACACAGAATCTAAAAGCAGCATATAGGTGCTTTTGACAGCATTCAGAAAGGTGATTTTTACCTCCATGAAGTATGTATTATTGACATCTCTGCAACACCAACTTGTAGAGTTCTTACATCCTTTGAAAAAGTAGTCCCACACCCAACACTTGTGCTCTTCTGTGTAACAATAAAAAAATAAGCTTAAAAATGCCGGATTATTCCAGTGTGGGCATTCTATATGCTCTAGGTTGGTTTTTAATGCCTGTGTGAGTGTTCTGTATGCTCTAGATTAGCTGGTTATGCCTGTGTGAGTGTTCTATATGCTCTAGGTTGACTTGTTATGCCTATGTGAGTGTTCTGTATGCTCTAGGTTGACTTGTTATGCCTATATGAGTGTTCTGTATTCTCTAGGTTGGCTTGTTACGCCTTTATAAGTGTTCTATATGCTTTAGGTTGACTTGTTAAACTTCCAGGGAAATAATTGGTGCACTATAGACAGGGAAGTAGGCAAGATTACTTCTCTCTAGGTTAACTTTCATTGTTGTTCAGGGAATAAGGTGAGTCTAGGAAAGTCATTCCTCATTCCTAGGATTCAGCATCCTCCTTTGTAAACTAAAAAGTATAAAAAGTGATGGTTCACAGATTGTTTCATTATCCAGTAGTAACTTAAACAGGCATGAGATTGGGATGATTACTATACTATTGAAGGTCAGCTCTACAGAATCTACAATCACCTACTAAACGAACCTCTGGATGGGTCTATGAGGCAATTCTAGATTGTGTTTATTGAGGTAGGATGAGCTACTCTCAATGTAGGCTCCTGAATCCAGTACTGCATAAAAATGAGAAAGTGAGCCGCGCACCCTGGAACCCAGCTTTTTCTGCTTCTGGCCTGTGGCCACTGTGTTAGCAGCTGCCTCAAGCTTCTGCTGCCATGATAGGCTGTAATCTCCACCTGTGAGTTCCAGTCAGCTTTGCCTTCCTTAAACTGCTTTTGCCTGGCGTTTGGCACAGCAAAGAGAAAAGTCACTGATAAAGTGCCGGGTTATCAATCTTCAGTTTTGTCAAATAAGGACATTCAAAATCTGCATGTCCTGTCTCTGTGATTTCATAAGGGAAGAGAAATTTAACACCCTGGAAACATATCTGTTCCTGACTTGCCATCCGGTTGATGATATTTTCTTACTGTAATGAAAATGGATTTAGACTCTGATCAAAAACAGCTGTCGGGTATTGGAGCTGGACATTATTCGGTGTTTATTCCTCACCTGTTTACTGGTTCCCTACCAGTCATACTCTTATGGTTGAGAAACAGTACCCTTACACTTATCTCATATGAGTCTGAACGTAGGCTTACTAATGTTTCCCCCCTTACTGTAGAATATTCTTCCTTACTAATCTTTGTTCAGTTGCAACAACAAAAAAGTCCAGGTACATTTCAAGTGCTCAGTGGTCACCTGTTATCAGCTACTGTATTAGACAGTGGAGGGCTATAGAAAGACTATTCCCATGGACAAGTCTTATCTAAATATATGACCAAGGAATATGAGATTGCTTTATTATCTGCCTAGGATTGTATTGGATAGTGGAGGTTTATAGAAAGACAAGTCTTATCTAAGTGTATAAACCAAGGAATGTAAACTTGCATTTTTTCTTCCCAGAATTATTGCAGCAATGGTTTTGTAAAGAAAGGAAATATATAAGCATCATCACTCCCAGACTGAATTCTCATGAAAAGAAGCAGACTTTGTTTCGAGGTCTTCCTAATATTAAGGCTCTGCTTAGGACTGACATTCTTTTGGTTTATGGTTTTGTTTTTGTTTTTTCAGGCTTCTTACTTTGCTGCTAGACCAGATAGAAACACATTATTGATTCTGATGTTTTCCAACCTAGTTCCAGGTCCTAATATCAAATACTATTAGAGAAAGAGTCAAGGATTTGGGGGAAAATGTTTGCTTGGTCTGGACATGGTTCTCTGTTCCAAGCCTCCCCTCACTAGATCCATTTCCTTAGAGGAACAGGCACGCCTGCCAGCCTCAAATGGGTTCCATCTGCTCAGTACCTAATCCCTATTTAAATCAAACTAAATAAGCAGTTACTTCTTTGGGAACAGTGGGCACATTTCTGTAGTGGGATTGTATGGAAACATCTCAACTCGCATCTTCCAGAGCATCCATTTCTGGGACTCTTTATTCTTTAAGCTCTTTTTAAACTATGTTATAATAAGCACCGCAGCTTTTCCTTGTTTCTCAGATGATTGTCTCCCATACACAAGAGGAGCGAGGCAAAGCTTGTGACTATCTGGTTAATTTAGTCAAAGGAGTCAGCCACAGCACATGATTGCACTTCTCTGGTAAGGAAATCAGAGCGTGGGTGAATTACTGTGCCCAGTCCCTACGCTCATTTCACCCATACAACGGTGGGACTCCATTCACACTGCCTAGGAAAAGGATATATGCATCTCCCATTCTGTCCACCCTTCTTCTCCTGGTCCCCGATACTCCTGATTAATTCAGGAAAATGAAGTCAATGTCGCTGATTGTTTTGTGATCAGTGTGAACCCCAACATTGTTTTCCTGCAGAACATTTGGTGTTTTGTCATTTCGAAATGTATGAGAGGGTAAATGTACTCTGAAAAATCAAAAAAAAAAATTTAGCTGTTTTCAGGAAGTCAGACTAAGGACTAATAACTAATGGAGCTAGAGTTTGAAGCATCAATCACAGCAATCTTGGCAAACCATATACACATATACACAGGTAACTAATTTTTCTGCAGAGAGTATTTATTATAACTTAATCTGATCCTATAAAATACAGGGAGTTTGTTCTAATATTTATACTGAAATGCCATGAGGGCACTCTTTATTTTTCTTTTTGAAACTTGAAATCAAAACACTGTAAAGTTGAATATAATCCAGAAAGCACAGATGAGTTCTGACCTTTATTTGTTGATTTCTGGTAAATGCTCAGCTCTACCCTGGCACGGCAGTGTCATGGGCCTTCTGGCACACTTAGACATCACTAGGTTTCTGACTGGGCTCATCTTCTTCCTCTGTCTTTAGTTTCATTGCCCTCCATGTGTAGTCTGTGGCTGGTACCCATGTACAGTGTATCGAGACAGACACTGGTTTCTAACGTCGCATTCTTTATATCCAGCATTTCTTTAGAAAGACAAGAAAAAAGTGTTAAGGTCACTATCTCCAATTTTGTCCAGCAAGCTATGGCTTCCCATGTCATCCTACAAAAATTTCTAATGGTGTCACTGTGGGTAAGAAGCCACAGTATCTTTGAGTAGCACTATGTCTGAGATTTTTAGTTACTAAAATTTAAAAAAAAAAAAGCTCTTGCTCCTTTTCTTTATACCAGAAATATACACAATCATAAGAAGACTGATAATCCCTGTTCAAGAATCTTGGACATGGAAAAAAATAGAATATAAGCAACCTAAGGTTTTGGTTTCTATTCTGGCCGTGCCACACTCTGACATGAGATGCTGCATGAACTCATTGGTCTTGCAGGTCTGATAAGCCATTCATTTAATCAAAGAATATAGTAATTTGTGTCTCATAGAGGCATGGATTGAAGAAGATTAATAGAATACTCTAAAGACAAGGATCCTTCTGCCATCCTGGTATTTCTAGCACCTAGGACTGGTATTGAAAAGGAAGAAGAAATTTAACTGAATCTACAAGAGAGTGCAAGACTACTTTGACTTTATGACTGGGCCAGTTAGTAGATGCAAATCCTATACAAAGATCCTGAGCTGTTTGGTTTGAGGTTTTGTTTTTGCTTTCTTTTTTAATTTTATCAACACAAAAAGAACAAATTCAGAGTAAATGACTGGAAGTCTGGACAGGAATTTGCCATCCACAGGACCTAGAATGGGTCTACCTCATAACAGACACTTGGAAGTTGAGTAAGTTAATTAATGATGAAAGAGATTTGTGTTATTTTCAGTCATCCCAAAAAGCTCAGTAGAACACATGTTCTGTTCTTCTTGGGTCTTTCATTCTTCCACTCAGCTGATCACTGCTGCTCCTCCTCACCATCAACCAGGCAAAATCTGTAGACTCTTGGCTCCTGAGATGGTGAGATAGTTTAAGGGCACTGGCCTTCAAATCAGATGCCCGAGCTAAATCCCTAGATCCCACATTGTGAAGAGGACCACAGATTCCTGAAAGTTGTCTTCTGAGCCTCATATAAATAATTTTAAACTTGTGGTTCTTTTATCAAAGCCAAATTTGAAAACTTTAAGTCCCGTTTGGGTTATGAAGAAAATTGGCAGAGAGAAAAGAAAACCTACAGTAGATCCTACTCTAAAATTACAGTTACTATTGTTTTCTTTTTATAAAGTTTCATGTTTAAGTTTCCTAAGGAGGTTCCCCAGTAACCACAGAGAAATGCTGGAGCTAGCTGATGCTATAAGCCATATGGACCAAACAGATAATGGTAGAACATTTCACCCAGACACAAAAGAATGCATCTTCCTCTCAGCATCTCATGAAACCTTCTCCAAATTTGTCCTTAGACTCAACAGATACAAAAAAAAAAAAAAACTGAAATAAAATCTGCAACCTTGCTGACCATCACAGATTAAAACTGGATATCAACAAAAACAGAAACGTCAGAAAGTTTCCAAACTCATGGAAACTGAATGAATCATGAGCGAATGAAAAGTTGTTCAAGAAAGGAATTAAATATTTTCTAGAAAGGAATGAAAATGAATAAACAATACATTCAATCTTGGGAAATAATGAAGATGGTTCTAAGAGACAACTTCTTAGAACCAAGTGCCTACATTTTAAAAATAGAGATCTTATTCCAGAAACAGCACAGCTGAAATCTCTATAACAAAAAGAAGAAATCACACCCCAAAGGAGTTGATGGTTAAGAAATAATCAACTAAAGGATGAAATAAATTAAATAGAAACCAATAAACCAAACAGTACAAAGAACCAATGAAATAAAGAGTTGGTTCCTTGAGACTGGCAAACTCTTTTCAAATTAACTAAAAGATAGAGAGAAAATATTCAAATTAACAAAATAGAAATAAAAAGGGAGACATAACAACAGACACTGATGAAATCCAGACAATCATATGAACATATTTTAAAAACTTGTACTCCACAAAATTGGAAAATCTATAAAGAAATAATTTTCTTGATACACACCATTTACCAAAGTAAAATCAAGCTTAAATAAACAATTCAAACATGGTTATAACTGCTAGTAAAATAGAAACAGTCATTAAAAGTCTCCCAACCAAAAAAATAGAAGCTCAGTACCAGATAGTTTTAGTATAGAATTCTATCAGACTTTCAACGAACAGTTAATAAGAACACTCCTCAAGTTATTCTACAAAATATAAATAACAGAACACTGTCCAATTCATTTTGAGGCCACAGTTAACTTGACACCAAAACCACATACAAGATCCAGCAAGAGAGAGAAGAGAGAGAGACAGAGAGAGAGACAGAGAGAGAGAGAGCATTACAGACCAATTTCCCCTATGAATAAAGATAAAAAAAATTCTCAATAAAATACTTGCAAATTGAATCCAAGAACAAATCAAAAAGATCACTCACCATGACCAAGTAGGCTTCAAGTCTTCATTCCCAGACATGCAGGAATGGTTCAACATACATCAGTTGATAAATGTAACCACTATATAGAAAAAAAAAAAAAAACCTCATCATCATCTCATTAAATAGCAGAAAAAGGCTTTGTCAAAATCCAACATCCTTCCTGATAAAAGTCCTGGGAATACTAGGGCATAAGGGACATACCTCAACATAATAATGGCAATGTACAGGAAATTCACAGCCAACATCAACATAAGAAGAGAGAAACTTAAGGAATTCTGCTAAAATCGGCACCAAGACAAGGCTTTTCACTCTCTCTAGGTATCTATTCAACATTCAAGATTGAAGTCTTCACCAGAGCAGTAAGACAACTGAAGGAGATCAAGGAGGTATAAATTGGAAAGGAAGAAGTCAAAGTATCATTATTGGCAAATGATATGATAACATACATAAATGGCCCTAAAATTCCACTGGGAAACTCCTACATCTGGATAAACGCTTTCAGAAAAGTAGGTGGATACAAAATTAATCCCAAAGTCATAGTAGGCCTTTTATATGCAAATGGACTGAGAAAGAAATCAGTGAAAACACCCCTTTCACAGTAGTCTCAAATAATATGAAATATCTTGAGGTAATGCTAACCCAAGCAAGTGAAATGCCCATATGATAAAAAATTTTAAGTCACTGAAGAAAGAAAGTGAAGAAAATATCAGAAAATAGGAAGATCTCCCATGATCATGTATTGGTAGGATTAATATAGTAAAAACAGCCATCCTTCCCAAAGCAATCTACATATTCAGCGCAATCCCTATCAAAATGTCAACACAACTCTTCTTTTGAAAGGACAATTTTCAGCTTCATGTAAAAACACAGGAAACACAGCAGAGCTAGAATAATCATGAACAAGAGCTGCTGGGGGTCCCACCATCCCCTATGCTCAGCTATTACACAGCTATCTATGGTAAGGAATGCAACGTGGGGATTAGCCCCTTTGTAAATTAGTCTCTTTCTTTGCTGATTCAAGACTTCTTTATCTGTGTTAAGTTTTGGCTTTGTCACAGTTATCTTCTGTGTCTGGGGAAAAAGGGTGGCAGTATATCCTGAAGGTTTATAGGCTTTCTCCAAGACAGATTCCTCTAAAACCATCTGTGGGGAAGCAGGAGGGAGCTGTGGCTTTTCATGGGGAGAATTCTGCCATTTGTGGAATCAAAAATAGAGATTGAATGTATTCACATAAAGGTCGCTATTTCAATTTTAGGCTTCTCTTTCGTCCCTGACCTAAACTGCTGAGGAAGAAAACTCAGTCTTCTCTGGAATTCTGCTTTGCCTGTAGCAAAGGCATGGCCCAGATCCTCGCTTTCTCTTGCTGCTGGGTTGTGCACGAGGTTCTCGTTGCTGTCGGAGGAAATCTTCTGGCTTTCGCGTTCACCTTGAATTCCAGATCTGCCATCCCGCGTTGCTCTTAGCAACCGTGGTTCTTCAACAATGTCTTTGTCAATCTGTGCCAGCCTGGGGACACTGCGCAGGTCACCTTTTCATCCACTCTTTTCCATCCCAGCCTGCCAGCCCTATCAACCGCACCACAGTGTAGGCCAGAGCAATCGCGCTCTGAGGAAACAAAGGGCCCATGCTGACATCCATCAAGCTGTAAAGAGCCCCTTTTCACCCATTTTTTCTTCCTTTTCCTTTCTTCTATCTTTAAATATATTTATATGGTTGTTCGTTTTCTACAGTCAGCAGTTTTCGAGGTCCCACAACTTTTCAACCCAAACATCAGGATCGCAGCAGTGATTATTTTCGGATAAAATCATTGCACTACATTGAAGCCATCAGCTCTACTTCACATCCCCTACCTTTATGAATGGGAACTCTGGCGACCTTAGGAGACACGTTGTCATACCGGAGGATGAGAATTGCCCTCTACCTTCTAATGCCACATCTAGGACTCCTTTGCATCCAGGATTTCTGGTGAAGGCAGGCTGGTGTGGAATTTCGCCTTTAGGGTACTCATGGCCTTTCCAGGGGCCTCACTGTGGACGAGTAAGTGAGAATAGACTGAACAGAGAAGCTAACATAATGCTCACTGGTTCTGTTTTCCTAACAAGGCTCTGGGTTCAACCTCCAGCATGACCAACAAAGAAAGCAAGTAAATATAGCTGAACGGAGAAGAAATCAAGTCACAACTTCTAAAGTCTCAAGTGATCCTGGGACTAGGTCAACGCTTTCTGTTTGTGCCGTGTTCGGCCAAGGGAGCAGTAGTTTTACACTCCTGCTAAAGCCACTGAATGCTGAAAGTGGGTCTCGGCACCTCTGTTCTCTTCAGCTAAGAGCAGCCCTGGGGAAGAACAGCCAGTGTGCTCAGGGGTTGAGAGTAAGGATTCCTTCCCAAAAGGTTCCCAGAAACAGTCACCACCCACCTGTGGGTTCCTTTAGGTAAGCAAGGAGTCTCATTGAGAACATTTGTGAAGTCTGACATACAGTAGGTAATAAATCAATGCAGAAGGTTCAAAGAATTGCAGTGATGTGGTGAGAGAAAGAACTACAGGACAAAATGGAGATGCTCGGGACATACCTTGTAAGTTTAGGAGTTCGTTTCTGCTTTGGAGCAGCATGTCCAGGAGACATCTGTGTGCATGAGTTCGAATCCACAAGACATCTAGGGATAAACACAACTGTTTGGCATCTTCAGAATACAAATATTTCAGCACTTGTTAGAAGAACTACATTTCAAAAGCTAAACCATATTTCTAAGTCTCTTGAAGGTACATATAGCTAGCTATATTAGCAAAAGGTATATTGTGGAGTAGAGATTCTTCAGATGTACAGAAGAAAAATGGCAGGCTTGCCTATTTCTTACTTCTTTTCCCACGTTCCTGATGCCAGAGTACTTGCAGACAAGTCTGAGGGAGTAGCCACAGTCACTGCCTGACCAAGGAGAGGACAATAGACCTCGGCTGTCGCACTCTGAAGTGGCTGACCTCTGAACTCTCATTGGAAAGAACAATAAACACCTGGCCTGCGCACATCTTTCCTTTCTGGTGTTCATGGGCGGTGTTTGAAGTCTACAGGTGATACTGATCCTGGATGAGGTAACCCAGGAAGGCATGGAGAACAGGAGAGGTTAAGGCCACCGCAAGGAAACTCTGGAGGACATGTGCATTTAAGGAGGAGGAGAGCGGCCCACAAAGCCTGAGAACTTAACAGAACTTAGCTGTAAAAACAGCAAGAGGGCCTTATCAGAGTGGTATCATTGAGGGTGAAAGGTCACCAACATTTAAAGGCTACAGAGCAGGCCAACAACAATGATGCACACCCATTGAATTTGATACTTAGGAATCTATATACTTTAGTGCTTCAAAAGGGGTGGTAATTGGCAAATCGTTCCTGACATTATTTGAAAGTGATTCATTTGTTCCACAAAGAGCCAAGTGATTCCAAACTAACATAAACCGCTCTTGCATGCAATGATAATCAAAGCCGACTACTATGAGCCTCGAATTTCATTCCTGTGAATGTGCTTCCTACCCGACCAATGAAAACGTGAACCTCTGCAACCTATTGGTTATGTCTTTGCAACCACTGGAAATGTCTTTCTCTTATGAAATCCTTTAAACAGGAACCACAGCACAGTCAGTGTCACACAAATCCCTCTTCATGCTCTTCATGTCCCACGGAAACCCACACCTTTTACCATGATGCAGATGCTAAACCCAGTGATGGGGTAGAACTTAGACATAGGCTTAGAGAGCTATAGACTATCAGTCTCCACCTGCTCAACCAGGTGCTATTGATTCTAACTATGTTGTGTAAGTAACTAAAATAATAGAAAAGACACAGTTCGGTCAAGTAGCATGCGTATGCATGCAGAAAACCATATCAGAGGTAGACAAATAGGGAGACCGTGCTTTGGAAATGAAAGGATACACTGTCATTTGATACATATATAGATACATAGGAAGTCTGTGTTTTCATGTTCATTCACATAGTTTTATGTAAGTGGATATCATGCGGGTCTAAAAAGAAATTCAAGGGCATAGCTGGTGGCAGATCATAACATCTGAACCTCACTTAGCCCGTTATTGGAATTCACTTGTGGTTCGTGGTTCAAAACAAAACAAAACAAAACAAAAACAAAAAACAAAAAAGAAAGAAAGAAAGAAAAAAAAAAGAAAAAACTCACCTCACTGAGTAAAAGTTGTCGCCACATTTCTTCACGCTGTGCTCACAGAAGCCAAACCCCACTTGAGGAGAGCTGGGTTGCTGAGCTTGACGTCTCTTTGACAATGGATGGATCTCCGTTCCCTCCCCAGGCTACTCCGGTTCTGCTGATCAGTAACACTGTTGATTTTGCCGTGGTTTCAGAGCAAGCCGCAGCGACAATAGGAGCCAGTTATCCCAGCAGAAAAAAAAAAAATGAAAGGGGATGGAAAGATTAAAAGAATGGGCTGAAAATACATATTATTCTGCTAGCTGGGTTTGCTAGCTGCAGACCAGAGAGGCCATGAGAAAGGGTGGGGATGAAGAAAGATAAACAGATTTCTGCCCACACGTGGATACCTGTTAGAGCTGGCCGGGTGAGAATTCCTTCTGTTAGGGTCACTGTAACTGCAATTCCTAACCTTTCAAGCTCAACAAGAGCTTTCACAAGGGGCTTCACGGAATACCAATCTGTCCTGCAAGTTATGAAGCATCTCAATTCCTTACGGCATTCTGCTGCTGTTGTTGTTGTTGGGGTGTGTGGAGAGCAGTGTCAAGGGGATATCAGATGGCCCAGCTCTGTGCCTTACAGTGTATCTTTATGTTTCATTCAATGTCCGCATGGAAAAGGTACGAAGTGAGAAAGTCCTATGCATAACATAATGAATAATCAAGTGGATGGATAAAAATGCAATCCTAGTTTGAGACCCCATATTCCACCCAAATAAATAGCTACTGTAAAACATGGATGCCATTTGAAGACCTGCTATGAAGATAAATGACAAAATGTGTGTGTGCATATATGTATGCCATCACACACATGCAGTGGGACTCCATGAATAATGCCTACACCTAGACAATAAGACAGAGACCCAACCACACTACCAACGTGTAAATGTTAGGACAAATAACCAAAGGCTTTGAAGTAGCTGCCTCTAAGAGCTAAGGGCAGGGACTGGAGATTTGATGTGGAGTCCACTGTTTGCTAGCAAGCTCTGAAAACCAGAACTTTATAATTTTGATCTTAAAATACTATTTAAATCTAAAGTACATGTTAGGATAGACAATGCATAATAGAATGATTCTTTTATATTTGTTCGTGAGATCTGTCTGGACTAATATTATTAACTAATAGCTAAAAAGAGTGTCTGAGCAGTGGGAGGGCAGCAATGGCGAAAAGAGAACTTTTACTTTGCCTGGGTGATTATATCTTATTTAATATTGCGTGCTCATTTATTATTTGAGAATTTCGTATTTGCATAAAATCAATTTTGATCATATTCACTCCAGTCCACTGCAAGTCCTTCCCAAGCCCCCCAACAATGGTTCCCTAGCATCTTTCTTTCCTTTTTTATTTGATTTTTGGATGAATATATTATTTTGTAAATGTAATATTTATATGCACATTAAAATTCATATGAATTAAAATTAAATAGAACATATTAGAAATTAAATGGTGAACCCACTTATGTTAAAGTTTATTTGTACATAATCTTAAACTCTGTGCCTCCACTTTGAAACTGAGAATTCTCAGTTTGTCCTTTGGAAAGCAGGGGCACTGCAATGGTGAGACGTTCAGGGACCGAGGCTGATGGAGTGACATTTTTGATGAGGTCAGGTAACATTATTACACAGAAAAGCATATTGCACATTTTAAAGCACAGAACAAATGCGTGCCTGCATTTTCATGGCTGGAGCAGATGTAGACAAATGATAACCCACAGCCGGCAACTGTCAGCCCAGAGACTGGCAAGTTTTCAAGATGACCCCAAACTACGTTTTTCCAGAATCGATTATCATTCAGATACATGCCCACACTACTAAACGTTTGGCTACTGTGAGTCTTAGACTAAAGTGTAGCATAAATGGCGTCCTGTCTCCCTGGATGGAGATTAATTGGTATACGAGAAGCATATGTGGCGAGCTGGGTTGCCCGGAGAACTCACAGTGCCGCCAAGTTTCTTTCTTTGATCTTCAAGTGCACTGCCTGGCTTGGTTCTGTGCTTTAGCCACAAATAATGTTCCCAAACCCACAGCTGTAAACTGCAAACCCACGGCCACAAAGGAGATTAGATAGTGAGTGTGGTTAATCCATGCAAAACCACTGAGTGCTAGGTGCAGGCTTTCAATAATGTTTCCCTGTGTAAATTAGCTAGGGACAAAGTTGTGAGTGGCAACATTACTGTTTCGTCGCAATGTAACTTTATTCCTGCTTCTGAATTTGAAGGTCTGAGGGCATGTCTGCTTCCTCCACTCTAAGCCACTTAGGTTCTCAAAATTGAGAGGAAGCCCACAGATTGTTTACTCTCCTCTGGTGTGTGATAAAAAAAAAAGTTAAGCATCACTGGAGAAAAAAATGGTTTTCTCTGATTGATCGTTGCTGGCGGTTAAGGTAGTAGTTACAGTTCTATGTGTCAAATGGCCACTCTATATTATAAAGCAATAAGGGTTGAAATGTTCTCCTCTGATGGACTCTCTTATCCCAGCTTTGCTCTTTGGTGGGACACTGAATAATCTCAATATGTCTTTGAAGGATATCCAAAATATCAAACTGGATTCTCCCCTGGCTTCCCTAGTACTGGCAAAGTAGTTCCTTAGCTCCAAAAGCCTACTGTCAGGTACTTTATGATTTGAGTGTATTCGATTGTTAGTGTCCCTCTGAAAGATGATGCTGAGAGCTGCCAAGAAATAACAAGCGGCTCCCTCGACAATAACCCTCAGTGTCTGAGAAATTCCTTGCCTGTATGGTTTTATGAAAACAACACAAGAAAGAGGAGCTGTTGTCTGGCGCCTGTAATTCCAGTGTGGTTTATGTTGGTCTCCTGTCCGCCGAGGCACAAAGACTACCGGGATGCAAACCAGGACCAAATTGAAATGCTCAGTCTAATTTTAGAACGTGAATAGCTCTAGTGGTATCTAATGAATTCTTTCGCTGCTTATGCAATCTTCTATCATTGTTTGCACCCAAACTGAGGGTTTAATCCAATTAGCAAAGCAATATGCTGAGAAACAATTATTTCATGGTAGATAACTATGCCGTTATAGGATTCAGAAAATGTAAAAGGAGTTGCTATGGATCGGGTGTTTATGCTTTCTTCAAATAACATTGAGATTTAACTTCAATTGTATCAGTAATACAATTGTACAAGTGTTCAGTTGTATACATTCTTAGGAAGGTAGTGCTTTCTAGAGGAGTTACAGCCATGAGGGCTCTATCCTCGTGGCTCCATTATTGTGAGCATGAGTTGGATACATAGGAGAGATTCCTTGTACAAGCACATATCCAGTCCCTATCTGTCAATTGCCCTTCTCTTGGCCCTTCTTCAAGAAGTGATCTAACAGGAAAGCCCTCACGCCTTCCCAGCCACACACTCAAGGACTCCTCCCCCTCCAGGACCAGGAACCAATATGTTTATGTTCATGACAAGTTAGGTAAGTTATGGTTTTCTGTACATTGCATGTTACCTGTTTGTGGTATTCGCAATGGGAAGTGTGCTGAGAAAGTGTGTAGTATTTTTACATCGAACTCTTCCTGTTCTCATTCACGTGAATCAATGTTTCTTAACACCATATGAACAAAGCAAAGATCTTAAGACTGCACCCTGTTTGTTATGGCAGTAAGCAATAGCTGTTCATGGATTTGTGAACAACTCCTAAGACGCTAATTCATCCCATGAAGAGATACAGCTCCACTATAGCTTTTATGCTTAATAAATATATATTCAAATTCTAATAATTTATGCTGGTCACTTATATAACTCTGTGAATTATCTTAGTTTAGTCTGGAATATCTTGAACAATGAAAGCCTTATAGTCACCAGAATTACCTTAAATCTTACATATAATATTCTACACATCTTCTGGTTATACTATGATGAGCTACATCAAGAATTGTGTCCTTCGCGGGCTGCAGAGATGGCTCAGTGGTTTAGCACACTTGTTATTTTTCCAGAGGATCCAAGTTTAGTTTCCAGAATACACATGGTGTCTCACAACCACTTATAATGCCAGTTCCAGGAAATCTGACACCCTCTTCAGGCATCTTGAGGTGCCAGGAGCACACACAGGGGGCACAGGCAAACATGCAGATAAAACCCAAAACACATAAAACTTTTGAAAAATAATTGTGTCCTTTAAATTTATACATGATACTCCATGAAGGTGAGTTTTTCAGGGCAAAGCTTACCCATCATGCTCCAGGCATGGTGGACCTTGCCACTTCCCCAGTGCTAGGAAATTCTACTGCCAATGTGTGGTAGTGGGGACTGCTTTCATTGTCTGTCAGGTGTGGTGTCACACCCAACACTTAGAAGGCAAAGACAATAAAATCTCTGTGAATTACAGGCTAGCCAGGGCAACAGAGTAAGACTGGGGCCTATAAAGAAAAGAAGGGAGGGAGGGTGGGAAGGAGGGAGGGAAGGAAGAAAGGAAGGGAGAAAAGAAGGAGGGAGGGGGGAAGGAGGGAGGGAGGGAAGGAAGGAAGGAAGGAAGGAAGGAAGGAAGGAAGGAAGGAAAAAGAAAAAATTTACTGATTTCAGTGACAAATCTTTCTCTTAATGAAAATTAAACCTATTTTAGGTTGTTTCTCCTCTTACGTATATAGGACTGAACATCTGTTTCCTCAAGTTCTCTCCAGGAAGCTGAGAGCCAAACACCCTGAACTAACTAATACAAAGTAACTTGGCAGGAATGTTTCAACCACATAAGTCGTTAGTGCCCTTGGGTGAAGTTTGGGTGCTAAGAGCTATAGCCAGATGCCAAATGTTGAAGACTAGGGAAAGGGGATACTGGGTAGAGACCAAAATACTGGAGAGAACTCAGGACCAGCTGACCTCCTTACTCCTGCCAGAGGGCAACAGATCTTATTACTAAATCTCCTGTTGTTAGGACCCTGGGATTCCCCACTTGCTTGTGACAGTCACATAATAGATGTTTGCACTGGCAGTTTAAAAAACTACCTTAAACTTAATTCCAGAGAAACCCAGATTTCCCTTTGTTGTGTGCCTGTAAATTGACTAAGACTTAATGACGGCCAGAATTCCTACAGTGGAATTCTGCGGGTTCCCTGTGGCCAGTTTCAACCATGCTGGACCAAACTGGGTGAAGCCACAGCTCACTTACTGATTTTTCACACCACATGAAATGAAACTCTGTCTTCACCAAGTTTGGAAAAAGCAGAGAGAGAAAGAAAGAGACAGCCACAACCTCTAACTGAATTTGAGGGCCTCACCTCCTGCCTGAGTGAGTCTAGTACTTCTGTGAAGAATTACTCAGAATTTTGGGGGATGCTTCAGTCCTTTAAGGGAACCTAGAGTGGGACACACAGTGCCCCCTGCTCAAGATCATACTTGTGTGCTGTGCCAGGCCAGCAAGAAGAGGGCAGGGTGTAAGAGGGATACAAAGGATTATTTGTAACAACAACAACAATAAAATAAAGCAGAACAAAACAACAACACAAATCCTTTCAGAACAACACAAATCCTTTCAGAAATTACTTGATTCTTACCCAGTTTCACAGTAGCATTTAAAAGTAAACCCTTTAAAAGCCCCCTTACAAACCAGCTGTCTGAAAGCAAATTAACCTTCTTCTGAAGACCACAGTGTTGTCCTTCCCTGGGTACACATGGCCCAACATCACCCAAGACCCTGCCCTCTGCTGGGCTCTGGCATTGCACAGGGATATGCTGTGGGCAAGAGACACTCAAGAGACACTTCGTACCCCACCCCATGTTTCCTCAAAGGACTGAACCATTCTCCTTGAAAAACTGGACCCCAGAGGATGTCAAGAAAGCTCAGAAGAGCACTTCCCTTCCCCCAGACAGCCTTTAAGATCCACATATCCGTGTGCTTATGCCCATGTCCGTGAGGCATGGGGAATTACCCTTCTCCTCAGGTTTGATTTGAGGCTCCTCATTCAGGCTCCTTCTGAACTTGTGCAAATCTTGCTTCTTTAAGTAGAGACAAAAAGGAAGAGTTTAGCAAATTCAGCAAGTCACTTCCTCATCACCATTCAAGAAGAAGTGAGTACATTTTCCTTTAGAAAAAATACTCACAGTCCATTGTGGCTCCTACTGTATCAACATTAATTAACTGAAGAAATGTTAATGCAAATGATCAATTAGTTAATGAATTCGTGACTTCTTAAGTTCAAAAGAACCTATTTGAAGCTCAGTAATAAAATTACACAATTATTTAGTAAGGGTTTAATGGAGACTCCCCTTTTAGGGCTGATTTTTCCAAGGTCTCTCACTCTTTGTGTGTTGTCTGGCTGTGGGTCTCTGTATTTGTTCCCCTCTACTACAGAAGGAAGCTTCTCTGATGATGGCTGAGCATGGTACTGATCTGTGAGTATAGCAGAATGAGATCAGGAGCCACGTTATTGCTGTGTTCTTTCACTAGAACAGTAGTTTTCTTACCCTAGGTTTTACCTTAGGTCCCTGGTCAACTTAGTTTCAGGTTCTTGGCCACCCACGCAGTGTTAGGTATGGGTTCCGTCTTATGGACTGGGCCTTCAGTCAAATCAGATGTTGGTTGGTTATGCCCGCAAGCTTTGTGCCACCATTGCACTGGCAGGGCCTGCAGATGGTACAATTTATAAACTGTAGATGTAGGCAGGCACCAGCCTGAATTCTCCATGTTGAACGAGTTGTGTAGGTGTTTTGTTTGACAGTGGTGCCTTGCAGTCAGTTTGTGAAGACCAATCCATAGTCTTGGCAACAGCCTGGATTGGGGGTTCCCCTGGGACCTCTTTAGTCAGCAGTTCAATCAGATGGAACTCATTCCAGGTGCTGGAAACTTCATTTGGTAACAAGAGATGTCCAGCAAAGGCTCTATCTGCCCCATTATTTGGCAAATTCATTTAGATCACCTTCACATATGAATATAATTTAGGAAACTTCTACTATATTTTTTCCATACTGCCCCTCACGTAGTCCTTAATTTTAACTATCTCTCCCCATATTCCCTCCTCTTCCCCGTTTCCCTTTCCCCTGCTCACTTGATCCTCCCCACTACCCATCCAACCTTAACCATCTATTCTATTTCCCCTTTCTAGGGAGCTCTATCTGTACCCCCCAGTCCCTTACTCTAACCCCAACCTCTCTGTTTCTATGGATTGTAGCTTGGTAATTATTGACTTAACAAATAATATCCACATATAAGCAAATACATACCATACGTTGGGGGGGGTATGGGGTGCCTCACTCAGGATGAGTTTTTTCTAGTTCCATCCATTCACCTGTGAATTTCATCATTTAAATTTTTATGGCTAATTAATATTTCATCATGTGCACGTATCACGTTTTTTATCTATTTGTTTTTTTAAGGGCCATCTAGGTTGTTTCCAATTTCTGGCTATTACGAATAGAGCAGTAATGAACATGGTTCAGCATCCTTGTGGTAGGATAAAGCATCTTTTTAATATATGTCCAAGAGTGGTTTGGCAGGACCTTGAGATAGATCAATCCCCATCTTCCTATGGAACTGTCACACTCATCTCCATAGTGGCTGTGTAAGTTTGCAGACCCAGCAATAATGAATGAGTGTTTCCCTTACATTACATTCTTCACCATCATGACCTGACACTTGTTTTATTGATCACAGCCATTCAGAAGGGTCTAAGATGAAATCTTAAGTCTTAAATAAATTTTGATTTGCATTTCCCTGATGGCTAAGAATGCTGAACATTTCTTTAAGTGTTTCTCAGTCTTTTGAATTCCCTCCTTTGAGAAGTCTCTGTTTATATCTGTACCCCATTTTTAATTGAGTTATTTGCTTTCTTAATATCTTGGGAATGTTTTAGTCCTTTATCTATTTTAAATATTCGTCCTCTATCCAGTTTACAGATGGTGAAAAGTATTTTCCCATTTTGTATGCTGACACTTTGTTCAAATGATGGTGTTCTTTACTACTCAGAAGCTTCTCAATTTCATGAGGTTCCATTTACTAATTGCTGAGCTTAGTGCCAGAACCAACAGCTTCAAGACTATTCTCCACTTTCTCTTCTATGAAGTTCAGTGTCTGTAGGTTACTTTGAGGGTCTATGATCCATTTGTAGTTGGGTTTTGTGCAGTGTAATAAGCATGTATCTATTTGGAATCTCCTGCCTGCAGTCATCCAGTTTGACACGTACAATTTACTGACAACATTGTCTTCTTTCCGGGTTTCATCTCTGACTTCTTTATCAAATATCAGATGTCCATAGGTGTGTGGATTTCAGTCTGGGTCTTCAGTGTGATTCCATTGATCAATGTGTCTGTTTTTGTGCCAATACCATGTTGTTTTTATTACTGTAGTTCTGTAGTACAACCGAAGATTGGAGATGGTGAAAACTCCAGCAATTCTTTTATTATTCAGGATGACTTTACCATTTTTGCATGTGTGCTCATGAGGGAAATTGGTCTGCAATTCTCTTTCCTCTTGTGGCTTGGTTATCAAGGTACCTGTGACCAAAATTTATTTAAGACCTAAAAAGAGTTGGACAATGTTTTTTCTGTTTCTATTTTATGGAATAATTAGAGGAGTATTGGCATAAACTGTTCTCTGAATGTCAGGTAGAATTTTGCACTAAAACCATCTGTCCCTAGGAGTTTTTTAGTTACAAGACTCTTAAAGACTGCTTCTATTTCACTGGGTTATAAGTCTGTTTAAATTACTTATCTGATCTTGACTTAACTTTGGTAAGTGATTCATATAAAAACCTATATATTTCTTTTAGATTTTTCTAATTTTGTGGAATACAGGTATTTAAAGTATGGCCTTACTATTTCTCTGGATTTCTTTGGTGTTTGTCTTCCTTTTCATCTCTAATATTGAGTACATTCTCTCTCTCTACTCTACCATTTAATTAATTTGGATCAGGGTTTATCAATCTTATTGATTTTCTCAAAATACCAACTGTTTTATTGATTATTTGTGATTTGTTTATTTCTATTTTACTTATTTACATTTGATTCCTTTCATACGCACGAAAATTTTTAAAGAAACAAAAAAAAATCACACTACATGTGTTATTAAGTTACTAGTAAGAGATCCCTCCATTTTTTATGTGGGCATTTAGTGCCATGATGTTAGAAACACCTTCATTGCATCCTATAAATTTGTGTATGTTGTTTAGTCATTTTCATTTAACTCTTTTATTTCTTTCTTAATTTCTAGGTGTGAGAGAATATTTTAAGCGGTCAAATCACAACCTATACTTTGCTCTTAAGAAGCAAACATTTATAAAATAATGGATTTGCAGAGGAAAAATGCACTGAAAGTCTATCTGGGCATTCTAGAATGAACATAGGGTAGAGGAAGAATAGCTGAAAAACTCAATCCAAGACTATTAGAAACCCTTGGGCACCTCCTTTGGCTCAAATGCTTTATCTTCCTTCGCAGCAGGGCACATTTAGAATTCCTGAAGCCCACTAAAAGCAGTGCCCTCCTCCCTGCCTCCCTACCCTTTTGCAGTTTCACTTCCTGTGACTTCAGTTACCCATGGTCAACTATAGTCTGAAAACATGAAATTTTCAGAGATGAACAATTCGTGCTTTCAATTTTACAGAGTCCTGAGTAATAGATCTCACATCATTCAACTCTGTCTTACACAGATGTGAGTAATAGATCTCACATCATTAACTCTGTCTTACACAGATGTGAGCTTTCTCTTTATCTGGCATATCCAGGCTGTATAAATTATCGCCCATTATTTAATTTCTAACAGTCTTGTTTATGAGGCCCAAATATACTTGTGTTCAGGAAACTCTAATCATATTTAACAATGCCCCTAAAGTGTAGGAGAAGTGGTGTTGGTGATCGGTTATGCCACATAAAAAGTTCTGTCTTCCCCTTAAGTAAACCGGTTAGGAGAGTAAGAGATACTGTTGGAGCCCACGATCATACAACTTTTGTTACAGTACTTACTGTCTTAACTCTGCTTTAGGACTTTTATTGATCTCTTCCTATGCCAAATTTACAAATTCACCTTTATTATGGATAGACACCACAATATGGGGAAAACATAGCATTTATGTAGAGTTCTGTATTACCTGCAGATTCGGTTATCTATTGGAGGTCCTGAATATGCCCCCAACAGATGTATAAGTGAGACTGGAACCCATACACTGTGTGTCTTTGATCAACAAATCATTTTTAAATGCTAGGTAATGTCTTCCAGAAAAATGAGGAGAAAAAGATGCATATACAAGAAAAAAACGGTGAATGGCAGATTATTACCAGTTAACAAGTATAAAGTCCAGAAAAGCGCTATGACTCTCTCATAAAATCTGATCTACCAATGCTATTGATGGTTAAAGGAATTTACTTCAGCTCTTCTGTCATTCAGGATTCTTGGGGTCAATATATTTGAGACCAGGGCACATTCAGTGCGTATTCAGCTATAGCCATATGCGAACTGGTAAGTTCATCCACCCAAGACCCTGTGAACCTTTTGTGCTCGAGAATGAGCCGTATGCCAGTGTGGAAGAAGGAAACACAGGATTGGAACTGTGCCCCGCAAATCAGACAGCCATGGAAAGGCTAAATGGTAACACATCTTCTCCAGAATACACATGGGTCTCTTTGTTGTTTGCATTTTCCAGCTGTGTCAGTCAAATGTTTCATCACCCTGAGAGAATGCCTGATAAAAAAAAAAAAAAAAAAAAACACAAAAGAAGAAAGGACCAAGGAAGCTCACTGCATGGGAATTTTCATCCAGTCTGTGTGCTCCATTGTTGTGGGCCTGAGGTGAGAGGAGCGTGTGGCAGAGGAGACTGCTCATCTGATGGAAGCTGAGAAAAAAAGAAAGGATGCGGATGAGACATCTCCATCCAGGATGTATCCCATTGACCTCCTAGCCCACTACCGAATAATGCAGCCATGCTAGGACTCCATCAAAAGAGAGTCCATCATCTGATCCAATCACTTCCCCCAAACACCCTGCTCTGAAGACAGCTGTATTAGGTGCCAGAACTTCAACACTCAAGCTTTGGGAGTAAACACTTCATATTTAAACCATGGTATTATCCCTTTACTGATGAATAAATCCCAAACATATACTTCAAGCAAACAGTGCTTACCTAGCTCCATCCCTGACACAGTAGGCAAACTGAGTCAGGACGCAGAGATCCTTCCATGAGGTAGGTGATGGAGAGGACTCAATTCCTTGTTCCCTCGTGACATTCCATCCACAGTGAGCACTTTTTAAATTGTTTCTGAGCATCACGAAGGAGTCTATCAATTGATGTATGGTAGATAACAGATGGTTCGACCAATGGTTGGGTAACTGGCTTGTTCATTCATTCATTCATTCATTCATTCGTTTAACAAATACTGTTTGAGAACCTCTGGTTGGGAAAAATGTGGGATGGAACAAACATTAAGCTGGCTGGGAAAAGAAAAGCTAAGGAGTAGTTAGTAGCAAATGCAAAAGTGGTGGGGGCATTGGTTCAGGAATGCCTGGAAGGAAATAGTTAACCCTTTTTGAGAGAGCTGTCCCAGCAAGGTAAGTACATGTAAACTATAACGAGGAAGTAGAAGAAGAAGGAATGTTGCTAAAGACAAGAAATCACAAGAAAAGACGTGCAGAAAAACAACCAACCAGCTGCAGTTTCTAGATCCTTGCTATGGCTCTGGAGCTGTTCTTAACATTCCCATGTAATGACTCATGCAGTCTCTACAGCAAAGCGATGAGGTGAGCACACTTAAAAAAAAAAATAGCACATGAGAAGGCAGGTCCAGAAAGGTCATAGCTCTTCCCAAGCTTTCTGAGGTGGTGGTGACACGGCTGGGCTTCCAGAGCCATGCTGGCCCTCCACCACCGCAGTCTGACTGAGTTCAGGGTGCAGAGGGTTTCGATAGGGCTAACCTAGAATTAGTCTGAAGGACTATGGTGGTAGCCCAAAGCAGAAACAGCACTCGGAGGGACTTCCGCCCAACTCGAGGCCTCACGGCTGCCGTGTGAAGATAGTCTGAAGAACAGCTGTGCGAAGCAGCCATTGTCTCGAGTCTGTCTATCAGTAGAGCTGGGAAGCACAAAACAAGGACGGAGAAACATTCATCACTTGCCACAAGCTCCTGTAATTACACACAGATGAATGAGGCTCAGCCACCTCGGTGTTGCAACACTGGTTTTTGTTCTTCTGTGACATTTTTATTCTGCAGCCAGCCCCCCTCAAGTGTTACATGACATGCATTCATTTTCAGTACAGATTTTGTATTGGGAATTTTATGACATTGCCTAACGGGAGCTGCTGGAGGTGTGACAATTACCAGAAGGGCTTATGCAGTAGTTTTCCGAGTCTCCTTCTGCAACATGACCCATCTGCCCATGGTTTCCTTCGCTTCTTGGCATTTCTCATTCCTTGTCAGCCAGGAGCAGAGGCAGCTAGCAGAGCACTTGATGGCAGCCGTTGCTGGCGACACTAGGCTCAATGCTTGTTAAAAGCCACCAAGGATGGATGACTGTATCAGAAGCCACACAAGATGGCACCTTCCTGGAAGAGGCCTTCAGTGGCTTCTCATAGTCACTTAGTAGTTTTACCGACAATTTCTCTCATGTTCTGGTTCTGAACCTAGCCTCTATCTCCTGAGCCATCTCTCCAGGCCTTTACCTACAACTTCCCAAACAATGTTTACCCACAATTTTACCTCGGATTTCTGATGCTGTGAGCAATTATAAAATTATATTTATACTTTATGTCTCTTAATCTTCAAAACAGCTTTGTGTGACATCAGAGGCTAGAGTCTCAGAGAGTTTACAGTGCTCCGAGCTGGGCTGTGTAATTGTCGAGGCTGTAAAGGTAAGATTCAAACTCATACTCAGTGTTCTGCTTACACAACAGACTGTGGACGTCTTCATCCACTCTCCATAATCACCACATTCTGCTTCGGGTGACTCTGGAGCGGCTGGTTAAAATACTATAACAACAAGTCAGAAATAGAATTAAATATCTTTGGCTCACCCACTTTTACGAGTACCAGGCATGCAGACTTTGGTATATACCTGCACTATCACAGCTTACGTTCCTTACTGTGCCAGCAAAAGCAAAAGCTTCATGTGGTAGTTGGAGTGAGCACATAATCCCAAATGGAAATGGGCTCTAGACTTTAAAATGAAAAAGACAGGAAGGAAGGAAGGAAGGAAGGAAGGAAGGAAGGAAGGAAGGAAGGAAGGAAGGAAGAAAGGAAGGAAGGAAGAAAGAAAGAAAACTTAGTGCAACATTGAATAATAGAGGAAGTGGTGCATGCCTTTTATCCGAGCACTGGAAAGGCAGAAGCATCCAGATCAATGTGAATTCAAGGAAAAGCAAAAGAGCTGCAGACTTGAGACCTAGTCTCAAAACAAAACCAAAAACTTCTTTCATTTGGAACTTGGCCTTTTAACACTGAGACCTAAAGTTATTAAACTCACGTTGCTTCCTAACTGCTAAGACTAAATCTTTCCCCAGTAGAGCAGCAAAGCTCTTCCCACCAGGGTGTTGCTTCTGCACCTCGGTTAGCTCCACTAAAAGTCAGAGTCAGCACCTTGGGATCTGTGGGAATAAGCAGGTGAAGGCAGTAAGCAGCCCCTATTGGTCCTTTGCCAAGGGATCTTTTCTGATCTCAGGGTTTTGATTTGCCCATGTGTGGGATGACAGTGCTAACATTTGGAGTTCTTCCTTCTAGTTCCTCATGCACTCTCTTCCTTTATGTGATGGTAGGAGTGTGGTCCAGCGATAGCCACAGACTCTGTCATAGCCCCAGTAGAATGGCTGGTGGTCATCCTACCTCACACACACACACACACACACATATCTCAGAACTCCAGATAATCCAGTCTCCTGTCCCAGACTTTAAAGCTGGAGCAACGCTTTTCTTGACATGTCCTCTGTTTAAAATGCAGTGATGAGAAACATGCCTGTCTCTCTCATCTATGCAAGCCCATTTGGGTGCCCCAAGTCTAATATTTTCCTTCCATTTTCATGAATCAAGATTCAAACACAGAACAGACAGAACACGTGGTGATTTCTAAGTTGGCTTGCTTGGACTGGTCCTTTTTACTCTAATAATGTCCCAGGTTGGTCACTGTTATACTTAGCACCTCCTGTCCGCCTTGCATTCTAGTCACCTTTGGCAATGTGCCTGATACATTGTCAGCTCCACTAAATCCCAAACTCCTAGGTGACAGAGGTGACAGGAACCTCTGCTTTCACCTACAAACGATCCTTGTGTACAACACATTCCAGGGCTGAAGTTCAACAGAGCGTAGCATTTCCATGTATTGGTCCGGAATCTTCCCCAGAGTCTGCTAGGGAGCTCCCCAAGCGGCAGACCTCAGGCAGATCGTGGAGATTTTGTGACTCTCTTTTCCTTCGCCTCACTGGTCTGCTAAGTGGCTTACCCTAGGTAGAAGGAGAAGAATCCCAGCCACCTCCCGCGCCACACTGCCTTAGCGTGAGACTGTGTATGGAGCAGGTGTTTGATAAAATATTTATCAAGCCTCTTCCTATTTGTAATTCCTATGCCTCTTTCCAGCTTGCACATTGGCGTGATGGGTTTAACAGTATCCTCAAATTCACAGTGAAGTCCCAATTCCACAGATTATTAAAACAATTAGAAAAAAAATAATTGTAATTAGTTCAGTAGAATCCTTACATTCTACTGAACTAATTACAATGAATGTAGGGGCCCTACATTCATTTGACTCATAGCGTATGTACAGATAAAATGCGGACACAGATGCATCCACTGGACACATGCTCTGTAGGCATGAAAAGAAGCCAGCTCCAAAACAAGGCCAGCATCTGGGAGAGAGCCTTCTTTCTCTCTTCTCACACCACTGTCCTCTTGATGTCAGACTTCTAGCATCTAGGACATAGAGAAAAAGACATCCGACTTTGAGCACCCCCCCCCCTGATGACAGACTTAGCAAGCTACACAGAGTTGTGGTATACTTTGAAAGTTCCTTGCCATCTTCTCTGCTCAGTGGTGGTTCTGTGCCATACTTTCTAAATTCTTGTGACCATGTCATCTTGACCTCTAGGATCCATTTAGGCTTTGAGTTCTTGGTCTGTACTGGCTTCTATGATCTAAGATATCAGTGTCTCAAATCCACAGCATGCAAGCCTGATTGACTTTTGGAGAAGTTGTTGCTTGTATTCAAGGATGCTTCTGTGTTCTTGAAAATATAAATTCAGATGTCAAATTAAAATACTACAGAGATATTTTCTAGTTGAGAAAAACAAATTGAAGAGTATGACACCACTGGGTCTTATTTCCCTTCTGGTATTTTTGAAAAGCCAAATATCTGGTCATTAGCAACCTCTATGCTTTTTTGGTAGACAGGAGCCATTGCAGATCTTGAAGAAGGGAGTCACTCACTCTGCCGAACTTCCCAGCATTGACTCAGACCAATCCCTGCCATGATACAGCTTTTGTCACTGTTGCTGTTTAATAACTAACATGCTTAGTGTTTGTTAAGGTTGATGAAGCCCTGTGAACGTCTCTGCCTATACCTTTTGTGTGCTCTGAACTAATGTTAAGCCAAAGTTCCACCCAGGAAGATGTAGCAGGATTCCCCAGACAGGACTCATGAACTCTAATGCCTGTATCAGCAAAACCTCACGGTTCTGACCCAGAGCGGCCTCCAGCTTGGAGCATCATATGTACGAGTTACATGCCACCAAAGCCATTTGATTGTTATATAATATTCCTATAAGCTTAAAAAAATGTTCCTAACATATGTTTTAATTCAACTTGGGAAAGGCTGTTTCTGAACTTTTCATGATTATTAAAAAGTAACTTTAAAAAACAAACAAACAAACAAACTTGAACATTAAATATGAATTAGCTAACTTCCAGGGTCTGTCTGATAGAAGCACTCAGAGCAGCCATTCCGGAGAAGGGCCTTTGTGTTACCCTGGCTCACCGACCTCGCAGTGCAACCTGTGTGCTGAGCAGAATATGCCCCACCTGGTTCGTAGCCACCCTTCTCCTACACAGCAGAGCACAGTGCTCAGGGAGCAGCTCTCTACCCGCCCTGCACAGTAAACTCACCTTGAGAGCTATAAAGAAAGACTCCAGGGTCTAACCACCAACCCCAGAGAATCTGATTTAATGTGTCAGCGGTAAGGCACAGACATCAGGATATTTTTAAAAGGCCTCTGGTAATTTTAAAGACCGGGGTTGGCAATTACTGGTGTCTACTGAAGTACGTTAAAATGCACCACTGTCATGGTAACCAGAGTTAGCCGGAATCTACTGAAATGCTCTAGTTTTTCTAGGCCCTTCTCCTTCTCATGCAGAAGCTCACAGGAGTCCAGCACACACGGAGGAGCGCTTAAATCACTCCTAACCACACTTTCACACGAAAGAAGTTTTATTAGAAAGCAGTGTTTATTGCTTATCTTATTGCTATTAATTAGATTGCATTTCTTCCTACTAATGTCACTCTCCCTCCAACTTTAAGCAATGTTCTACACACTAACAAGCCTTCCCTATGACTATACAAACATTCTGCTAAGCCTGAACAGTTGTGGGCGATGTTTTACTTTTTTTTTTTTTTTTAATTCTTCTTTGATTGTCCTAAATGAGTTTCCTGCTTTCTTTTCCCTTCTACTTTAGATTTAATAGCTGTGAACTGGAATAAAACCTGCAAGTTCCTAGCAAGGGGATGAGCCTATGGAAAGCTTCCGCTCCCTTCGCTATGGGAAAGACTGACTGGCCATGCATAGCTGCTGGGGAAAATGCCAGGAGAATCTGACTTTCTTCTGCCTCTCTCCACCCCGAACACCCCTGTCTCTACAATCCCACTGGGAAGTAGATGATCGGTGACCACACACCCTAGAGCTTTATTCACCAAGCTCCATAGTGATTGTCCCATTTCTCCAAAATTATCTTCTTCTTGATGTCGGCTGTGCCTTGACTCTTCAAAGAGATTTCCCAAATGCCCAGTGCCCACAATGCACAGTGTAGCTCTCATCAACTAAATCAATGTTGAGGGGCAAAGGAGGACCTCGTAATTTTGAACACACCCAGTTTGGGTCCCAGCGTTGTTCTGAATGAGGGAACAAGGGAAGTGCTTCTCAATTGCTTACCAGATCACTGAGTGAGCACTGGTTCTTGGGCTGTATTCCACAAAAGTCTTTCCCTATGGGGACATATTCAGATTAGCGAATCAAAATGCAAATTCACTTAAATTTGGGTCTCGGCTAAGTCTAGTATAATTTTCAGTATAAGTTTGTCCCGTTTGACTTGTCTGAGATTTCACACTCCAATGGCATCCTGTATTTTATCCACCAACCTCACCCAGGTAGCTGAGCCCCACCCTAATGAAGTCATCTTGAGTGTGCTGTTGTAATCGTCTTTTAAAGACACTTTAGCTGATATCGATCTCAGGTTTTAGGAGCAAATTTAGGAATGTTGTTAGTTTAGAAGCGCCATTTTTTTTCACTGGTTGCTAACACGTGAAAATGTTAGGCTAGAACTGTGTCACGTTGAGAAGTTGAATCGAACGCTTCACAGAGGAGGACTCACTGTGCAGTGAATCCCAGAACAAAAGTTGGAATTTGTTTGCTGAGTGTGTAATGAATTCCCTTGAACATTTAGACAGTAAACATTTCAGACGCTAATCTTGATTGTCATCTTGACTGGACTGAAGACTCGGGAGACGGGTAAGATATCCCAGGGGAATATTTATGAGCTATTTCCAGAGCGAATCAGCTCAGAGGAGAAGACACACCTTGCATAGAGATGGACTTGTCCATAGTCTGGGAATCCAGACAGAATAATAGAAGGAAAACAGAAAGTCAGCAGCCTGAGCACAGCTCTCTTTCTCTCTTTATGCTTGCAGACTGTTATGATAAGAGTTGCTGGACTCTGCTTGCTTTCCCTGCCATGATGGCCTCAGTCTTCTAAATTCATGAGCTCAAAATAAAATGCTTCTTCCTTAAGCTTTTTGTAAGGTAATATAAGTTCCTCTTTATGTTACATCCTGATGTAAGCTCAATGTTGAAAATACTTAGACCCTGCCCATGTCAACAATAATATGACATCAACTACCAATGGAATTATGACCAATACTAACCTTAGCTAGCCAAGAAGAATTTACCTAGTAACAGGTTTGGTGAAAATAAACCAAGTCATAAATATTACCAAGAGCCTAGAAAGCAGTGAGGTTCTGTGCTAAGTCAACATACAAGTCCACTGTGGTCCTGCACTACAGCAGAATTCCTCCACTTCTGGACCCAGCATCCCTTTGCCCTTTGCAAATTACATAAATGTGAATTAGGAAGGCCGAAGGCCTCGGCTTATTTATTATGAATTTATTAATTAATTTAAGGTTAATACTCTCCTCTAGTATCTAAATTGTTGATAAATCATTTTAAATGAAAATAACTTTTATATAGAACAATGAAGGTCAGGACATGTTTTTGGAAATTTTTAAAAATATCTAGCTTAATAAAAGACAGCTGAAATCTCAGATCCATTTCCCTGTGCAGCCTCTTGAGTTGTGTTATTTTGGTGAGAGTATGGGAGGAAAATCTGGCCTCATCCTGGCGTGATCATCAAACCGTCAGTGTCACTGAAGGGGCACACAGTATGGCCATGTGATTAGTGAGACCTGGGAGGAGGCCGTGGTTCAGCCTGTGGTTTCCACACAGGCTGGATTAAATATCATTTTTGTAGATTATTTTGTCACAAATGCATACACACACAAACAGAATATCCTTCACCAGGGCATGACTTTACTTGCAGTCATGTCTGTTAAACACAGAAACATCAATCCATATTTCAAATAGTCCTACAAAATTCTTTTTGTTTTTCTCTAAATGTTGAACAATCCGATTTTATACTGTAACCTATGAGAGTAGGCGATGATTCCAGCATTTTCTTACGTTTAACTTCTTCTTCAGTTCTCGGCACCAATGCTAATTTGTGGTCTCCATTAAAAAATCTTTTCAGGTTATGTGTTCACGCCATGAGGGCTACTTTAGTTAACTAGGAGTATATGCTCCGTGACTCCAGCTACCCAGATCACATGAACTACGAGAGGACAAGCAGGAGAGACTATCACGGCCATTGCTGCATCATTGTTCAATCCCAGCCATGTCCCCTCAGACACCTTGGGCAATACCATGGGCATGCCATAATCTACTAGGGAGCTGAAAAAGGGGACCAGGATCAAGCAATGTGTTAGTGATTGGGTATGCTTAATTTTTTAAAGCCTTTCCATATTAAAAGTTAATATTTTCTTCCTATCCCATGGATAAGGCTTGGACCACATTCTTAGGGCAGATAACTGGATAGAAGCTGATGCTGATCATGGATCTGGAATGCTTCTGTGCAGTGAGATACCCACTAGGAGTACTGGGGCAAAGTGGTAGCTAAGGAAAGGTATGTAGGGCGAAGGTGTTATTAACTGTTTGAGGAACGAAGGCAAGATAAACATGGTAGTCTTTGAGGTTGACTTGCTTGCATTTCTCTTTCTATGATGAAAACACCTTAATAAAACCAGCTTGGACAAAGGGATTATCTTAGCTCCCAGTTCCAGGTTGTGGTCCAGCACTGATGGGAAGTCAAGGTAGGAAAGGCTTGAGAGGGTCATAGTCTAGGGCAGAAAGAGAACAAGTACATGTATGTTCGTGTTCAGTTCATTTTCTCTACTGTTACAAGGAGGTCAGGATCTGCTGTCAGGGAATCACATCTTTTGCAGTGGATGGGCCTTCCCATCTCAATTAAATAAATAAGATAACTCCCTGTAGACATGCCAATATTACCTAGATCAGTGGTTCTCTACCTTCCAAATGCTGTGGCCCTTTCATAACAGTGCCTCGTGTTGTGGTGACACCCAACCATAAAATTACTTCATTGCCGCTTCATAACTGTAATGTTGCTACTCTTGTGAATTGCAGTGTAAGCATCTGATAGATAGTATATACATCCCCCAGGAAAGGGTTGTTGACCCAAAGGGGTCACGAACCACATGTGGAGAACCACTGGTATAGACAATCCATCATTCAGATTCTAGTTCTGATTGATTCCAGATTGTGTCAAGTTGACATTTGAAACTAACCCTCACAGGGATACCACCCCTCAAAGAAGGGGAGTCGTATACTATTATTTTAAGTGGAATGCATTTGAAATCCCCTTTGCTGGAAGTCCTAAAAACTAGGAAGTAGCATTAACTGATTGAAGGGTGGGGATCGGACTCAGCTAATAGTTAGACACATGGTTGCTCATCTATTACCATGGCAACTCAATATGCTGGGTGCTATACATGAAGAAGCTGCTGAGGTTCGCAGACTGAAAAGTTGAGTCCCTTTTTTTTTTTTTTTTAATTTTTCGAGACAGGGTTTCTCCGTAGCTTTTTTGGTTCCTGTCCTGGAACTAGCTCTTGTAGACCAGGCTGGCCTCGAACTCACAGAGATCCCCGCCTCTGCCTCCCAAGTGCTAGGATTAAAGGCGTGCGCCACCACCGCCCGGCTGATGAGTCTTTTTTTATAATACCCTCACGAAGCATATGATAGATGCTAGGGTTTGAATATGAATATTCCTCACAGGCTAAGGGGTTAAACAAATACTTGATTTCCGGTTGGTAATACTATTCTGGGATGGGGCCTAACTGAAGCAGGGGGGTTCGATGGGGGGCATGAGCAGATCCTTGCTAATACTTGTCCCTGGCCACTTTCTATCCCTATTCTCTGCTTCTGGCCTCCATGACACACTTTCTCCATCACAGTTATAGACACTTCTGACACCAAAAGAATTTCTGTTCTTATGACTGTTCATTCAGGTGCTTTGGTGACCACGGTGAGAAAACAGCTCATAACCAACAGAAAAGGGAAATAAAGAGACAGCAGTCAGTCTTAAATGTGGTGAACTCTGTGAAGGTAAAACAGAGCTGAGAAAATAAATAGGAAGAAAAGAAAATGTTGATTGAGTGGTCAATTACAGCCTCTCCTATAGGTGTTTAAATTAGATTTTAAGGATGCAAAGGCTGTAGCCATGGCAGAAAATGGAGTGGAACCATGTTAAGAACCAAGGCACATGCACACACTCTGGTGTGGGAGCCATCCTCAGAAACCGCCTCCTGCCTGTAGCCAGACATATGTAGAAGTGAGCGGAGAAGGTGCTGGCTCCTGCTGCCGGAGCTCTCGGATTTCTCTCATGTTACATCTCCTACGACTTTTAAGCAATTGAGCTATTAAAATATGACCTGGCCCTCTGAGCCATGACCATTGTGTTGTGATCTGGAGGCTCTTATCATTTTGATAAGATTACTCAAGCATGACATGTGAACAAGACACGGCCTGGCCAGTTCTCAAGAAGGAAATCTGATACAATTTATGAGATAAAAGAGAGCTAAGCAATCAATTATGACAATATAGGCCTGGAAATGCATGGTTTTGCAAGAAATGGACATATTTGTTCCTGAGCTATGTTTAATAATAGTGTATTATCCCCTTGCCATATTCCCCTAAGAGACTCTGCTGCAATAATTTGCTCAGCCTTGCTGCACAATGGCTATATAACTTACCACATAATATCAAGAACCCTAAAGAACTTTCCATGATTGCCAGGCAGATGGTGAATATTGGGTGGGGCCCACAACTAATTCTCTTTGTCTCAGAGATTCAACATTCCAGATCTGATTTCATTTAAGCAGGGTCCACTGGGAGCACAGGGCTGGAGGCCCAAAGAGAATAGAATTCAGATGCTTGCTGGGTCCATTTCATTTCCCAGTCTCTGACACTCACTTAGCAACAATCAATGAGGCACTGATAACATTATTGACCAGGGTGATGGTGCTGTTGATCTTAAGAGTCGTCCTGAGCTCTG
Source organism: Microtus obscurus (assembly GCA_963919715.1). NCBI lineage: Eukaryota > Metazoa > Chordata > Mammalia > Rodentia > Cricetidae > Microtus > Microtus obscurus. Next base: position 2,290,093 of record CAWTZC010002327.1, on the reverse strand, counting down.
GAGGCCTCTGGAAAGGGCTCCTGTTTCACGGAAGAGAATGATTTTCAAGATTCCATGAGTCTGACCTTTCATCCTCTTGGAGAAGAAGAAGAACACGGATTGGAAAGACGAGCAGCTGAAGAGTGAATCTTAGACTCGGAAAACATCTTTTTAAGCTCGTTTGTTATTTAAAAACATATGGGGTTTGGTTGGCCTGACACCTCCTGCCACACCAGTCCTCATGAGACTACGCTTCCAGCCCTGCCACCATTCACAGTGGCCAAGTCAGACTGTCAGTGCTAGGGGCCACACCTGGGGATTCTGCCCTGCACCAGCCCTGCCTTTAATGGGAATGACGATGGTCACATGTCAGCACATCTCCAACATGAATCCAAGCTCAACTCTCTCCACTGTGGCCTGCATTCACATCGTTTCAGCCTTCCATGGGAACCCAGACAGGCCCATGACTGTTTCTTTCTTGATTTCTAATCAAACCATTTTCTATTGTCCTTTGAGAAAGGAAATTAGCTTGTAAGTAAGAAATTAGAGTTTAACCCAATGCGTCAATAAAATCAAATATTTTCCCAATGTCAGCTTCAGGTAGAACTGGCTTTGCCATGCTTCTACCAGCATGTCTGTCTGTCCTTTCTACCAGCATGTCTGTCCTTCCATTTCCATCTTGTCTTTTCTTTCTTCTTGCTAGCCAGTTTCTGGCTCCTCCATGGGAACACAGGGAGGTACAGGGATATGATAGGGCTTTTTCCATCTGCCAAACACTCCCTGAAGAAGCCTGCTTCAAGTGAACTCTGTAAAGTACAGAGGCTCTTTGGCCTTCCCTGTCCCTGCGCCCTCATCACGTGTGTTGTAAACAATACCTTCTGCACACTCGCTGCCATGTGTTTGAAAAGAGATTGTTAAAGAAAGGATGCACGTGCAGACATACACAAATGCACACGCAGACACTCGCATGTACTAGTTCATTGAACAAAATCTGCATAACCTCATTCACACCTGGGCATCTGTCACTCCATACAAGCTTGTAGCTGTGTTTCTTCTTACCATAGAGTCTTCCCGAGGTTCAATCTGCCTTCACGTCAACATCAGGAAATGTCTAACAACTAACTGGAAGTTAAACTTGAAGAAGTCCCTCACTAGGCTCTGGAGGAGATTGTAGCTGGGTAAAGCCTGGAGCATGGACAGTTCGCTCCCTGCAATGACATTCAGTAGCAGTGGAATGGGAGCCACTCAAGTGGTAGTGACTGTCCCATATCACATTTAAAAGACAAATAAACACATTGCTAACGTGGTTTATCTAATATAATCAAGACAGCACTATTTTATTGTCTTATCAATGTACAGCATGCTTAATGAGAGCCTACACATTTTTTCCCCATCATTCTAGTACTCTGAAGTCTAGCATGCATTTCTGTTTTATAATGAAAGACGATCTGAACCCAGATCAGCCAAATATGGCTAGTGACACATAGGGCAATGAAGAGCTAGTGAAGAAAATTTACTTCCCACATATTTTTAAAAATACCTTACTCCTGTCAGGTGTGGTGGTGCACAGCTTTAATCGCCACACTCGGAAACCAAAGGCAGGCAGATCCCTATGAATTCAATACCAGCCTGCCTGGTCTAGGAAAGAAATTCCAGGGCAGCCAGGAATAAATAGCAGCACCCTGCCTCAAAAACAACTTACATACTGTTAATTATTTGATCTAAAATACATAAGTCAGTGATTTTTTAGTAAAGTTACAGAATTGTGGGGTAATTTTCCTAATCAGTCCAAGGTGATCCTTAATACCATGACTGGTTCCCAGCATACTTTCTGTAAAAATCTGTAGACTTACCTCTCAGGAGGTTTCTTATGACTCAAATTGAATAGCATATGGCCATCCTCTTCTTTGGTTCTGTACGGTTTTTGAAGCTGATAGGTGATACAGCAAGCTTCAGAATTTTATTTCTTATTGCTAAGTAGTATTCTGCCACCTTGACACACAACAGTTTTGTTTGCACATTCCCTGGTTGGCAGACATGTAACTCTGGGACTACTGTGAACAGTGTTCTTCAGAACATTAGCATACAGATCTATATATGTGGACATGTGCTTTACCATCTCTTTGCAGAGTCCTAAGTGAATTGCTGCAACATGAGTTAAATTTACGGCTTAACTTATGAAGAAAATTCCAGATAATTTTCCAAGGGAGTTGTACCAGCTTTCTCCACTTTCAGATGCCTTTTAACATGACCCGCCTGACCTTATAAAAATTCAAAGCCAGAGAATGGGCTGTTTACAATTTCCTTTGTAAATTCTGTGTATCTGACATCTGAATGTTATCCTATGGCCATGCCTAGAGAGAGTAAGACTGGAAAAGCCCAATTTTAGCATCTTCTTAGAGCACAGAAATGAGTTCTCATCACTAGCCCATCTTGGGCAAAATTAAACACCCCTTAAAAATGTTCTTGGTGACTCCTCAAAATGAGCTAGAGAACACAGAATTGGAAGGGTATTAAAAAGTAGGTCTACGTGGACAGTGTTCCCGCCATGTAACTATAGCAGAAGCTAGTTAAAAATTAACTAGTACAGATGTACTTAGGTAAATCATCTGTAATTTTTGGGTAGTGAAGCAAGACATTATAAAAGTTGCCGTGGGAAGGAAGAGCATCTGACCCAGGGACTACAGTGTGCAGCTTGACACTGAAACGAGCTCATTGCCCTCCTGACCTCGTCCGCGATGCTAGGCTTTGAACGAAGGAGCCCACATGAGGACAACTGGAGAGGAGTGCTGGACACAGGCTTCGCAGCTGTTAGAAGGAACTGTTGTTAGTTCCTGTTCGTATCCATTTAATAATCCTGCTGGGGTTTCAGAGAGTGCTTGAAGCCAACATCTCATCTCATGACTAGAGTTCTTTGTCTTGGTGTTCACTGGAGGGAGGGGAGAAGATGCCAAGCAGTTTGAGTCGGTGCTGGATTTTCCTCGATCCGTTTGCGTGTAGAGAGCAGCAGCTGGCTGAAGGTAGTCTTGCTCTTGGGAATTATCAAGGAAGAGAGGGGCACACGTTGGCTTCTACAAAGGCAGCTTTCACCGGGGAAGCAGCTGTGTTCACCATTTCCATCACAGTAATTACTGGAAGAGATAGATGGGTTTCAAGGTCAATGAGGAGAGCTAATGGCCATCATTCCTCTGGGAGAGCATTCATAGAAGACAGGATGGATGAAGATGTCAATTTCCCAACCTGCCTGGAAGAACCAAGGGCATTGCAGTCCCCTGAACAGAGCTTCCTTATCCGGCAAGAAAGACCAGAGTTCAAATTATACCTTTTTTTAGCTCCTAATGGCTTGACTTCATGCCTACAGCCTTGCTTTCCTAATGTTCAGTTTCTTAACTGGCATGGAAATACCTACCTTGCAAATAATTTGTGAGCATTGAATGAGACGGTGCAGTGTACATTATATTGGTGACCTGGTACATTGCTTTTTAAACTTGTTGAAATTGAGAAGACCTTCTCTTGTCTCTTTTAAACTCCCTGTCTCAGGGCAGCCTGCTCCCTAACTCTGTAACGAGGAGGAAAAAAAAATAAAGCTAAAAAAAAAAGAGAGAGAAAGAAAGAACAAAAGAACGAAAGAAAGAAAAAGCTGTCCCGAAGAAAAGCTAGAAGGAAAATTGTTTCAAAATAAGGTGACTACTGTCATGACATCCCATGATATAAAGATGTCTCTGATGGAAACAGGAAGTCCAGCTCATCCAAGAAGTCTCACACAACGGCCTTCTGCCTGGGATACTCTGGCCTGGGATGCTCGCCGTCCGACTCTCTCAGCTTCTCTAGGTGATTTCTGCTATACCACCCACCGGAAGTGCTGGATCGTCGCTCTTCTGGTAATTGTTCTTTCCGCTTAGGAGCTTTGCCCGAGGGGGTGGATGCTCTGCTTTACACGTTCACAGCTGGGAACTCCAGCGGCTGCGTCACGTGGGGCTTCCAGGTGGATTCCCGCTGGATAGCTGTAAGCCCAACTTGACGACCTTACCTTTTGTTTGCCCTCTTCAAGCGGGTTACTCCTGTCGTGTCTGCTGGATTTGATATCTTATTTCCTGTGTATCTGGTGCTTTTCTGTACCTGCTACTCGCTATGTTTTCTATTCTCTTTTGTTTGCTACTTAATGTAAGAAAAACCCCAGGTTCACTCTCAAGTGGCATCATTTCCCCTTTCTCTCCACCCATCTTCCTCCTTCGGGAAGCCGCTGAGGTTTATGGCTTACCTACCCTGGAGTGTTTCTTTCAAATTCTAATAAAATTATCCTGAAGCTTCCTTTTGAGTCTATACTTAGCTCCTTCTGTTAATGAGAAAAGAACCCCAAGAGGGGACTCTGATTTCCCTGATGACACGATGGTGACTCTTGGGGGGGGGGGGCGCTAGCAGAAATATCTGTTAATAGTAAGCTCCGCTGAAAACCTAACTCTGAAGAGTCCATTTATTCCTTCTTAGTAGGGGAGCTCACCAGACCCTTAAAGGACTTTTGTTTAAGGGAGGAGTTAGGAACTGTTGTGTATGCCCTGGCAATGAAGATTTCAAAGAATATTTTCCTTATACATATGAACCAGAATGTCCTAGAACTTCGGTAAAAATTTCAGATTCCCAAGCCGGGCGGTGGTGGCGCACGCCTTTAATCCCAGCACTCGGGAGGCAGAGGCAGGCGGATCTCTGTGAGTTCGAGACCAGCCTGGTCTACAAGAGCTAGTTCCAGGACAGGCTCCAAAACCACAGAGAAACCCTGTCTCGAAAAACCAAAAAAAAAAAAAAAAAAAAATTTCAGATTCCTGGGCGAACCTATTGAAAAAAGGCTGACTAGGATGGATTTTAAGTAACTTCCAAATGAGAATTTCAAAGGAACGTTGAAGAGGGGGACATTGTTGTTAGAATATGCATGAAAATCCTACACAGAGGACTCAGAGGAGTTAGGCCAAGGTCCTCTTCTTCCTTTGCACGCGTGCCAATTCCTCCTTCATTTTTCTGGTCGTGTCCTTATTGATAACTCAGGATCATTAAAGAAGCAAGCACCAAGCAGCTGAGATGTCCATGCTAAGAGAGCAGTCTTCACAGGGCCTCTAGGTGGATTGTGTTATCCTAAGACTCAATGTCTTCATAAAGCCGGGCAGGCGTGCTCCATTTCCCATCAGAGAGAGCTGTATTCTCCCACCTCCTGGCTTTAACTTTCTGTTCTCTAGCTGGGTGTGGTGACACACACCTTTAGTCCTTGCCTTCAGGAAGCAGAGGCAAGTAGACCTCTGAGAATGAGGCCAGCCTGGTCTACATTGTGACTTTCAGGGCTACCAGAGCTACATAGCAGAGAGACCCTGTCTCCAAAGGACCAAGTAAATACATGAATAAATAAAATTCTGTTATTTTAAAAAACAGAAACAAGTTTATAGTGAAGTTGGGGGTGGGGTTTAACTCAGAACTGCCATTTCTTTCTTACAATGGTTGTCTTCAACTTTCCTTCTTTATTAATTTTATTATTAAAAGCTCTTATATTGTTACTTGTCCTCCTGCGAGAGAAAGATCAATACGCTTTCGAATTTATTTCCCAATCAATTTCATTGTGCACAGATGTTCAATATTTGGAGCTGGAGTCCATTTGGTCCTGGACGAGACATTCCCACTAAGGTTCATAGATGAGGCTGGCTGAAGCTGCAGGTGCATTCTTTCAGAGGGAACCCGTAGAGATTTGCATATGCAAATGCGCATGGCTGTACCCAAGCTGAGCAATTGTGCATGCAAATAGGTGATTAAATAGGCAATTACCAAATGGAGTTGGGCACGTTCAGAAATCAGAGAGCACCTGAACGCTATGCAAGCCGGCAGCTGTCACTTAACCTGGTGAAAACCTGCCCGGATTCAGGGGTCTCCAGTTGCACACAGGATTTTAACTTTGACCTCTGCTGCCTTGGGAAAGAAGAGTTTGGATAAGGTCACTTCCAGTCAATGGGAAAGAAGTTTATTTCTCTCATTTTTCTATTTACTGGATTTACAATAGATAGAGGACCTAGAGATGTATTGTTGTTTATTTGTTTGTTTTGTTTTTAAATCGTCAGTGGGGAGGAGGAATGAGGAAGAAATTTCTGGTGACTGTGCTGCATGTCCAAGGCAATTTCAAAAAGGTGTAGAGGATGCAACCCCTCTAGAGCATCCTGAGGATGTAGCTCCTTCACCACACTCTCCCAGCTGTGATGTTGAAAATGAAAGTGGGGCTTAACTGCCCGCGGGGAGCGGCTTTCAGCCTGGCTTCATGGGGGACAGAAAACTCCCATTGGTTCTAATTCCTTTCTTTATGAGACCTCAGCTCTCTACCTCCCACCCAACAGTGATGGATGCTGTTGTCAAAGGAGGACATCGATGAGAGATGATTTCACATAACCAGGGGGCTTTGCTGACAAGAGATTAGTTGCAGTGCCTAGACCTGCCTACCAGGAGCCCGAGATAAGTAGAGTTGGAAGCAGCGAAGAGCACTGATTGCCGAAACCCTCATATTCTTTGTTTGGACAGCTTTTTTTATCTCTAGGATAGTCTACTTTTCTCACATTGAGTTTTTAGTTTTATATGAATGGCTTGAGGTCTTCCATGTTACACAATAAGGAATGATACCGCTGTGGCCCATAAAATCAGTTACTCAGCTCAATCAATAAGCCGGTTAAGTGGAATAATTTCTTTCCTCTGCACCTGTCAAGAGCAGATTTTAGAACATTCCCAGCAGGGGTCAGAAGCGAATGGAATTAGCTGTATTCTGCAGAGAGAGGAGCTGGGTTGCCTGTGTGAGGTGTACGAGGTCCCACGGTACCTGCAGATAGAATGGGAAATAATCACCGTCCAAGGCAAGACAGGCACCAGAGAGGACAAAACCCTCACGGGACACCAGCAGCATTGTCTCTGCTCAGGAGCTTCGGCGAGGTCTCTGTCAGAGCCGCAGGTCTATTATTCCAGGCGGTTGGGCCAGGAATGGTTTTAGTGGAGAAGCTGGTTGCTCTAGTTTAGTGTCAGAAGCCAAAGAAACCTCATCTTTCTCCCAGGTGTAAATGGAACTTTAAGTCTTCTGGTTTTCATGAGTATCTAAATAAGTGCTTCACCAATTACATGAATACTGCAAAAATTTTATATATATGTGTGTGTGTGTGTGTGTGTGTGTGTGTGTATTGTTTATACTGTGTGTGGGGGAGGGGGAGAGAGAGAGAGAGAGAGAAAGGAGAATGTTTGATGTGATCTGAGCTTTTTTAGTAAATAAGACCAGAATAAAAAGCTTCTTCATTTGCCTCATCCAGGCCTATCAAGAACATTATGAGTGTCTGGCAATTACACCATGTTTTTGTAAATCCACTGTTATCCAATAAACTCTGACACGGTGAAAAGACTCCAACATTTTCATCTGTTTTTGCCATGGCACGCTCATGTCAATTAAGTTAGACTTCGTTTGAATTGTTACTCTTGTCTGTCCTTGGCACCCTATCTGGAGTGAATAGACATTTGTTTCTCTTTCTCTAGAAAAAAATAATAATAACACTGCTCTTAAGGAACTCCGCCATTTGCCTCCTGCCATGTAGCGCACATCTCCATGCATCCATAGGTAGCGATGCTCCTCTGGGTCGTTACAGCACTTCACGTACGGCTCCTTTTCGCTCGTCACAATTCTGCCTCTCGTGTAATCCATTTGCAACTTATGTTATTTTGCTATAGATTTATAAATTCCCAATTTCCGTATTTTCTAATGCCATGGAGTTCACTATAGTAGCTGATCTGGATTCTGATTTGATGCTGCAGCTAACACTAAGGAAACTGCTGTTGGTTCAGTTTGGGTGTGGTACCCAGGAGTTTTTGGTTATCTGTGAAGATGGTAGGAACACACCATCCACTCCCAATTACAAGTCTCTATGAGGTCAGTGGTTTTTTTCATATACTTCAAACTAATATTTGACAAATGATGAGGTGTAAAAGCAGGAATGTGACTACAAGTGCCTTGTATTAACCCAGAACTGGATAAATTTGCTGAAATGTGAAATACTGTTCCTCATCTCTCTACTTGTTGTTCTAGAAAGCATACATGCCAATGGTTCTGACCAGTTATGTCTATATCAGCACATAGCACCCATATGAGTAAGTGCTCTTTTTTGATGATTGACAGTTGAAAGCAAATACTATAATATGAATATTTTGATTCCTATAAAATCAAAGTGTTGAAACCTTAATCCTTAAAGTAAAGTCAGGACAACAGGCCTTTAGGAGTCTTTAGTTCCAGGAGAATAGAACATTTATGGACACGATTAGTGCCCTTATAACAGAGATCTTAGAGAGAAAGGCCTGAAGCCTGAGGCGGAGGCGTGGGGTCATAAGTTCAAGGTCAGTGTGGGTAACTTGGTTAGTTACTGTCTCTAAAAGAGAAAAAATGTGACTGTAACTGTAAAGCCAGTGAGAGGGGCTTGGGTAGCATGTGAAGGATGCAGGCTCAATCCCCAGGAAAGAAAAAAAAGTAAGAAGAGGCTTGAGGGAACTCATTGTCTTTTGCCACGAGTGAGGACAGAATGAAAAGATGCTCTCTACAATGCTGAATTGTCACATGTGAGGACAGGATGAAGACATACTCTCTATAATGCTGAGAGAAGGCTCTCATCACACACTGAATTTGCCTTGTTCTTAACCCTCAGAATCGTGAGAAATTGTAAGCCTCCTGAGTCTGGGACATTATGTTGGGACAGCAGAAATGAATGAGGTAGGAAATTGGTACAAATGTTTTAAAATAAAAAACATTCGTTCGTATAAAAGGCTAACAAAATCCTAAGAGTAACAGTGGTCTGTTTAGTCAGAGAAAACAAAGTCAAAGATGCCCAGGTACTTTCCCCCTGCCTATAACCTCCTCCGGGCCGGCTCCCCTCTAGAGCGTCCACTAGGAACCTCTGTCAAGAGGCAGCCGCTGGCCTCAGGTGGCAGGAGCTCTGTTGACCCAGACCTGTTGGAGTACAAAATCATGTAAGGATGGGCTATTACAAAGAAAGGTGATGGGTGGGTCATCCCTGTCTCCATTTTGAGTTCCTCACCTGGCATGCACTTAGGAGTCAGGAGGTCTCACCTTCAAAATGCCTGTGCCTGCTGATTGCCTAACCTAGAAAATCACCCAGATGCGCTTGATTTAATAGAAAGCAAGGGTAGCATCTGAGCTGAGGGTAGATGCATAGAAAGTTCAGACATGCCTTTCTCTGACCTGTCAGCAACTGAGAATGATTTGCCACCAGATGTGGGACTGAACGCAATCTCGAGGGAGGAGAAACTGGAAGAAGAGTCAGGATTGCACAAGGCTTCTGGGCGGTTCTGGGGTGCAGGAGATGTCAGTGAGTGTCGTGTTTTTAGACACTGGAATTCCAAGCCTTTATCTGGATGTGTATGACCCTGGGGATACCCAGATCAAAAGCAGTGCCTTATCTCTTATCTAGTCATAGTGAAAGTACTTCAAATTTAATTCAATCTCATTTCAGTAAGGCACTCTTCCTAGTTCTGCGTCCGGTGTCAAGTATGGCACCATCATTTGCTCTGCTAATAAAGCTGAATCCTTTGAAGAAGTCCCAGATAACGAAGGCCTAGAATGAATGGTGGTCTGTGAGATGCTGTTCCTTCCAAGACCAAATCTCACTGTTCAATTGAAATCCACTAGAATGATATATATCTTCCTGCTTTTTCCATACACAAATTTGGCACTCAGAATTTCAAACCCATATCCACTGAATGCTATAGGAACACCATGCAAACATAGGGAAACAAGGCCAAGGGAATCCTGTCCCGTGCCTACAGCTGGAAAAGGGCACCCTTGCCACATCCTGTTGAAGACAGCAGGAATCCTCATTGGTGTGAACGGCCTTGTGTTGGTCTCCCTTGTGCAAGCACAGGTTTTTAAACCTGGTTCTTGGACCTCGCCTGAGAAAAGTCCTTTGGTAAAGCCCTCCTTTCCTTACAACAGAATCATCTTTTCTGTCTTTTCAACTTTTCCAGATGCTGCATTCCACAGCATCTTATTTTATTTTTAGAATTTCTCCCCTCCAGATTTAATTATATACCTTTGTTCACCTTACTTCAAACACTGATTATTTGAACAAGGGCGATCGCTTGTTCCTACCACCAGTCTTTGTCCAACACCCAGTGTCTATATTCAGATTTTATCCTTGTTATAGCATTTGTTCACAGAGCTTAGTGACTCCCTGCTGCCGGGAGAATAATGTCAGAATTCCTACTTAGCATTCAAAGCTCCTAACATACAATACTGTCCACTCCTTAGCCCCTGAGAACAGAAGACAGCGCAAAATTAGTTTAGTCCCTGGATCTACCACAATGCCTGGCATGTAGTAGTCCCGGTCAGTGTTCGAATTAAACTAATCACTTCTGAGTTATTCAGAAACTCTGCTCAATACAATCAAGTCTTTCCCAGGATAGCTGTAAGGACAGCCATGTCTTTCTCTGTGTGCAGGGTGTATAATTTGAGAGGGTCCTTGTGCCACAGGCCTTCATCTCCCTGGCTGGCATACACTGAACAGTGTATTACAGTCACTTGGAGTCTGCCCACCCTGTCCAATGAAGCATACACTCTCATGGGGGTGAGGGGATCCCTGCTTTCCTCATCTTTGTACCTGTGTTTGTTAATCAATGACGTGATATGCTGCTTTGATGTATATTGACTGATCGTGTCTCCTAGACAGGAAATGTGTCTTATAGAGGTGGGTGGAAGTTTGGCTCAGCAAACATTTCCCTTCCCACAGCTCAGGTACCAAAGACGTCGGTGTGTCAACATTAAGTATGATTTTTGCTCTCCTTTCTGTTGACACTCTTTGGCAGATTAAGGATGACTGTCACTTGACCCCTGTCCTGACAGTGGTGACTCGGAGGGCCTAACGTTTGAGTACCTGAGGTCTCCCTGGCTTTCTCATTCATTTGGTCACATCCCTGACCACAGAGCTCCTTAAGAAATGCTAATTACAATAGACAAAATCAAAATAGAATCTCTAAACTGCATTTGATAATTAATAAAGGTTTCTAAGGAGTTTCCACTCGGGCAAATCTCTAAGCTCTTTTTTGATTTTACTAATGCCGTGTTCATGAGCTAGGTGAATGAGAGTAGAAGCTGGAAAAATTAGAAATGTGTGAATTCTGACTGTGGTCATTTGTAGAGTGTGTGTTTAAAAGACACAGTGTGTGTACTGATTCGTCTGATCTAAACCAATAGCAATAAAGCCCTTTGGACCAGAGAAAGGGTCAACAATAGGCAATGTTTTCTCTGTCTTGTTTCCCGATGAACAACCTTGAAATGTTTAGTATGTCACTTTGTTATTTTACTCTCTCTCTCTCTCTCTCTCTCTCTCTCTCTCTCTCTCTCTCTCTCCATATTTACTTTGTTTTTACATAAGTAAAAATGTGAAAAATGACTTTTAGTTGGCACTTTCTTATTCATTAAGACTGGCATGAATTCTTTTCAGCAAAGGATTTGATTTCCGGTGGCTGTTAATTTATCGCCAAGAACTTCCTTTCAAAGGCCTTTCTTAAGCTTCCTTTCTTGCAAGGTGTCTCAGCCAGAGAAGCTGTGCCATGGAGGCAGGAGAGGCGTGCACACGCAGCAGCCTTGGCATGCCAACTGGCGATACCTGCTCGTCCATCATTCCATTGAGATGAATGAAAGATTACAGTCCTATGAGAAAAGGCAGCCCCAGCCATACAATGCTTTGTGCGCAAAGTAAATTGCTAGTTTCCTGTGATCTTTCTGACAAGTAAATTGCTGTCGAAAATAGCATGGATGAAAACACAATGGCAAATATGCAGAGACTTAGTCCTTCAAAGGAGTGATTAAGGCCCCAGACAGAAGTATTTCCAAGGAACCCAACAACCTCACCCGCTCTCAAGGGAAGGAGGGATTTACCCCTCTTATTTCCATGGTATAGCATGAAGAAAAATAACACTTGATGGGTGCTGGTGAAAGTTAGATTCTTCAATAATCAAATATTATCTTTTCATGACCAAGAAGATGTCGAAGAATGTATCTGTGGGTAGACCCTTGCCTCAGTGCCGGTTGTATCTAAGATCCCCTGGCTTGTCATGGGAGACCACAGGATGAAGGATATTCTGCATAAGAAAAGATAACCCCTAGAAAAGGTCTCTATATTTAACAGTTGCCACTCTCTGCATTATAGTTGTTCAATAATAAAATGTAAATTTTTCCTTTGTTTCATAATGAAGTGAGGAAAAAAATGCATCTCATTGGAATTCCTTTCTCTTTGCCTATTCAAAGCTGAAAACTCTCAGGCTGGCATCCTCTGAGGGACGGGTGAGCCCTTGCAGCGCACAAACACACAAAAACAAAGGATTGATCAGCGAAGTCTAATAGAATAAGCAAATACATGGAATATGGTAGCAGTCATAAATAAATCACACATATCATAAATCTTTAGGTTTTAAATTCCTCAGAGAAGTAACTTAGGGTTGACAGACTGCATAACATGATAATTAAGTAGGATTTGTAGGATCGTCTGGTCACACAAACTGACCTTTCCAGTACCTAAGACAGTGTGCATGCTAATGCTGGCTCCAGAAGCCTGCCATGCTCCCTGGAGTAGCCCACTAATAAAATCAAGGTGTTTGGCTATTTTTGTCTGATTTGGTTTGGTTGGTTTGCCTGCCCCCCACCCCCAAAAAAATCCTTACCAAAAACTGCTGTAACCAGGAAAGCCTTTCATGGGAAGCAGCTCCCAGACCCAATTGGATGTGATCTTAGGAAAAATTACAAAGGTCAAACTCTACAGACAGCAGGTGGCTCATGAGGGGGTGGGATCTGATGTCCTCGGGGGCCAGCAGGGGAACACATGCCTGAACAGCATTTGTCAAGAATGTTTGCAAAACTTTATATTTAAAGCAATAAAGCAGCCCTTGCTTTAAAAGCTACACCAGGTCGAGTTTAGTCACCGTGGCCCATGAGCTGTAGAAGTACACTAAGAGACACTGGAATAAAATGGGGAGCTCTTTTCCAACACTGGCAGCCTCAATCAGCACAGATGCAGTTGGCTGGCTTGTTGCTGCATTGAGTCCCCATCCATAGCTGTAGAGGACAGATCCAAGAATGTAAAAACAAAAGCAATTTCTTTTTGATACCAAACATCTAACTTCTTTACAGTTCAAACGCCATAGTCTCATTTTAGTTCAACACATCTCTTGTTCCTACATTGTATAAATAGCCCTAGCCCTGATCTTTATCCCTAATAATCCTGTACTTTGAGGCTTTGTCTAAGATGACTTCCACTTTTTTTGTTGTTTTATGTGTTTTGTAGCCCCATGCTTTGGGGATCAAAAGCCCATTGCCAAGGCCAATGCAGAGGAGACTTTTCCTACATTTTCTTAGAGTTTATACTTCTGAGTCTTATACGTTTAGGACTTTGTTCTGTTTTGAGTTGACTTTTCTACATCAAGTAAGACAAAAATCTACATTCATTCAGTCATTCATTTACTTATTTATTTGAATGATTTTAATTTTCCATGTCATTTGTTGATACAGTGATACTTTAGCCATCCTGCCATCATGATCTACTTGAAATATGTTTCTGATTGACCTTGAAAATATGCCTAACAAGACTATAAGTTTGATTGTTATAGATGACTAACTACTAACTTGCATTTCTTTATTATCCTAAATAGCTTTTAAAACTAGAACTTTACATCAAATTTTTAAATAAGCTGCATATGTTCAATTCCTTAAACAAAAATTGAAACATATAATAGAGTATTATAAAAAATAACCTTAAATTTATATCAATACACAAAAATCCATACCAATGTAAAATATTTGAGACCAGTGATTGTTCAAACTATTCATAAACCACAGAATGATCAAAATTCACCTACCCCACCTCCTGAAAATGTGGGTTTCATGTTCTCTAGACTGCTTCCCTGTTGTCTGGGGGCAATTGAATCTTTAAGAGATTCTGAGAAAATTAGGATATTGGTCAAGTCCTAGGAGAGTTATATCATTTGTTGTCCTGTCTCTATGTAATGAGAAAGCACAGGGATTATCTGAAGTCCTGGTGAAAGTAGCCTGCTAGACTTTACCATCTTGGCTAGCAGCTTTGAAAATATTCTGGATGCAGAATTTTGAGGAAACTAAAACAGAGGTACTCTGAGAGTTGGGTCACCTGGACCACCTGTTTCATTGCTGTCTGGTTCCCTTCTCTGCAAACAAACTTTCAAAGGTATCATATATTGTACACAAGCTGGGCAAAAATGACTTTTTTGCTTCATGTGTGAACATGTAAAATATATATCACCTGTCTTGTAGGTTTTTTAAGTTTATTTTTATGTCTATACCCAGGATATTCAGGGCCTCCCCTGTCCTGATCAAACCTGATCTCTATCAACTATGAATAAATCCACAGCCTTTCATTTTCTGTGAAAACGAAAGCATAAGCTCTTCACCAAAGCAATACATCTTCTGACTTCCATTTTAAAGTTCAGACATTCCTAAAGTGTCAAGGTTGCTTTAATTCAACAATCTGTCTTACAAACCTATGTCTCTCAGCAGTTGTCATCTACTTATCTGCAATCAAAAAAATTCAAAGTCAACAAGACACCATACAGGATCCAGACTTTCTGTGTATTTTCCATCTTTACATGGCTTATCCTTTTTATATTGTTTTATTCTGTCTTTAAAGACCTTATTTTATTATTTATAAACTATTTTTTTATGTCTGTCTATATCCATTTTCTTTTTTAAGCCTACACATATTTTTTTAAACACACTGTAACCTGTTTAGTGTTTTTGTCCATCTGGATCTGTCTTTACTGAGCACCCACACTATCCTTTGAACACATGAGACAGATCTTAAATTGCATATCAGCCACTGTGTGGCTCAGCTTAGCATATGACACTGTCATGTGGCACTGGCACATGCAGGCAGTGGCTGGTAGCTACACCACTGAATGCTGGGCACTAGCCCAGCTGAGAGACTGCAGGACTGGAAAGCCACAGCTGACTCTTGTGCTAAACTTTGATTAGCTTTCTAAGACCCTGTGTTTGGATATTCGAACCCCATGTTGAAGACCATATGTAGCAAGTCTTTTTCACTATGCCACCAGCTCCCAGCTAACAACATGGAGAGTTACTATTAATTAGAAACTGTTGGCCTTAACTTACGGTTACACTACTAGCTCTTATAACTTAAACAGTTTACTTTAATCTACATTCTGTCACGTGGCTTGTTACCTTATCTTTCCGTATTGCTCGTGATGCTTTCTCAGCACCTGGCTGCCGACCTTACCTTTCTTCTTCCCTGAGACCTTCCTGTTCCCAGAAGTCCTGTCTAACTTCTTTTTGCCTAGCTATTGGCTATTCAGCTCTTTATTAAATCAAACACAGTGACATATCTTCACTCAGTGTAAAAGAACATTCCACAACAGTCCGCTCCTGGGTTCTCAGGAAGTGAGCATGAATCATGTTTTTGCAGAGGCTTAAAAAGGCAAAACCCACAATGCACAACATTTCCAATGATGTCCAAAAAAGGGCAAGCGTACACACATGACACACTTCTAGTATACACACGTCCCACCCACATGTGACCAAGCATGTCTGGTGCAGATGGGTCAAACAAACTTGTAGCTTGCTATCTTCCATAAACAATAACCTCCAGCATTTCAGGAAGTATATGTCATTGTCAGCAAGAGGCTTACAGATTAGAGGCATTCTTATTTCATGGCTCTCTTAGGCACAGTAATTAAAACATCAAACATAACTTTGTCTCTCCCGCTCTTTCATATGTAACTAAGGTATAAAAATGATCCGATATTATTTGTTTCTTCTCCCATTGTTGGTTTCTTTCTTTTGTGGTTGTCTTAAGTCACATCCTTTGAAGCCCCTACGCTTTGAATTTGGTCAGTATCATATCTAAAAACTCTTTGCCTAGCCAAAGTTGACAATAATTTTCTTCAGGCTTCTTCCCTATGGTTCAGAGTTTTGATTTGACATTTAGGTTTATGATACATTTTGAATTAAATATTGCACGTTACAGAGTATCTAAGTTGAAACTCCTTTCGAAATCCAAGCATATAATTGTTCCAAGGTCATTAAGGCTCGTTCCTCCATTGAATTCCCCAGTATCTTTCTCAAAACTTGCTCATGCACATATGTGTGGGGGTGGTTTTGGATTTTATGCTTTGTTCTGTTGATCTTTGTCTATCACCCCTTCACACTGATATCATGGCGTTAATGAGCACGGGAGTCTTGGAATCAGCTAGCACAGGCTCTGCAGGCCCAGTCTTCTTGCTGAAGTGCTTCCCACATTCTCGGATTCTGCCTTTCCATGTGAATGTTAGAATTAGATTGCAAATATATATATATATATATCAAATGCCTGATGCCAACATGAGTGGAATGAAGTTAAATCGAAATCACCTTCAAAATAATTGTTCTTAAAATATTTAATACTAAGCCAGGTAGTGATGGCACACACGTTTAATCCTAGCACTTGGGAGGTAGTGGCAGGTGGATCTCTGTGAGTTGGAGGCCAGCCAAAGTGAGTTCCAGAACAGCCAGGACTGTTACATAGAGAAACCTTGTTTAGATATACCAAAAAAAAAAAAAAAAAACAAAAAACAAAAACTCCATCTCTTGAACAAGATTCATCCTTGAACTCGTCACTGCCCAATGTCCTCTATTTTTAATCAGTAGTGCCTATCTATAATATCCAATATACAGGTCTTCTCCATTGATTTTTCCCTTTTATTCCAGTTTTTATAATCTTGTTTCATGTTTTAAATTTTAATCTATTGCATGCCTTTAGTGAATAGAAACAACTGATTTGTGTATGTATGTGGTTTATTTGACATTACTGACAAGCTCCCTCCTTGACTCCTAGCACCCTCTAAAGCTCATCTGAAGGTCTACAGAGGCAAGCACAGTGAATGTGAATAGGACAGTTTCCTTTCTTCCTTTCCAACCAGAAAGATGCCTTTTAATCTCTCCCAGTTTACTGTTCTGACCAGAACCCCCAACACAGGCTAAAATGAGAGTAGAAGGTCCCTCCATCCTCCCTTGACTTGTTATAATTCCTGTGATTACAGATTTTTATTTTATTTTTATGTGTATAAATATTTCGCCAGCATGCATGCATGTGCCCCATGTGCATGCCTGCTATCCCCTGAGCTGGAATTATGGATGGTTGTGAGCTGCCATGTGTGTCCTGGGAACCGAACCTGGGTCCTCTTTAAGAATAGTCAGTGCTCTTGAAAAGAGCTTCAAGCTAAACTCTAGGCTCCCCTTTCCTTGTTCTTGATTTTAGAAGAAAATTATTCAAATTCCTTGCTAGGGTAAATGGCAACTAAACAAGCTGAACTGGAACGTATTTTCTCTGTTACTAGTATATCAACATTTTTTTTCTATAAAGAGCTGTTAAATGTTGTCACTGTTTTTTAGCATCTCAATATTTATTTCTATTTTATTAGTTTGTTCATCTATTGAATTACATTGATTGGTCTCACATGTCAATCCAACCTTAGATTCCTGGAGGAGTCCTACTTCATGTAATAGATTGTTTTATTTACAGTTGAATTTGATGTTTTAAAAGTGAAGAAAATGCTTTCAATAACCACATGAACATATTCAAAGTATTATTAGATAGTAAGAAGATTCGAGAAGGCCTGGGCTGGCAAGAAGATATCCGCCGCCCGCCTGTTTAATGGGGCCAGAAAGATGGCTCAAACAGGTAATATATATGCCACCACTTGAAAACCTAAGTTTGATCTTTGGAACCACGTGGTAAAAAGAGAGAACTGGTTTTTGCAAGTTGTCTTCTGACCCCCTACACCTGGGTGGTGGCAAGCTCCCCACACAAAGCAAATAGATATAAGAAAATTAAGCATATTTAGTTACAACTCAATAAAGATGTTCAGAATAAGCAGGATCAACATACGAAAATTCCCTATAATTTATATAAGAAAACTAAAAACATCAAGTAGAAAAATGACAAACAATATGAACAGGAAATTTACAAACAGAAAGGATAAATACACATCGATGAGACAATTTTTAAAGAAAAACTTTTCGTATAAAGAGAGTTAAAATAAACGCAGCGTTTTAAACGGAAATACCAACATCAAATAATAACAGTATTGTGTGTTGGAAAGAATGCTTACAGAAACAGAATCTCAGATTGTCTTACAGAGATGAAACCTGATACAAGCTCTTCAAGGTGAAACTAGGCACTATATACAACAGGAATGCCAGAAGCAAACAGATCCTTTGACCCCTGCGTTTGCCCTCCTTGGCGTTTATCCAAACGAAATAAGCAGAAAACATACGCAGATAGATGTGATGAAAGTTCAAAATATTGTAACATAGAAATGAAATCTGAGGCATGTACTAATTAATTCCCCCAAGCATAGAATTAAGTGTGGTTTAGAGCGAGTTCCAGGACAACCAGGACCACACAGAGAAAACCCATTTTTAAAAAAAAGTTTACTTCAGTAAAGTTAATATTATCAAATAATATCTAATGCTTTAAACCTATTTTGCATAAGGGAGTATAAAGATTCTGTCCTGATTAGAAGTAAGTTAAGTAAAATTTGATTTTTAAAGATATTGTTAGCCAATCCAAAATGATACTTTTTTTTCTATTCTTTCTTATATTTTTCTACATCTTCCTGCTCTGAAGTTCTTTTGTCATGAAATGCACAGCTTTACACAGCTTTAAACAAATGCTCTGAGAGACAGTAAATAGCATTCGTGGTTCCTCTGTCCTCCATATACACCAGGCTGGAAGATGGGGGGCGGGGATGTGGGAGAGTGAAGGAAGGGGTTCGTGGTGGTTCCCTTTCCCACAAGGCTGAAACAGTCTCGGTGAAATGTTAACAGGCATGACTGCGGATAATGTTCCTTCTTCCACCACCTCAGCCTCGCCCCACCCTCTTTTACTGTTGCTTTGTCACGCATCATTTCAAAGGCCATGAAATCTGGCTCCGGGTGGGTTTGCTTTAAGGGAGCTGGAGTGAGGTTTCTTGCTTCCAGAGAAATTAGTTTAACCCTGCCACCAGGAAAATGAAGAGAGACACATAGGCAGGGAAAGGGAAGCAGCAGAAAAAAGTCAAGGTCAGGACTCCAAATTTCTTGGAGCAGGACGTGAAGCAAGGGGGGTGGGGGGCGGAGATTAGAAAGGACAACGGCCCTGATGATGGCAATGGTGTGGAAGGCCTTTGATCAGAGAGAGAGGTGTCATCACCCGGGTCAGAGGATCTTCTCCCACCATCCAAAGGGGTTCCAGCTCCATCTGGTTTGGGTCCACCAGGATCCATGAGACTGACTCTGAAACTAATAAACTATAATTACCTGAAGAAAAAATTCCAGGCATTTTGACAATTCTGACTTATGTCACTGTTAAGTCTTGGTGACCTTTCCCATACATCTTTTTTTATGGGCAAGTTTGTCAGTTTTCTGTAATAATAATTCCGTTCTGTAGCATACAGTTCTTTTTAGAGAAAAGCAACGTATTCTCCTCCACCCCTCTTTTATATGATGCTGATTTTTGTTGGAGGTATTAATATAGTTTTGAAATGAAAGATTAAATGTTCAAATCTAGCACCCTCCCAACTCTAGTGAACGCCCATAAGGGCATTTTCTTAGGGAAAAAAAAAAAGCAATCCTGCGCATTTGCTGGTGGGGAACAGTCAGCCACACCCTTGTGTGTCAGCTTTTCAGGACTAAGCCATGAAGTTATAGGATTTAGGCACAAAGCGCGGCAACTGTCCATCTTTGGGCACTGCATCTGAGCACTGTGGCTCTTTGCCTGTGCAGTTGCTCGGGGCTCCCGCCACCGGCTCAGCTCTGATGTTAAACACCTGGCCTTCCCACAGAGCTCAGGTTTCAAAGGCTTGGCTAGGTGATTATATCTTGGTTATGCATCTCTACCATTTGGTTTCTGATCATGAGAGAGTCAGGCGACATTAGTGGCCCCTGCCTGTCATGCTCATAGAAATGGAAGGGGGAAGATGGGAAGTTCAAGGCCAGGCTGGGCTACAGAGTGTGAACTTATCTCAAAAACAGACACATAAAAACAAAATCCCCACAAGGACTAACAATATTTCCTGTCATAAGAACAAAATATGTGACCTCTAGTTGTAATTGTTTATATTTTAGAGCAATTCTGTAAAAGGGGCTGTATCAAAGTGACTTAGGAAAGAGTCTGATATGTCCATATATATTTCTGCTAAGCATATCATTGGTCCTTTTATGGCACACCCAATACAACATACAAAACAAACCTCTATCAGGGCATATTTTTATGAGGTTTCTGCCTGAGGGAAGGGCAAAATTGCTAGAGAGAAAACAAATGCCCCTGTACAAAAAAAAAAAATCAAGAATTAGAAGGCATTAGACTTCTTAATATCAACTAGTAGACCCAGAAGACATGGAACTGTCTGAATGGCATTTATTTAAATCTAAAACTCTGAAGTCTGCTGGACTTTTAGTCCCATTATTAAGGGTAGAATAAAGATAGTTCTAGAGACTCTGGGTGCTAAAAACTGTTCTAAATGATATTCCAGGAATCTCTCTGAGAGTTTCTTCCATTAAAGAGCAGGAAAAGATACAGATCTTCAGTGGGAGAATGGAGCAGGGCATCCCCACAGATCCACTGTCCAGCACCCACTTTAGCAGCTCAGGAGAAAAAGCTCCCATGGAGGAAGGTAACTGAACATTTGATACCTGAGAAAATGCTAAGGGAAGAATCTGGGTTTTAATTACTGAAGAGCACGCAGAAACCCGAAAAAGACAAACATTATTATTAATTAAATATAAAATTTCATTAATTCTTCCAGAATTTCATACACACATAAAATGTATTTGGACCATATCCTCTAACTCCTCTCAGATTCACCTCAGACTCCTCCTCCAAGTCCATGTCCTCTTTCCCCACCCAATAAGCCACTGAATTCAGTTTGTGCTGCCTATACATTTATAGATCCTAGTGGAGCTACCAGAGAACACACCGGAAGGAAGGAAGGAAGGAAGGAAGGAAGGAAGGAAGGAAGGAAGGAAGGAAGGAAGGAAGGAAGGAAGGAAGGAAGGAAGGAAGGAAGGAAGGGAAAGAAAGGAAGGGATGGAGGGAGAGAGAGAAAGAAGGAAAGAAAACAGAAGGAAGGAAGAAAGGAAGAAAGAAAACCAATTTTTTTTCCTGGAAGCCATAAACTGTAACTAGCTCCTTAGTTGGGAGTGGGGGCTCACGACCCCCTCCTCCTTCCTCAGCACTGGAATGTTGACTGGCTGGATCTGAGTTCATGCGTGCAGCAACCCTATCATGTCGAGAAGACACTGTGTCACTGTGACCCTCCCCAGTAATTTCAATAATTATATGTTTTTAACAACATTAAATGAGGTATACCGCACAGACAATAACTATGACCAAATTAAGATGTAGCTATGTTAGATGGATGAAGCAAGAAGGCATTTGTGCCAATGAAACTCAAATCTTACTCTTTGGAGTAAAGAATTGATGGATAAGACCAGGGGAGAAAATGGGGGGGGGGCAACCTCATGAAGGGGACCGTACATTATGGATCAGTAGGAAAGAAGACTTGATATGCAGCCATGAGGACCTGGAATCCCAGCATGCATATAAAAAGCAGAGTACGGCTGCGTGTGTCTATAACTCTAGCATGGGGCAGTGAAGACAGGTAGGACCCTTGGAGCCCACTGGCTAGTAAAGCCTGGCTGACACTGTGCTTCTGTTTCCATGAAAAACTGCCTCAAGACAGGAAGACAGGGGTGGCGTGCTCTGGCTTGGACATGCCTCAGGGACACGTCCTTGTACACTCTTGTGTGTGTTCCACAGATGCACACTACACTACACACACACACACACACACACACACACACACACACACACACTCAACTCCCCACACCCTTCCCCCTACATACACATACACACATATTCATGAAAGCAATAAACAAGCAATGTGTAGATACAGAGGTAATAGAAAAACAAGAGAACAAAAGGAGTTGAGAGTGATTGCCCTTGGATGTTTGCCATGACAACCACTGATTTACAATAGACCTCTGGAAAGACTTAACTTATTAAAATAATGTGCATCAATATACTATCTAGAAGGATTTAGAAAATGTGAAAAGGAGGGGCTGGGGCATTAAAAGAAAAACTGTTCTCTGGTTTTTGAGTCGACAGTTTTGGTCTCAGGGCTTCTTTTGTCAAATACTGGTCCCAAAGACCGCCATGCCTTCGCTCAAGGGGACACTACACACAGTGTCCGCCCCCAGCTTATCATTTAGTACAGGTAACACAGTCTGTGTCACTATAAAAACTGGAAAACTGTGTGCATCGTGGGAAATGAATGAAATGCTGTGAAGAATTTACAGGAGCCCATGGACTAATGGACACTGCGAGGGAGGTTGTGAGGATGCTTCTCTGTGAGGCAGGGGGACAGCTCAGAGTGCTCACAGATCTCCCATGGCTTAGTTTTCTACAGCACAGAGCACATTGACGATGCCTTAAGCTGTGGCAGCTGGCTGCAAATAAGTCGTGGAGTCTGCTTCTGCCAGCGCGGAGCTTTCTGGGACTTCAAATGTTTTTTCCCATGTACTTTGGCCCTTCTATTTTTTGAGAAATGTAAGTCTGTAGAAAGATTGTGGCACTGCTGGGCTGTTGTGTTATTCATAAATAAATAAAAAATGTATTTATGTCTCTTAAAGTTTTTACCTTCTGAATTTTCCTATATCCCACGAGAGACTTATTAACCTATTTCCAAAAAGGGATTTCTACCTCATAGACACCACAGCACTAGAGAAACTACTTTGTGTTCTTTCTTTATATTAAACTATTCCATCTTCTGCCCTCTTAAAAAGTTCTATAAAGTTGATGAGAAGAGGTAAATACAAACGGTTCCTTGAATTATTTTATATTTTTGATGACTGCTTAAACAGTTTTGTTTATGTGACAGATATGTCCTGTCTATTTACAAACATCATAAAGTTCAGGTGAGTTAGGAAAGCTTGTGGAGGAGGCCCGTTTTTGCTTTGGCCTTCTTGATTCTCTCTCTTTTATTTATTTCCATTAGGATAAAATGGCCAAATACATCAAAGGCTCAATAACCCATTTTGTTTATCCTGAATTAAAGTCCCCTTATGGACAGTTAGTCTTTATGTAAGTATAAAAAGGTCCGAGAGCCATCAGTGAAAAGTGGTCTGAGTCCTTGATTTTGTATCCATCTAACGGAGTCAACTGTTCTTCCTGGTCTTTCCTTTGGTTTAAATTTTGGATTATGTACAAGCTTTGCTGGGTACTTTCCTGTAAAATGAAACATTCAGTCCTGACAGAAGGAACATTAAGACTCGGGTGGTAAACAAAACTTAAAGATAGGAAGTAAACAATTCAAGCTTCTCTGGAAGTTCCTGAAACTAGCAAGACTCAAAGTTATATAAGCAGTAATAATTGCTGGGCACAGGAAGCCCTAAGATCTGTCCACAGGTACTTCTAGGGAATGTAGTTTTTTTTTTTAAAGTCATTTCCCATGTAAGTAACCCCAAAAATCTCTCTGCTACACTTATCTAGACATAGGGGCAAAATATTTCTCTGTTGTAATTTGGGGTGATTAGATGCTTGCTCATATTTCCCCAGAGAAAGTCACACAACAATACCCAGAAGAAGTTTCTCAAGATTCCATTGTGAATCCCTTCACTGATCCTTTGGGATCTGCTCCAAACTTACTTCTAAATTATATATTCAGTAGAACATTTGATATTGTAAATTACAGAACAGTCCAACACATCCAAAGGATTTGGGGTTGTTTGTTTGTTGTTGTTTTTAAAATCTAGAAGTCATCAGACTTTATGTAATGTAAACAACAGATTGATTTAGCATGAAGTCTTTTTAAGCAGAGAACTCATGAAACAATACTGTCCTTCAGTCAGCCTTTGATTTCCACCTCTTCTTCTTACTCATATTTACTTGGAAATAATGGCAATTTGAAATTCTTGTCTGTTGTCCCCAAATACAATGTAGAACAAGAAAGCTACTATCAACCACTAACCCAGTCCTGGAGCCCCTAACTCAATGCCATGGCCTTTCCTAGGTTGAAAACTGGATGGTAAAACAGACACAACTCCATACTCATACACTCAAGGGATTGATATAGTCAAGGATGGAAACCTATGAAACTGCCTTGTCTAAGAAATATCCAGGCCCATACCTGACTAGAAAGAATAACAACCCAATAAAAATAAAAAGCAGCGGTTTTATTGCCTCCTATCATTGAAGAACTCTGAAAAGGAAAAAGAAAGACACTTGAGGAACATTTTTGCTGTAAATGATAAATAACATCAAACCTCAACTGTTTTGTTTCGGTTTGGGTTTGACTTTTTTTTTTTTTTAAACAGCTTTTACTTGCATTGAATGTACAGGCTGGTCCTGACCCTGCTGGCCATTTGAATTCGACCATGCCTGGGCGAATGGAACATTTATTTCTTATTTGGAACTACTGGCAATGTCTTTTATAGTTGCAATAAAAATCCCAAGATCATTGAACAGAACCGCTTGATGCTTGTGATAGTCCCTGCTCAGCAGCCTCTCTTCCCTCCACTCTGCTGTTCAAAGCAATTCCCATGATGAAGCCACACGAGAAACAAATGGGATGAGATGTTATAGACGGCACGGATGTATCTATTGCTTCAAGTCTTGTATAGGGCATGGTATGGTTTGATGATCTAGTCAGTCAATCTCAAGCTCTCAACCAAAGTTCCCTCGCCCTTTTAAATTTTATTTTGGCTACAGCAGCATTGAGTCATTCACTTTCTAAGGAAGTAAGTAGAAGCGTAGAGAAGTTTACTTCATTGCCCGTGAACAGGTAAGATATAGACCAAGAATTCAAACCTAATCTCTCTGGTTCTCAAATCCTTGTATTTTCACAACTCTCTTGTCTAGAAGAACCATAAATCTAACAACTAAACAGCCTGAGATAACCAGAAAGAAGTTATCCATAAAGCAGAAATTTGGGGAATCATTTCAATACGGAGTTAAAATATGTCTTAGCTTTGCTATTGCTGCCATGAAACACCATGACCCAAAGGCAACTTGGAGAGGCAAGGGTTTATTTGGCTTATGTATCCTGAATCTCAGCCCATTGGGGGAAGCCAAGGCAAGAACTCAAACCTAGCAGGAACCTGGATGCAGGAGCTGATGTGGAGGCCATGGTGGAAAGCTGCTTAACTTATGGCTCGTTCTCATGGCTTGTTCAGCCTGCTTTCTTATAGAACCCAGGACTGTCATCCCAGGGGCGGCCCCAAGCACAGTGGTCTGGTCTCTCCCACATCAATTACTACTAAAAAAAAATGCCCAACAAACCTGTCTACATCCAGATCTTCTGGAGGCATTTTTCGATTGAGGCTCATTCCTCTCTGATGACTCTCTAGCTTGTGTCAAGTTGACATGAAAACTAGTCAACACAAAATATAGGCCTAATTAAGTTTAGTAAGTTCATGTGTTTAAAACAATTTCTTAGAAGTCTGTTAGGGGCCAGGGGGCCAGTCAGCAGTGA
Source organism: Microtus obscurus (assembly GCA_963919715.1). Taxonomy (NCBI): domain Eukaryota; kingdom Metazoa; phylum Chordata; class Mammalia; order Rodentia; family Cricetidae; genus Microtus; species Microtus obscurus. The sequence goes on along the minus strand of CAWTZC010002327.1, from coordinate 2,264,521 downwards.
AGAGCTCTTGCTACCCTTTCAGCAAGACTTTTGGTTCCCAGAAGTCACATAAGGCAACTCACAGCGGTCTGTACCTCTAACTTCAGGGCATCCAGTGCCCTTTTCTGGCCTCCGTAGGTGCCTGTATGCATATGCACACAAGCACACACACACACACACAAATACACATACATATACACAAATATTATGCACATTTTTAAAGACTAAAACAAACTTTGCTTGCAGGACAAACTTCTGATTTGCGAGGATGGGATAAGATGGAACAATGAGTGGTCATTCTGAAATCAAGTTGCAGAGGTTGTTTCCAGGCCTTTATGTCCTTTTGTCAGTTTTTTTTTTTTTTTTTTTCCCCATTGATAGAAGCCCTGATATCTGTCTGGCCCAAACACTTGGCACCCACCAATCCTTTTGTACTTCACTCCTTGGATTGTTCAGGTTCCAGGGCCCTCCATGTCACCAGTGAACTCAGCAGAATGTGTTTATTGCAAAGCAGGATCCCTTGAAAACCAATGCCTGGCTCCAAACAGCATGCTTTTTTTTTTTTTTTTAGAAGGGAGGCACCCAACCTCAAGGTCTATTAAAAGAAAGTCATTTGAGTAGGCGGCCCTTGGTGATAACTCTCCAACCAAGCATGTGCCCTCCAATGGATCTGTAAGCATGAAAAATGATTTCATTCTTGTGAAGGGGAGCAAGGCCTCCTTCCTTCCTTCTCCTGCGTGCGCTAACGTCAAGTGGATTTTATGCCCCGTTGGAAATAGATGTGCGCTTGCCAGCTGGGACGCCTCTCTACCTTCTTTCCCATGAGAGGCTGCTTATTCGGAAAAAAACAAAAAGGATTTTGTTCTGCTCACTTGGGAAAACCATTCTATGCATATTGATGACGAGGAATTGTCACAGAGAGAGAGAGAGTGAGAGCGCTTCTCTAAGCTTTTCTGAAACTTCTTCCCTAACCCCATAGCTCATAGCTGCAGTCTTTACTCAAAGGGCAGCAGCCCTGCCAGTGTGCTGCTCTTCCCCATCCTCTCTGGGAAATGGGAATGCGGCTTCCTTAGGCAGCCAATGACAATTCAAATTTTCATGAAAGCTTTTATTCCCTCTTCCGTTTCCTTTACAACATGTTTTTCCAGACACACTGGCATTGGGGATTTTGAGTAAAACTGTTAGGAGTTTCTTTTGATTTAAGGATAATTTGGTGCTCTATTGAGGTCAATGACTTTTTTCTTTTTGTGGTTCAGTAAATGTGGCAGGAATCTTCTGCTCATTAAAATCTCAAAAAAAAAAAAAATACTCCATAACGTTCTTACCACACTCCTTGAGCACGTTAGGATTCAATATGTGTTCTTAAATGAATGAGTATGATGTCATTAATCGGGCCATCACCAGAGTCTTCTTCATTCATTGGAGGACTCCATGTGTCATATGTATCTGACATACATAATATATACTTTACATATAATATATATTTATGTAGTGTATATAACTTTTTATTTTAGGACTTAAAATGTCATCTGTACTATATAGTATAAGTACTTGTGCTATCGAAATTCATTTAAAACAGTTTTTTTCAAAAGACACCACTATGATCTAGACTGCCTTGCTTTTACATGAAGTGCCAAAATGTGTTTATAATACGATGGAATTCAGAATAAATTACCAAGGGAGGACCACTCTTCCATGAAATGTGGAGATCATATTCACACATTTAAAGAGAAACACCCCACTTTAAGAAGTGCCCCATCTGTTTTAAGGCGTCCATGTCTACACAGACCATAGCATCACGCCTGGCAGCAGGTGTTTCTTTCATGAGCTGCTTCTTCCATGTTTTGGTTGAGTCGGTTGAATGACCTTCTAGTATGGCTTGGTGTGAAGGGATCTCAAGTCAATAGGAACATTGCGATGTGGCAGAGAGGACACGGGGTGGATAAGCAGAGCCCTGCTATTGTCAGAATTCCAGAAATGCCTGGGATGCCTGAGCATTTCTGCCCGAGTCTCAAATAGCTGAGTGGAGGACCCCAGCTCAGGAGATTTCTGCCACATTTACTTTGCACTGAAAACCACTAAATTATATATATATATATATATATATATATATATATATATATATATATATATATATATAATGGCCATCGGCCTCAGTGGAGCACCAACTTATCCTTAAATCGAAAGAACCTGGTAACAACAGTTTTACTCAAAATCCCCAATGCCAATATGTCTGGAAAAATACGTTGTAAAGGAAAAGGAAGGGGGAATAAAAGCTTTCCTGAGCATAATTTATCTTTGACTGTCACAAAATCAATAGGCTTTACAGAGCAGAGGAAATTCAATAGCTGGGCATTCATAATAAAGATCGGTTTGGGTGATTTGTCTGCCTCTAATAAGGCAGGCTTTGGACCCCAGCTTCTCTTCCTTTAAAACCCAAAAGGGGTGGAGATTTCGCCAACACAGCCAAGTCCTCTTGCTTGTCTATTGTCGGGACTTTACAATGGTACTACTTGTCTGGCCAGGTCTTGGTTCACCCAGGAGAACAGACCTCACATTAGGGCGTGGAGGAACAGATGCCTGACTTTACACCAGCATTCAGCCTGCGTGACAGCCTTTTCATGCATCATGGATTCGTCGGTTTCAATGCAAAACCCACAGCAATGCTGCGAGCATTCGCCTCTCCCCCTGGAGACCGCTGTGTAGAATGGGTCCAGATATTCACTCGGGAAACTGGACCCATTGCAGAAACATTTGCAAAAGGACTCCTTGGCCTGACCTGACCCAGCTCTCATCTGAGGAAGCTTGTGCTCAGGCAGGCACTCATCAGTGCGCTTAGCTAAGGGGCTAGATGGAGGACAAAAGACAAAGAAGAGGCTGGCGATGGTGGGTCCCTGAAAGGGGAAAAGAAGCGTGACAAGTGGGGCGGATGGAAGTAAATATCTGATACATACTGAATTCAACAAGAACCAGCCCCTTTGCGCTTAGACCTAATCTTCAAAACGCGCCTGAGAGAACATGTATTAATCCATTCCTGCAAAGAGAGAGGGAAGAGAACTGAGATTCAAAGAGATTTAAAGGCATGCTAAATGTCACACACTACTTATCTGACTACAGGGCCAGCTTCTTGCATCTATTCCAATGGACTTAGCTCCACTGTTACACACTAGTTGAATAACAGTTCATGATCATATCATGATCGTTGTGAGCATTGGGGTTCTTCTCAAACCAAAGCATATATAACTCTATTGGACTTTCAAAAGCAGGGCTTTGGAAAACACTGCTATATATGGCTAACACTCTATGAAAACTAGTGTTTCTGAGCCCCAAGTTCCTTTCTTTCAAATAATAGTGACGAATTCCACTCTACCTCTTTTTTAGCATGAATACATGAGTGAAAGATCAGGACAGCATTTTCTAACTACCAGGTAGTCCGGCATGTAGGTCATCAATAGCAGAATGGGATCTTAGCTAGGAGAAGAGGAAAAAGTTTCCAGCTAAATGGAGGAGGGTTTGGGGCGCACCAAGTAGGTCACAACTATTTGAAGGGGGCTTCTTGGAAAGGCAGGAAATGAAGAACAGTCAACTAGTAAGTAAGTTACTGTTACATGGTGCCTTAATGTTCATGGTGATTAACCTACGACATGTACCGTGTAGATCAGTGCTGGAGGCTGGAACCAAATGGAGAAATAAGGGGTTGAGAGTCCAGGCAGAGGAGTGAGTACAAGGGACATTCAAGAGGTATGATCTGCAAGGTACCGTAATTGTTCTTCCTCCCCTAACTGGTCTCACTTCTGCCCAGACCATTATTTTGGAGCTGAGCTGACAGAGCACGGGGGAGTCGCTCTGTTCCCCATGGTCAGCATTCAGCGGATGCACTGGTTAGAGATTTAAAGTGTTTGAATTCAATGCCTAGAATCATGGAAGGAAGCAGCTGGTATTACCTGCAAGATGGTGCATGGAAGAACACTCAGCAAAGACTTGCAAACATGTTTCAGAACCTCAGGGTTTAAAAAAGGACACAGAGAGAAGGATGAAGGGGCTAATTCAGCTTCATAGGACCAGCAGTACTGTGACGTTATGTGTGTTGAACTTGTGTTTACCATGGGAAAAATTATAAACACTATGGATAACGAAGTAGACACATCATTATTGCATGTCGAAAAGTGTGTACACAGAGTCATTTAGAAGCACACAGAGACAGAAAAATACACACTATTATCACATACACACAGAGACACAGACACACACAGAGACAGACAGACACACACACACAAATGCAAGGACAGTCTAAGGCATGACTTTGTGAATTCCTAGGAAATGGCTCCTTTCTTCAAGTTGTATTACTACCCTGATGTAGCACAAATTCTAATTGTACTTAATAATAAAAACCCGGAGTCAGATATAGGGATAAATGCTGGAAGATCAGAGAAGCAGAGCAGTCAGACACTAGTTCTAGCCTCTACCCAAACTTCAGACAGAGTGGGCAAGCCTGTCTCTAAGAATCCTCAGACTGAATAAATTCCTGTGTCTTTCTGTCTTATATACCTCTCTCTGTCCATTCATATTCCTTCTTGTCTCCATCTCCCTAGTGCTGGGATTAAAGGCGTGTGATTCCCAAGTGCTGGGATTAAAGGTGTGAGCCACCAACACCTGATCTCTATGGCTAACTAGTGGTTTAGCTCCACACTCTGATTTTCAGACAAGCTTTATTTGTTAGATCACAAACAAAATACCATCACACCCCGTCTCCAGCTTTTGATCTTTAACCTGAACTCAAGTTCTATCATTTCTAAACTCCAAACCTACAGAAACATTAAAAAAAAAAACCCAACAAACAAACAAACAAGAAAAAAAAAAAGAAAAGAAACTAAGGTAGACAGTTCTCTCCTTTTAAAATTCAACTTGGCCAGTGGCGAAAAAGATGCCTCTACTTACATCCCGAACCCATAAACTAGCAGAAGGAATTTCTCATCCCTGTTCCCACACAGAATGTGTCAGATCTGTCATTAAAAATGGGGAAGTACATATTAGAAAATAATTTCCAATAACTACCAGGTACTTTCCCAGTCTTGAGCAAAAGTGAAACTAGTGCTTTCCAAACCCAATATCTGGAGGAGGCCCTCAGGAAAGGCCAAGGATGCTGTCCAGGGGCACTCAGGGGCTAAGGACTCTTCTGTGGGCATGTCTAGAGGCCCTCAGTAAGGCCAAAGATTCTGTGGATATGTCCAGAGGCCTGGAAATGCTGGTCAATGAGCTGCATGCAGGTCCACTGGCATTGCACCAACAGAGTCTCTTCAGAACTAAAAGGAGAGAAAGATAAGGGAATTTAAGGGGAAATTATTAAAATGCTGGCAGGTGATCTGGCTTGTAAAATTTGGTATTGTAAGCAATTTGGCACAGATGTGCAGTCATTTCTAGAAGTTAGTTCTTTGTCTACTGCAGAAACACACCCACAAGTCCCATAAACACAAAGACATACATTCCTCTAACCCCCTACCATCCACATTCAACATACAGACAACATGCACACACGTGCGCAAGCACACACACACACAAAACGCACACACACAGATGCATACACATGCATACACACCCCTTATAAACCTATAGTCTCACAAGCTCACAGCTAAAATTTCTCAGGCTGATGTCATGACTACATGTAATGGGACTTGATGAGAGGCAGCTCTTGTTTGAGAAATAGCACCATTTCATGAAAGATGAAACAATGAAGAACATGTAAAAATTCTCTTGTCCAGGACTTTCTTTGGAAGGGCAGGGCCCGGTGTACAGAAGGAGAAAGAATTTCCTTCCCCAGTCCTCTGTCACTGAAGGTGGTCGATGAGAATAGAATCATTTGACCTTTGCTTTAAACGCAGCTTTGGGAATTTGGGGCTTTGTGACAGCCTTTTCACAGAGCCGGTGAACCAGCTAATCTGACTGCCAGCTGACTTGTTGCTATGCACAGGGAGAAAAAAGTTTGCCGATAATCAATCTACATAGTAGATCGGTTAATGGTAGGTAAAATATGATTTAAAACATCCATTAAATGGAATACTCAGAAAGCTTTGGATTTTACTAATAAATACAGAATGGATAAGAAAGCCTAGTTCTTTTTGGCAAGAAAGTAAAATTGTTTATTTTAATTGCAAGTTGTGATGAATTAGCAACAACAACAACAAAAATGTTAATTCCTTGCCTGAAAATAGATGCTGAATCGTAGGGAACTAAGTCAGAAATTGCTAACGCATAAGAAATAGTATATAAATCAATGTTCATCAAATATTCAATTTGTTCCTCTTCATTTCTTAGTTCCCTCAATTAGGTTCAAACACTGGACTAGTTTTGTTCAATAAAGTGTGAGCAGATATTACAGGCTTTCCAGTCAGTGGTCAATCAATGGTCAATTCTTTTTTGTTGTTGTTGTTTTGTTTGGGCGGGGGGATGATATAGGCTTTCTTCGCGTAGCTTTGGTGCCTGTCTTTGAACTAGCTCTTGTAGACCTTACTGGCCCCGAACTCGTGGAGATCCTCCTGCCTCTGCCTCCTGAGTGCTGGGATTAAAGTTGTGCACCACAGCCCAGCCCAATTATTTTTTGAAGAATATTTTTTAATTTATTTATTTAACCTGACATGCATGTGGGCTGCCTACTTGTATGCATGTGCACTGCACAAAGTGCAATACCCACAGCGGCCAGGAAACAGTATCTGAACCCCCCGAGAACTGGAGTTACATGTGCTTGTGCACCACAATACAGCTGGAAACTGAACCTGGGTCCTTTGCAAGAGAAAGAAGTATGTGCTCTCAACATCTGAGCCATCTCTCCAGCTCAAGCAGCATTTACTTTATTTTTCTCCTTTACTTTATCATTATGAGCAAGGAGTCTTCATATTCCATATACCAGGTATATAAAATGACGGAGCACCCCTCATGAACTCCAGCAGGACTCTATGCAGCAGAGTTCTGGTGGACCCGTGAGGGACACATCACAGGAATGATAGACTTTGCTACACTCTGTACTGAGATTGCCTGTAATGAGGTTACCACAGCACAACCAAGCAAATGTTAACGAGGAGTAAGCAATTGTACACCTGGGCATAGCTAGCCTTGGAAACTAAAAACGAAACAACCACAACGCTTCAAGACTTCGAGTTCTTCGATAGCCTTGGAAGCGAGAATCATGTTTCAGTTAAGCAAACTTACTAATAAAATGTTCTAAACTTAATTCTAAGTCTGTGCTTTCAAGTTCCAAAAGTGTTCTTGAGTTCTGCAATTCAAGAACATTTCTTGGTCTATCAACCAAGTCTACAGAAATGCTTTTGTTCACTTGTTTTTAGCAAGCTATTTTCACCACAGATTTGCATAGATGCTTAGAGTGTGTAGACTACTCTAGGGATGGCTGGCCTGTGGATTTCCTATGGGGCTCTGAATTCTCAAGGCAAAGAATGGGAGGGGGGCTGGAAGAAAAGAAAGGAAGGAAGAAAGGAAGGAAGGAAGAAAGGAAGGAAGGAAGGAGAAAGAAAGAAAGAAAGAAAGAAAGAAAGAAAGAAAGAAAGAAAGAAAGAAAGGAAGGAAGAAAGGAAGAAAGAAAGAAAGGCAAGATGTGGTTGTTAATCTTCATGTTTCAACATTGCTAGCTTTGGAGCCTAATATTAAGGAGCCTCATCTCTGGACATCTGCAAGAGCATTTTCACTTTAACTGAGGGGAGAAGACTCTTTAAATGTAGGCAGTAATAGGACCACCTAATGGGACCAAATAAAGAGAAAAAGAAAAGGAGAGAAATCTAATTGAGCACCAGCATTAGTAAATAGTCTCTCCCATTATATGTGAACTAAAACAAACCCTTCCCTCCCTCAGTCCCTGTTGTTGGGTACTCCGTCACACCAACAAATACACAAGGGTATTATCGAATAAATAGCTCCCCTTCACACTGATCGATTTTCTTCATCTGCAGCCTCACAAACTCCAGCTTTCCTCTTCCAAGTCCTAGTGTCTATGTGGAATACTCACTAGAGTTTACGTGCTTGAGAGTGGTGGGGTACAACTGTGGGCTCTGTATAGACACACATTTGAACACATTGTATTATGCAAAACACAAAATACATCTTAGATAATGACTATGCATTTGTATAGCTGAGAATATTCTCATCTTCACTCTCCCCCAATCTGCCTAGCATTTGGGGTCTTGCAGATGCTACTTTAATATTTCAGTTTTGCTGAAACTCTTCTTGATACAGCACTCACAGAGATTTTCTATCCCACTGAAATAAAACTCTGAATTTTCATGAGAGATGGTTATTTTTTAAAAAAAAAAAAAGCCTTTGTACTCTAGTTCTAAGTTCTTCTACAGAATATGCTTTTATGAAGACATAGGTTCTTAACTGACCCCTTCTAGAACATGCTTAATATCTCAAGTTAACTAAGGCCACCTGAACAAGACTCTAGTTACTTAGGAAGAAGTTGGCTGGGCACTAGAGAGATGACTCAGTGGTTGAGAGCACTTGTTGCTCTTGCAGAGGACCCAGGTTTGATTCTCAGCACCCACATAGGCCTCGCAACCATCCATAACTCCAGTTCCAGAGGATCCAATGCCTTTTCTGACCTCCACAGATAACACACACACACACACACACACACACACACACACACACAATTCTCATATGTACATGTAAGCAAAACGCTCTTTAGTTTAAAAAGAACGTGCTGGGTTGTTTTATTTAGCTGTCTGTGTCTCTTCTAGGGAACCAGAACCTTGATTTCCTGGTTACCCGAGAAGGCAGGTGATGCTGCCGCCTAGCTTCTGTGTCCTGCACTCCAGCCTCTTTTTTTAAAACCTCCATCTTTTCCACATTGGCATTGTAAGTGATTGTTTTCTAGCCATTTTGAGGTAATGATGGTTGGTTTTTCTTTTTCAGTTACAAAAAAAAAATAGTTTAAACTTTGTTTGAAAGAAAAATGAGGCTGTAGGCTTTGTACATACCTTCATTCTGGAATAATACCAAACCAAACAAAACCAAATAATCTTTGCCCTCACTCTCTGTCTTGCCTTGGAAATCATCAGACAGTGGCTGGTCTCTGTCAGGACAGATCTTGTCCTGAACAGAGCTTCTTTTTATGGTGTCTTCTCATAGTCTCAAACTTGAGCGGGAAAGAGGGGAGTTATATACAAAGATTTCTATTTAAGTCATCGGAATCTAAACCCAAAAGTAAGATGGTCAACCAAAAGAGTAAAGAGCCACCAAGGGTGGGGAGTTGAATATTGTGCTTATAATGATATGGTGGTTTCTGGTTGGGCCAAGTGGCCACCCCGTCTGCCCACAGCTCTCTTCAGAAGTGAGTGAACTGAGGACCATCCAGCTAAGGAAGTGTCCCAGGGCAGATGGCCCTTTCCATCTTCATCAGAAGAGAAAGCAAAGGAGACCAAGGAAAGACTCTTTGAAAGGCTTGTGAAAGACCTGAAATACATCACAATAGCACAAACAGGGAGCCATCTACTCAGGGAAACCTGGCTAGGCTCTCCTTCCAAATCTGTGATGACCTCAATTGGCTCAGGTTCTGCCACCAGCCTGTGGTCCTGATTGCTTTAACAGGAACACAAGATTGATAATGGTGCTTTCAATTGCTCAAACCCCAAAGAGGAAGTTTTTCCTTCGATATAGAAGAAACTTTAGATGTTGTCCCTTCTGGGTTGAGAAGATGACTGAGTAGGTAAAATGGCTGCCACACAAGCCAGAGAACTTGAGTTTGGATTCCTAGTATGCATGTAGATATAAGCTGAGCATGATGGTGTACAGCTGTAATTCTAGTGCTAAGATGAGGGTAGAGACACAATGGTGCCCAGGTTTCCCTGCCATCCCAGTCGAACATCATCTTTAGGTTGAGTAAGAGCCTATGATGAAAACTAAGGTGAAAAAGGAATTGAGGAAGATATCTCAAAGTCAACATCTAGTCTCCATACACAAGAATATGGGCAAACATATATCATCGACCCCCAACCCTTGTGCACACACACATACATACTGTCCCTTCTATCTGTGTCTTGATTACTTTTCCCATCTACTAAACAATTATGACCCAAGAAATATATGACTCTTGATCTTTCCCTGACTTGAAGTGCACCTGGGAAGTCATTTTTCTTTGTGTTTTTTTCTGAGTCATTTGCTTGTTATCTTTGCACTTTGCATTGGTTTTATTATCGTGCGTATGGCAGCATATCTTGTTGACAAGTCTTTTGTCTACTACAGACTGCCACACGTTCCATGCAAGACTTTTCTCCTCACAACTCCAAAATTGTCGTTCTGTTGTAAAATGCATGACTGTCAGTGTGACATCTCTGCCTACACTGGAAGTGTTAGTTACATCATTACTACTTACTAAACACAGGCCAACAAGTACCCTCCTATCATTACCGTTGGTAATGGTTAACATTCGTTGCCAACTTGACTGAATTTAGAATCACCTAGGAGACACATCTCCAGGTGTGGCTTTGAGGGCATTTCGTCATAAAATTAACTGACAAACAAAGACACAACCCATTGAGGTAAGTCTATGGTGAATTCCACCAGGACAGAATAAAGGAAAAAAAAAAATAGAGAACACCAAATGGATCTGAGCATGTCTCTTTCTTTACTTCCTGATACACAGAGATGTGAGCAAGCAGTTTCCCCTTGTCAGAACAATATCTGATCTCACTGCCATGACAGATGGTATCCCTTGAACTATGGAGCCAAGATAAACTTTTTCTCTCTTTCTGTGCTTCTTGATAGATACTTGATCACAGTAATGAGAAAAGTAACTCATGTGGCAAACAAACAGAGGCTGTGGTCCCTGAGGCTGTGGTCCCCCCCAACACATGGTCTGTAGGCCTCTGGAACTGATTTACAGGAGGAATGTGGAAGACTTTGGACCTGTAAGTCAGAGAAGTCCCAGATTGTTAAAAGCAGAGAGTAACGGGCCATCCTGGGGAGCTATCAGAAGACGAGAATGTTGACAGAAGTCACGGAATCTGGGTCCATGAGTCTCCAAGTGTGACAAGTATACTGATTAGAGTTAAAAATACAGGCCCCTGCTGTTCTATTCTGGCAAAAATAAACAAACAAACAACCCAAAACAGCAAACAAATTTTTTACTTGTTATGCCCAGATATGCAAAGTCCCAAAAAAACCAACAAGGAGACTGAGTACCATATGTAAAAGCAAAAAGCCTTTATTTTATGTAAGTTTGCAAAATCGATCTCTCCGCATGTCCAATGTATTAGAATAAATGAAGATCCCAGAGCTCAATTAGAGTTGGGTTTTTATAGAAGTAAAGGTGGGGGTGAGGGGTTTCTAATGTTCAGGACCCCTCATTGGCTGACCTTTGTCTAGGGGTGTCCTGGCCTAGTGAGTGTGTGCCGGCAGGTGATCCTATTTACAGTGGTTGGAATGCTAGGCATTTACTTTGGATGGTCTGTTCTTAAGTGGTGCTCAGGTAATCTCAGTTTGGGGTTCTTCCTGCAACCAGTATTGCTTCAGTGTAAACTACTGAGACTCAGGCCTCCATTAAACTTATCAATGGCCGAGTCCTACACTGGCAGGTGATAATGGTTGGAAGTAAAGAACTTCCTTTGGGTGATCTGTTTCTATTCAGCTTATCATGGCTGGCTTCTACAGTCCTCATTTTGCCCAGGTCCTGACAACTTGGGTGAAGTTGAATTCAAAGAGATAGACTAAGTCGGTGGTTCTCAACCTGTGGGTCATGGCCCCTTCAGGGATCAAACAAACCGTTCACGGGGGCTCACATATCAGATGCTTACATTATGATTCATAACAGTAGCAAAAGTACATGATTAGATGCCATGAAAGTAGTCACAAAATAATTTTATGGTTGGGGGTCACCACAAAATGAAGAACTATATGAAATGGCCACATCTTTCGGGAGGTTGAGAATCACTGGACTGAGTTGCTTGACTGAGAAAATTTCAAGAAAACAAAGTCTACAGACTGTGACACAGTTATTATTCTCTGCATTTACTTATGTGCATAATGATAATTCAAATCAGGAAATTATGAAAAATACACAGTTTGACAAAGAAATGAGTGTGAAGATTGTTAAAGTTGTAGGCAAGGTAGGCATGAAAAAAGAACCTGTAATTGCTAAAGAAATTGGCTCTACTAGAAAGAAACCATGGCTTTTGCCTGGGTACAAGATGAAAAACTGTCCACGCATCAATGGCCTTATCTTGTAAAGCTGTGACTTGAAAGTGACACCACAGTGGTGCCCTTACTTAAAATGGTTACCTAGGGATATATTGTCCCAGATTCCATCATAAACTCACACAGTAGCCATAGCAGCAATGTGCCAAGGGGGCTAGTTTACATCTTGAGCTGGCAACAAAACGTAGAGTCATTGTCCATATAGCACTGACGTTTTAGGCATGTAAAATATAAGGCAAGAGGGTGGTAAAGTGTTCTAGAAGGTTCCAGAAAGCTGCAAGTCTAGGCAATGTGGTTCAGAGTCTAATTCCCTTCCTTCAAGGAAGCTGTCATTGTCATAAGCTGTCAAGATGCATCCTAAGTTGTGATAGAGATTCAGGGATATTGAAGATGCCAGAAGGCTAAAACAGTCACTAAAGAAATCTGCAGGCACTGAGTGAGGCCAGCAAGAGAAGTCTACTTATGCCACAGGCAAGAAAGATAGAGGTATAGGACTACCCAAGGTCACTGGTACACTGCTGTGGGACAATGGTCTTAAACCCTGTAAAGTTTTGTAAATTGTACTGGTTTAATAAAATGCTGATTGGCTAGTATCCAGGCAGGAAGTATAGGCAGGGAGACCAGAACAGGAGAATTCTCAGAAGAGAAAAGACTCAGTTTGCAGTTGTCATCCAGACACAGAAGAAGCAAGATGAGAATGCCTCGCTGATAAAAGGTCACATAGCTAATGCAGAGAAGAATTATGGGCTAATATAAGCTATAAGAGTTAATAAGAAATGTGAGCTAATAGGCCAAATGGTTGATGATTAATGTAGACCTCGTGTGTTTCTTTGGGAAAGGAGACAGACAGAAAGAAGAAGAAGGCTAAGGATGTTCGGTATTAAATATTTAGGGATATGATAGTAGCAACCAGAACACTGGTTCTCAACCTTTGGGTCAAGACCCACTTGGGGTCAAACAACCCTTTCCATGGTTTCTTCTAAATCCATCAGAAAATACAGATATTAACATTATGACTTATAACAGTAGCAAAATTACAGTTAAGAAGTAGAAATGAAAATAATTTTATGGTTGGGTCACCAGGACATGAGGAACTGTATTAAAGGGTCACAGCATTAGGAAGGTTGAGAACAACTGAACTAGAATAAAACATTGAAAGTGAAGCAACTCTCTGAAGAAAGATAAAAAATGAAGCTGGTGAAGTTCTCTGGAAAAAGTGATCCTGACAGAACACCCCATGCATTTTCCCTAGGAAGGAGGAGAGAATCAGGAATGCCCATTGGCAGAGAAAGGAGGCAGTAACCGCTGAACAGAGGTACTAGCCAAGTGTTAATTTTAAGGGGTAACAGCTAGAACCAATTACTGGAATACAAGGCAGGGAAGTTCCCTTAGCAAAGGAAGCTGTGTGTGAAGTGATTTAATAAGAACTTACTAATATTTTTTCATGCTCACATGTAGCTAAGAAGCTTTTATTTGTTTTTGGGTCAGTGTAGCAATATTAGTCCAGTCCAGGGGGACCAAGGATAGTGTCATTTATCTGTCCACGACTCTAACTCTTCGGCCAGGGATCATTCTCTTGCCTAACTGTCTTCCTTCCTCTTTGGGAAAGACATTTCAGAGCTTAATCTCACAAACTATGCCATTGATGGGTTCTAATTCTCCTATGCTGTGGTTCGAAGTGTATGAATGCAAGGGAGGAGTCTTGAGGCACTGCCTGAGGCTGAACTTGCCTTTGCCCAGCACATCCAGCGATTGATCAGGGCAGCCTCTAAAGCAGGGGCAAGCATAAGGCTCGGGTGTGGAGGAGTATGGGCACAGGATATCCCCACTTAGATGCCAACTACAATCCATGCCAGTAATTGCTTGTGTAGACCTTCCTGGAGACATAAAGAACAGTGTTATACAGAAAACCCCCAAGGTGAATCTACCTTGCCATTTGCACAAGAAAGGTATTATCCCCACATCTGTATTTATTTTTAAAGCGTTGGCTTTTAAATTCATTTCATTCATTGTTCAGCAGGCAATGCTTGGCAGTGGACAGGGTTTTCTAGAACTACCCATGTCTCAGAATAAGCCTCCACCATCAAGATCTTCCACATCTCACTGATTAAAGTGTTAAACTGTCTACCCTGACGTCAATGCCGGTTCGGTGGCCATAAATTTCCGATCGTGGAGTCCCACCTGGATGGCAGATGCTGGAGTCTTGTTTTAAAAAATAGTGTTTGGATGACCCCCAAGGACCTGCACACCTGCAGTTCCTTCTGTCAGAAGCGTCGAATACACTGGTGACAGTGATTTCACAGATTTCAAGTGATTTATCACCAGATTTGGTGATATATTGTGCCTGATCGCTATAGTAATGAACTGTCACCGCTGTAGCAGACCATTGGAGTTGCCAAGGCGAAGAGTGTCTGTGATGCAAGAAATTTCCACGCAAACCCAAATGAAAGAAGGCTTGCTCTGGAGAAGAGAGTGTGCACGTTCTGGTGGTTAGGCTGTGGGAGGCTGTTTGGCTCCCCATAGCTGAATGGAAATTGTGCCCAGAGGTCACAGCCAAAACCCATCAGAAACCACATATTAGAGCTGGAAGTATCCTGTCTGTGCTCCCTGTGGAGTCGGGGCGTCTTCATTTCATACACCATTTATTCCCCAGCGGAGGGCTTTCACAAAGGGCTGGCCTGGAATCGTTATCAAGCTGCCTGTGACTCCAAGAGTGTGGGCTCCCCACTCAGAGGACAATCTCTCCGCCACTCTCTTTCCTTTTATTACAGAAAACTTGCTTGTTAATTTGTCTATCAAACTCACGTTTGCACTTGGTGGGAAGTCTGTTCATTAGCCATGCTAAGAACTGGGCTATTTTATTTGGTTTTGGTGTAATAACGTTCAGTAGAGAATTTGCCTGTCTTTTTTTTTTTTTTTTTTTTTTTTTTTTGTCGTAATGTATAAACACACGTTGGTACCTGGTAAAGCAAAGAAGCAATCCATTTGATGTTCCTGTCAGTGAATAGCTTCCTAATTACTCTCAGGGGCTTTGATGAATGACCCCTCTCCCCGTCTGTAGAGTACTTCTCAAAAATGTGCTTATCAAAAACATGAAAACACATTGTAGGGTTTTATGGTTAATATCACTAATGGTCAGAGATTCACGGGACACTCTCGGAATTACGAGTCTTTGTTAGCTATGTGACAGGACAAGTTCAAATGATTTATCTATGTACTTTTAGATCGTGTTTCACTGTGTAAATCTACGCCGACTTTGAACTCGTGATATAGCTGCCTGCTTTAACCTCTGAGTGCTAGAATTAGATGTGTGCTACCATGCCTGCCAAGCAAAACCAATTGCTTATTCTCCTTAATTCTGAACCAGCAATATACTTCTTGGTTCTTTCAATAGGAAAGGAATTTCAGCCCAGTTAAGAATACCAAAGGTGTTGGGAATGTGAAATTTACTGTTCTCAAGCATTGAGCAACATCCCGAATTCTGACACCTGTTATTTTTTCATGCAATTCAGTTTTAACGTCCTCCTTGTTTCAGGAGCACCCATAGGTGCCAGCTTATGTGCAAATGACATGAAAAGGTAGGTTTTATGACTTCCCATCAAGGCCTGAAGAGACATATTTTCACAACTTACTGCTTCAACAAGTCCCTCCAGAGACTTTTTTTCCTGATGCTAGACCCATTTCATTTCCTAAACCTTGGGGTACTGATCCACAGAGGCAGGGCATAAGAGCCCCACTGTCGCTGTCTGCCTCTGAGTTCACCAAAGACACAGCAAAGGAAGCCAGAGCCTGGGACACCACCCCACTGTAGGTCTGTTCCTTTTGTCCTTGAGCCAGTGCTGTTATGGAGACAAGGGTAATGGCTGTTCTGCTTGTGTCGGAATCCCTCCCCTCCCCATCTTTTGTTGTCTGTTAACTCAAACTCCTACCAGGACATGTTGGGAGAAAAGCTGTCACCGTGAAAGGCTTCAGCTGCTTCGAAGTGAGTTGTTCTGCCAGCTCCTCTGGCCTGGGCACTGGCATTAAGACCACGCTTCCATTTAGCGGAAAATGAAAGGGCGGAATGAATAGACTTAAGCCCTTTTACACCTCCTTTTCAAGGACTCCCCACCTCTAGGCACCCCTAAAATGCCCTCCTCAGGTTTTCCTTGCTTTCTTTTCTGAGAGCAAGACAATGGAGTTGAGAAGAAACAGGCTGCTCAAACGGGAAAGGCTTTACTACTCGATTTTCTATACAAGCCCAGAATGCTGCTTAACAGCAGAATAGGGAAGTCCCCTCTTTTCATCATATTAATTTATGTGGGGTCTGCCCCAGTTTCCTTTTTCTGACTCTGTCTGAATTGCCTTAGACATGCTCAATAACAGACAGTCTTCATTTCCATCCAAAAAGTCTCGTGTTTAAGGAACTGGACAGAAGAGGTAAAACGGTTAAGCTACTCCTAAAAGGTAGAAACTGAAGAGTACAGGAATGCAAGGGTTTGCATTCGGAAAGAAAGGAGAAGTGTTTTCCCCGCTTCTGAATATCTGAATTTTTCCACTTTCTCCTCTTTCTCAAGCCTGTTCAGCGAGCTTCTGACTTTCAGCTCACCTCTTCTCTTTCCAGGGGTCTTACAACACTCATGTCCTCCGGGCCCCGAACCAGATCCTTCTCAGTCAGGTCATTTGGGAACAAGATACGGACCATCTTTTGACTCAGCTTTTGATGCAGCTTATGGGAGAGTTAGAGTGGGAGTAACTAAGAAGAAGGACTTAATGTGAAGCCAAGCACAAAGAGACATTGGTTTGGGGAACCTGTGAGGGCCAGCCATGATTATCTAAGTCTGGGCAGGTCACCCAAAGGAAGGTCTTTACTTCCTCCAACCATTATCACCTGGGACTCTGGCCATCGACAAATTTCAATGGAGGCTGGGGACTCAATAGTTTACCCTGAGAAGATGCTGGGCTGCAGGAGGAACCACAAGCTGAGATCACTGAAGCCCCACCCAAGAACAGACCATTCAAAGAAAATTCCTGGCATTCCAAGCACTGTAAATAGAAACACCTGCCAGCACACAGTCACCAAGAAACGCTAGATGAATGTCAGCCAATCAGGGGTCTTAAAACCTCCAAAACCCCTCACCCCCACCTTTACTACTATAAAAACCCAACTCTAACTGAGCTTGGGGCTCTCCATTATTCCAATACATTGGACATGAGGAGAGACCGAGTTTGCAAACTTGATTAAAATAAAGGCTCTTTGCTTTTACATATGGGACTCTTGGTTTTCTTGTTGGCTTGTCGGGATTGTGGATTTGGGCATAACAGAACCCTGCTCCCCTGGGGTGGACCAGTACCCTTGATGCAGAGGTGTTTCCTTCAGCTCTCTGCCCTGTGTCACTGTCTTTTTCCCTTTAAATTACAATCACTGAGTTTAGCTTACTGTTGAGTCTTTACAATGTGTAGTACCAAACGTTTGTTGAGAGCCATCCACTGTTGAAGCAGAAAAAACAACTTTTTGTTGTTGTTTCTGGTTTTTTTTGTTTGTGTTTTGTTTGTTTGTTTGTTTTTTGAGGTAGTATCTCACTATGTACCAAGGTCTATCCTGAAACTCACTATGCAGACCAGTCTGTCTTTGAACGTAGAGAGCTCTGCCTGCCTTTGCCTCCCAGGCCCCTATCACTGAAGTTAAACTCCATGCTGCTAGTGACGAATCACCACTGAACTGATTACTTCAAACTTGAACTCATACTTGCCCAGAGCAAAATGATACTCGTCTGTCCAGCTTCGTGAGATTTCCCAAGCACATTTCCCCTTCCGCTGCCCTGCAAGCATCCTGTAGAAGTACATGGTCTACTTTGGCATCTGTGGAATAAGCAGCTCTTACATCCCGTAAGATGGCGCCTTTCATCTTCAGAGCTGTGGTGCCGGGCACACAACGGGGAATTGGTAAGTGCATCCCTCATGGGTTGAAGTCATCTTCTCCCCTCCTCTTTCTCACCCTTTTATTTTGCCTGAATTTCTACTAATTGACCCAGAATATTTTCTTTATCTAAATTGTGGCCCACTGGGATAATAATGCTTACCACCAAGCCTCTTTGAGTTTAGAGCGATAAGATAAGAATATTAAACAGGCCACCTGCGAGGGTGCCCAGCACTTGGTAGGCGCACACACATAGTAGCATTTGTGCCCTTTTGTATATTGGATGCTCATAAGCTTTTTCCCTGACCCAGAAACAAAATCCCAGACTCGACTGTCCTGAAGTGATTTACTTAATAAATGCGTTGACATTCCTTTCCTCCTGCATGAAAGGCAAGGACTGAATGAGTCTCTCTACTGTCTCTTTCAGGTCTGGGCACTTCCAGAGGATTAGACATAGCCCTTGCATGGGGCAAGAGTTGGGGGTGGAGGCCCGTAATGTCAAGCTGGGAAGCAGCAGTAATAAAGGTGCACCCTCCCTGTAGACCTGCAGGAGTAAAACCCTCAAAGGGTTATTCTGGTTAGTACTCCTGATGTCAACAGTGACTCCAGCCACAGTGACAAGGACTGAGGAATAAACTGTTCTCCTCATTAAGAATCCAACCTGAGAAATGTAGTGAAAGACAGACCGGTGCACCAAGAATTGCAATCATTTCTGTTCTCACCGAATCTCTTCTTCCTCCACTTGACACCATTTAACAATAACATATTAAAAGTTATTTTTCTTTTTTTATTGATATTTTCCCCCATTCAATAGTATTTGGCACATGATAGCAAACATGTTCTTTCTTGGTGTGAATATGTTGAGACCAATCATCCAAAAACATACCCAAAGAGACATGAAGGCACAGTACCTCATCATAGCTCAGATTAATATTTTAGTGACTCACTTTTATGGAACTTATTTCCAGCAAGGTTTTTCAAACTACAAACACATGCAGAAAATGTCTAATCGGAAAGCCTGAGCCTGCAGTAAAGCAAGGGAATGATTATTGTTATAAGTATACTTTAAGAAGGACATATTGGTGAATGTGTATGCAGACCTTGCCAGTTCCACAAAGAACTAAGACACTGAGAATTCCAGCGACAGGTTTCTTACAGCCAACAAGCACACCTTTTCTTTTTCTTCATTTGCTTTAAATGTCTCATGCCCTCCCTCTCCCGAACATTGAAGACAATGAAAGGAATAGATTAAAATAAATCTACATTTCTTTCTCTGTATGTAGGAGCTTTCCACTTTCTATATGCCAACAAGGAAATTTCAGGTTCACTTCAGTGTTTTGACACTCAGAAGGTCCTGATCATAGATGGTAGGATGATTCTACTCTTCTGGGTTTAAGTTCTTGACAGGTGTGCACAATACGTTTCCATGTGCTCACACTCATGGAACTTCCCTACACACACATGTGCATGTGGAGACAGGCACGTGACCCGACATGTGACCTGGCATGCACCTGCTGCTGTGGCTTTGCCCTTTGAACCCCACAGTACACTTGATCATCTTTCCTGTTTCGGTGATGACAGGGACAAACAGAACACCCACACTGTTATGCTCTACAAACTTTTTTCAAACTGTGGTATTTTAGATTCTCCATGGAGCCACTGAAGAATTCAAATTCCTGTGTCCATCCGCATTCGAGAGGGAAACAGAGGGATTCTGTATTGACTCTGTTACTTTCCCCTGACTTCCTTTGTAATCACACTGGAGGCCCTGGCCTTATCTCTTCTGTAAGCACTCTCTATCTCAGCTCCGCCTTTCTTTCCTCCCCGGGCTCCATTTGCTGCCTAGCACTGCATCCTCTAAGCTGCCCTGGGATAAAGATGAAGTAGTACCGAAGGATGACAAGCGTGGATTATAGCTGCCCTGTGGTGACCTCAGGAAGCAAGCATCGCATTACCCAGAGCTCTATCACCAGGGAGAAACTGACTGCAAATAGAGAGTCATCTTTTTTTCCAAGCTGGCGAAGTCGTTTTCCTGTGGTTGTTAGTGTGAATGGATTTAGAAACGAAAGTTGACTTAGACGTGCCAGGATTCTCCCTCTGCTTCTTATTTCTTCCTGGAGAAGGGCTCTCCTCAAGTGTAAGTGGCTGTGTCTAACACTCGGGAGCTTCCGCCTCTAACTAACTTGTCTCAAGGATGCTCAGTCAGAAGACAAAGAAACAGTACCAGGGCTGGAAGACTGAAACCAACTTAAGGAAAATGATCAGCTCCCCAGGGAGCCATTAATAGTTTATTGGGTATGGAAGCTGTATAGCAAAGTGAAGGAAGAGGGCTAGTAACCTTTAACACTAAGAAAAATCACTATTATTGCAACCAGTGTAGCATGAAGCACAAACAGAGTACTCTGGGGGCAACAGAACGTCACATGTAGCCCACCAGAGCAATTAATAAAACGAAAGCCTTGCTCCTTGCAGATGGATATGCAGGAGGATAATGGTGCGGGGCTGAGCTGAGCTGTCATGCATCACATACTACATCTGTTATGGAAATCAGGGGAAGTGGGGGCCTTTTGTTCCTGCGAGAGCCCTCCCAACGGGGATTTGGCTGGAGTAGATTTTCTTGTTATTAAACATGATTTCTAGCTAGTACTGAGCAGATGCTTCTGCGGCATTTGGAACTAATAACCAACCTTCAAATGTATGCCACCCCTTAAAGAGGCTGCAACGGGAGGAGAGTCCAATTTTGGCTCGAAGATAATGTGTTCGGTTCAGTTTCTACTTTGCACATGAATGACACTGATGCCAGATGAGCCTTCTGGCTGGGAGGGGGCAGGTGCTGGAGACAGTAACACAATGGCACCGGTCCTGAAGAAGAACCAACGCTAACGTTTCTCTTACCTTTGCCGAGAAGCTTCCCGGGCATCCTTTTGAGCTACAAAGTGCAGTCAGCAGTGCGGTGGGCTGCAGCTGAACAACACAACTGGAAAGTCGAGGGAGGGGACACATGCAAATTCATGCTGACTGCGACAAGTACCCCATCCCAGACCCTTCTCAGGCTCTGACCTCTGCGCTATGACTTGGCGAATAATTCATGAGCATGTAAGTTACCGCCTAATTCGCTAAAGAAAAGCATGTCTTGATAAATCACCAAGTCAAGCCTCTCAACATCATACCACTGGAGACTTGAAGGCTTTTTAAGCAGTAGTAGTGGTATTTTGTCCAGTCACCACTTTTTAAATTCAATTTTGAGAGAAAGGAAGGAAGGAAGGAAGGAAGGAAGGAAGGAAGGAAGGAAGGAAGGAAGGAAGAAAAAGAAAGAAGAAAGAGAAAATGATAACAAAAAACAGAGCTAGCCAGCATCCATTGTATTCTGTTATCTAGATGTCAGGGATCTAAATGGGATTCCTCACAGTAACAAGTCGTGAAGACAAAGAAATCTGGAGTGTTAAATGCCCGAAATTTTCTACAACACTAAGGCAGGCTACAGAGAACGAAGTTGTCTGGGCCCTACGTGTGCCAACACAGGCAAATGCACGGAAAGGGGGACTGTGAAAAACAACTGAAAACCAAACAGTGCCTCTGTTTTGTTATTAATTTACTTCCAAATCTCATTCCAGGATCTGTTCTGTGGGTAACAGTCAGACAGTCCTTCAGGGACAGAAGCCCATGCCACTCTGACCTAGCCTACAACAGAAAAACGCACATTAGGCCTTTCTGAACACAGACACACATTTAGATGGTGTTATTTTAATTCTGCCTAGCATTAGAGGCTGCATCTTGAACTTACTCAGTCAACTCTGTTACAGCTTGTCCTATCTATGTGCGTTGGAGTTCCCCAGCCCACGCCATCACATAGATTTTTTTATGTGAACTATTCCATAACCCGTTGTTTCAATCTATTGAATTCTTAACTACTACTAGGTAAGGTTTCCTCTGTGAAACAAATTCAGTTCAATAGATAAATTATAAACCCAGAACACCTTTTGATTGAATGCAATCATATTGTTTGGTCAACTGATTAAATCAGGGCATGAGCGACATACCTATTCACTCATAGTTAAACATTCAGAGGAAAGCTGCCCTATGCTATTGCAAAAAAGACCCTTGCACAAGCTTGCGACCAGAGTACCAATGGTTCACCTTAGTGAATTATATTCAACTAGACTCCGGTTCACACACTCAAGGAATTGTTGCCAGCTCATTCACTATTCTGTAGAGAGAGGAGCAGAGGAATATTCCTTACCCTGCATTTCCAAAGAGGGATTCATAGGAAGGCACAAAGTTAAAAGAGGGTGACCCTGAAGGGATTGTTCGGGACTTCAGAATCAGAAACAAAAGATCCATTTTAAACAGAAAATGAAATAAACCCTAAGAATGACAAACCTTACTAACTGTTCTCTTGGGTCAACAGTGAAGTGCTTCCCAAGCATACCTGGGGTCATGTGTTCGATCCTCAGCCCTACAATAATGAGAAGGAACACACACACACACACACACAAACCCAGCTAAAATATTGTTTTATGCCAATGTTACTATGATGAGATCGGGCACATTGAATGTTTGGAATTGAATTTTCCCCTCCCAGATTACAGTTCAAATTCTTGTGAAAATATCTAAGCAAAATGAGCATCTTGAAGCTGGTGCTATCTTCCTGTGGCTGCTAAGTTTTTGCCAAGTTTTTGGCAGGTGTTAAGGGATACTGTATATATAAAAAAAAATCTTTTAAGTGAGATATGAACTTGGACATCTAAGACACTAGTGATCCATAAACATGGGGTGGGTAGATTTATTATTATTATTATTATTTTGCACAAACTGTGTTGTTAACCCTAATGCCCTGGCCAGTTTCCAGAAAAAAGGATTACAATTTGCTTTGCTAAAAAACCGTTCCCTGCTGCTCTAATTAGATATGAGCCCCTCCCCCCCCTTTCCAGTCTGTGAAGCTGCCCTGCCTGGCCAGCCAGCTGCTATCTCTCACTCTAGGAGGGGAGGACCATTCTTCCAACACCAAGAGACAAAGCAAGAACAGAACAGTCAAAAATTTAAAACAATACGCAAACTTCAACGACTGAGAGTTAATATTTTAAAAATGAAATATTAGGGTAAGAAGGGACCTTGAGGATTATCCCTTTAAGCTGGATCACTGAGAGGCCGCATCCACAGGAAACCAGAACTCCAAACTAATTTAGCCAATACTGCTTCTAAACAATTCACCTAATTCTGGAGGGGGGAAACTCAAACTGTATATATATATATATATATATATATATATATATATATATATATACATATATGTGTGTGTCTATTTATTCAATTTTTATTTACTATCCATGGTAAGAAACAACATACTGCTAATTGTTTATTGAACGCTAGTAAATAATTTCAAATTCCCTTGTAATACGCTTTGATCAGTAACCATTTATTTAACCGAAGGAAAACCATTAAAGTCAAGGCCTGAGCAAGCAGCAGGGAAAAATGAAAGGGGCCGCAGCATTCTCCACTTTGCAAGCGGATTCCGTGAAGGAGATTGAAATAAGCAGCATGTGTTGCTGCGACGGTTTATGGGCTTGTGTGCAAAGGCTATATCCCATATGGTGCTGCCAGGCTGCCGTCCTCCAGCCTTGCCATAAGGTGAGAGCTGGCTCCACAGAGGCATTGCCCATCTGCATTTGAGGGCTGCCACCCACAGATCAGATCCACCCCGTCTGGATGTAGCTCAAAAGCTGGCCATTCCTCTTGGAGCCCACCAACCCTGTCCTGTGCTTTCTGTGTGACCCGCCACCCCACTACAAAGAGAAAGCCCATTTTAGGTGTTTTTCTCTATTCCCAAATGTCTGTGGGTTCCTTTCATTCGTAAGAACTTCATAATCCACATATTTCTCACTTATTTCTTTAGACCCATTTTCTCCCTTTTGTTCTTTTTTTTAAGTATTGATTTTATTTTGTGTGTACGAGGACTTTGGTACATGTGTGTATGTGCACCATGTCCACGCTCGGTGCCTTCAGAGGTGAGAACACACAGGATCCTATAGAACTGGATCCTATAGAACAACCTATAGATGGTTGTAAACTACTTCATGGAACCGTCTCTCCAGACTCGCCCTTCATTTGTAGTTCACCATGACACCAGAATGTGAAAGTGGCCGTATCTGTTCTTTCAGGACAGCACACCCATTCAAAAAGTTATAAAAATCTAATTTGCTTAAATCAATGGCGTTTAAATACAGTTTAAAGACACAAAAGCACACTGTGCTGATACCTTAGCATGGGAAACCTATTGTATTCAGGAAGGCTATTATTATTAAGTCACAGTAACTGGCCTGATGTGTAATGGTGGAGAGGAGCTGGAGTTATGGAAAACTGACATCTTCAGCTCAACACCTATTTTGTTTGTAAATTATGGCAACTAATATGAGAATGTGAGAAGTTTCATCAAGGTCAAGCTAAACAAGTATGGCCCCTGGCACGTGTGTGTGTGTCCTCAGAGGAATGTTTAGAATGTTGCACTCATAGCAAATTAGATCGATAAAAGGCCAGGCCATGGAATAGTCTGAGCTGCTCCAAGACAGCGGGTTGATTTTCCTGTCATCAAACATGAGCAGGAAGGCTGGCCCCGAGCAGAAGCCCTATGAAGGAGATCGATGAATCATGTGAAGGACAAATTCAATTATCGAAGTCCATAGGCATCTAACACTATGTAGGACCTCTTCAAATAACAGTTTTCGCCTTCCTGGAAGACTCTTGTAAAAGTATCTAAGGATGCAGAAATAGGCGAAGGAGAATAATAGAACGGAAAAAAATAAATAAGCAATGCAGTTCAAAATAAAGACTAAAAGTCAAAAGCCTATGGTTGGTTGGTATAGCGGATTGGCTGTCTGCACGAACTCTCCAGTTCCTGTGTGCTCCCAGGGCAGGTCTGTGGATGCATCACTCAGTGTTTCTTCTAGAAAATGATGCAGTTAATCTCTATCAATCTAGTTATAGGCATAGAGTATGTCCGTAGTGGGCTCATTCTTAGAATGAATTCAGGTACTGTAAAACCATTAGACAGAAGAGATAAACATGAGGCCAATGGCCTGGAAGGGAGGCCTGCGGGGAAGCATTTCTATAGTATTGTAACTCCAAGCATCGTTTGAAACCTATGGACAAAATTGTATCTGTCTGTGTGTGTTACTTACAATCAAAACTTAATCAAATAGACATTCATTAAATTCTAATTATCTTTACACAAAATAGCTGTTTCCCAAAACATTATCATTAATGACAATAATCTTTTAAATTCCCATTGTGCGTTGGAAACAACATTCTAAATATTTTTGAAAAAGCAACTACATCTACACACATGTAGTACATATCTGTGTAATTCCTTTGGAGGCCAGAGAGGGCGTGGATGCCCTGGAAGAAGAGCTACAGTCCATCCTGTGTGGCTCCGTTTGGGTGTGGAGAACTGAGCGCAGGTCCTCTGGAAGAGCAGAAAGCGCACCTAACCACTGAGCCATGTCCCCAGTCCCAGAAACCACCATTCTTTCTTCAAAGAATAAATAAGAAATAAGCAGGCTAATTGTTAAATGCTATGACGTGAAAAACCTCAGTTACAAACTAACTTAGAACGAGGAATACCCTGTATAAATTATGATCGTTTATAATGAACATTCACCTGGTAATAAAGTTTATTTTTTGGTCCTGGTGACACTGGTTCAAGCCCTCAATATTATAACATCCTCAAATTGTTTCTGGAAATCCCTCCAGTCTTCATTGCCCCAGCGCCTCTGTGGTTATAGAACCCTGCTAATATCGTAGTTGTCTAAGGTGTCTGTAAGGCGTGTTGGTTAGCTTGCTGCTTCTCTTGATGTTTCAAACCCCCCTTCTCTTGGTTCAGTAAGTCACAGCAGCTCCAGTTGCTGTGGAAAGAAGGAAAGACACCTCTGGCTCCCCAGAGTGTGCCACGTCCATCCATTTCTGGAGCCTAGAGTGACACTTAAGATCATCCTCTGTGATTCTCCATGCATGATTGCTTGATGTTCTACTATAAACCCTGGTGAAATTGCTTAGCTCAACCCACTAATGTTTAAGCAAATAAAGCTTTTTTGTTTGTTTGGTTCGGGGGGTTTTGTTTATTTGTTTGTTTTTGCCAAATAATGGATGTTCTTAATGAATGGAATGAAGAGTGTATTTTGTAAATTTTCTTCGTAATTGAGGGTCTGCTAAGCTATGCAGGGTTAACAAAGAAATCCTAAGTCTGAGTGGCTAAAAATTGAAGATTAATTTCTTGGTCACATGCTCAGTCATGACTTCAGGGGGTGTGGATCAGTTTTTAGAAACAAACTGAGGGGCTCGTCTCTATAATAGCCAGAAGTGGACAAATTGCAGAACATATTGTTAGTTGAAAATAGAAGGAAAGATTCTGGAGAATGCATGCAGACTCGGTGCTTACCACTGGAAGAAGCGTGTACCACATAAACTCACAATGCCTTGACCAAAGCAGGTCATGAATGAAGGGACTCTAGCCCATCTGAGCATGGCAGGCATAGCTTTGACAGGCAGTGCTCTTCTCCTCCGTTCCCTCTCTCTGCCTTGCTAAAAACTGTTAGATTACACTCCTAACGCTAGCCACCAAGGTCTAGTCCCTTATTTGACCACTTGAGGCTGACTACAAAAGTCCAACTATCAAAGTATTGAAGTTCAACAATCAAAAGCCCATTTAGCTACCTTACTTAACATGCCAAATAAAAATTAAACACCTCATCCTAACACAGGCTTTCCCCTTACCATTTTTCTATGGTCAATGTCTGTCTCTTCTCTACCCAGCATCCCTCCTTTATCACTTGCCTTTGTCTTTTATTCCCTGTCCTTTGTCCCTCTGGGGCAAATAAATCTTTGTGCTGAGAACTTGGTCATGGGGGTCCTGACCTGCGTTTGTTCCTTTCCATACAGTCAGCTCTAACTCAAAGAGCAGTGATATATATCATACTACCATATGTCTGGAAGGCAAAGTGCTAGAAATATTTACTATGTACCAGTGATTATCTTACTTCTTTTTAAAATATAGCACTACTATTACTGCAATTATTATTATTAGTGATGTGTATGTATGCTGGAGGAAGAGGTGCTTACACAGGCCAGTGCTGGAACTTCCTGGAACTGGAGTTGCAACTGACTGTGAGCTACCTGATGTGGCACTGGGAATTGAACTTGCATCTTCAGGAAGAACAATATGTGCTCTTCACCACTGAGCCAGCTCTCCAGCCCCCTACTATCATATTTGAAAACAGCCTTATGTAAAATTAGAGTCTCTACCTTTAGAGATGCCACATAGAAGTTCCAAGTCTACCCTTTCTGTTCCCTCCTCCTCTCAATGCTTAAACCAAAAAACAAAACAAAACAAAACAAAAACAAACAAGCCTAAAAATTAGTTGTACCCAGTAATTCAACAACTGTGGTGTTATTTTTGTGATGATTGTCTCTTTTGTTTATTTTTGACAGGGTTTCACTTTGTAGCCCTGGCTTGCCTGAAACTCATGATGTAGACCAAATTGGCCTTGAAATCACAGTGCTCTGGCTGCCTCTGCTTCCTGAGTTCTGGGATCAAGGGTGTGTACCACCATACTTGCTACTGCTTAGTGACTAAGAAGATTGAGTAACCTTTGGTACTGTATAAATTTGGGAAATCAAGAAAGGTAGATTCTGGACTGGACTTCCAAGGAAAGGAATTAGACAAGAAGTGGATGAGAAGATGGGTAGATAGTTGGCTCCTCTACAAGACCTGGGTTCGGTTTGCAGAACCCACTTGGCAGCTCACAATCCTCTGTAACTCTAGTCTCAGAATCTGATACCCTCTTCTGGCCTCCAAGGCACATATAAGGTGCCAGGCCATATAAGCAGGTAAAACACTCATACACATGAAATAAAAACAAAAAAATAATAATAAAAAAGTGAGTGAGGGAAAAAAATCTGATGAAATCCCATACATGGGAAAACATAGAGAAGACTGGGCATCCCAAAGAGTGTGGAGAATAGAGCGGAGAGTGGCTTTGCCTTGCTAACAGGTCTGCAGTGCAGTAATCTTTGACATCAGCTTGACTGGCAATTAGGAAGCAGGTCATAATAGGCCACGATGAAGAATGTGCTCTTTGTACAATACAAGGGTCATTAAAAGTTTTTGGAGACAGGTTGCTGATTGCAATGTAAGAAGATAAATCTGTTTGTGGAGTGTTTGATGGATCTGGAGAGGAAAGCCCGGTAGAGGGAAACTAATTAGTACTCTATTGCAATCATTGAGACCCAGGCAAGAACGATGACAGTGGGGACACTGGAGGAGACTTGACGGGGAAAGACTTCTGAGGATGGGATGGAGGATGGAAAGATGGGAAAGGCATGCTAAGGCATGCTAAGCAGGCCCTTGCCTACTTACTCTTCTTAATGTTAACACAGCCATCAGCAGTCTACGTGTGTGTGTGTGTGTGTGTGTGTGTGTGTGTGTGTGTGTGTGTGTGTGTGTAAGGAGGAAAAGGGAGAAAGAGGGAGGGGAGGTTCTTATCTGACTCACTGTTTTATCTTGAAACGTCTCAGAGGTTTCTGGAAAACTCTCATTCCCGTCTAGTCGTGTAACTAACCAGGCTCTAGGTACTAGTGAGGTGGATTGGATAAGCAATAGACAGATTGTGCTGTCGGGCCAGGCATCTACTATTTCTAGGGCCAACCATAAAATTTACTTATTAATTGTTTTATGGTGAAATTTGTAGAATTCCACATTTTTGTTTTTGGGATTACATGGTTAATCCCACTTCCAATTCTGAAAGTTAATACTCAATTTTTGGCCACAAGCTGAACTAAAGGAAGGTATCAACTCTAATGTGAAAATACTGATCACAAGCCTCATTCAGGTTAAGTAAATTATTACTGTCCAGGGTTTCGGGTTACATTCGGACTGTCTCCAGAGACTGCTCTCTGAACTATCCATTCATTCATTCATGGGTTCATTTGCTTATAATCTGTCAAAACACAATGCAATTTTAATAAAACAGGGTTGAGTAACCATCATAATTGATAGATGGACCACTGAAGTAGAAAATAGATTGCAAGATGGCATCCGTATCTATGGAGATTTGATATATGATGGTAAGGAAAGAAAATAGTTCTATAAATAGGATTT
This sequence comes from Microtus obscurus, assembly GCA_963919715.1. Taxonomy (NCBI): domain Eukaryota; kingdom Metazoa; phylum Chordata; class Mammalia; order Rodentia; family Cricetidae; genus Microtus; species Microtus obscurus. Next base: position 2,235,299 of record CAWTZC010002327.1, on the reverse strand, counting down.
GGAAAATCTAATACATTTAGGATAAAAATAAATTGTGATCTCATCTCAAACAATGTACAGAGATAATTTTCAAATGATTAAAAACTTCAATACAAGCCAGGCTTGGTGGTGTGACCTTTAATATAAGCAGGCAAAGCAAGAAGGCCAGACGTTCAAAGTCTTTCTGTTCTGGAGAGTGAGTTCAAGACCAGTATGAGCAGCCTAGACTGTCACTCAAAATGAAATATGAAAGCAAAATTCAAAACCCTGGGTTTAATAGTTGCCAGCACTGGGGCTGGGGAGTGGAGAGGGGTAAGCTAAACAGAAAGAATCAAGCCTCCAAAAAGCAGTAGAAATAATATAGAATTATTAAGTAAAATGAAACTTTAATGTTATTTTGCATGTTATTATTCAAGTATGAAGAACAAAGCTTAAGGCTGGAAAGACAGCTCAGACAAAGCACTGGTCATAAGCACGAGGATTTAAGGTCAGGTCCCAGGAAGCTCCGTTAAGTCAGGCAGAGTAGCACACTTCTTTAAACCCAGAGCTTCTATAGCGGGATGGGCAAGGAGATAGGAGAATTCCCAAAAGCTGGAAGGCTAGTGAGCCTAGAATACAGAGAATGAACAGAGATCCCACCTGAAAAAAAAAATGAAAATCAAGGAGCACCCAAGATTGTCCTCTGACCTACAGAAAGGCATGGTAGCATACATGGGTACACAGACAGACAGACACACACACACGGATACACACACACACACAGATACACACACAAACAATTACATGCACTCATACAAAATAAAGTTTATGTTCATTAATACAGAAAACTATATAAAGTAAAATTTCCTGATTATAAATATATATTTCCTTTATGTAATGTGTGAATATATACATGCATGCATATCTCTGTGTGAATGATATATACTCATTTGTGCTTATAAGAATTACATGCATACATGTATTTGTACACACGTGTGTACACAGGAAAAGGTAAAGATAGATAATTCTCATAAACAAGAGATTGGTTAAAAAAAAGGGTGTGTGGGTAAATGGGATGCAATTACTTTTTCTCTTGTCTCTGTTGTCTAGACTATATTTTTGGTTCTTAAAAATTAAACCAACATTATTGCTTTTTAAAATAAAAATACTTGCACCATCCTTTCAAATAACAAATATTTTAATTATTTGATTCCAGTGAAGAAAGGCAACTGCAACATTAGTTACTTCCGAAAGTCCTTCCTGTCTGTCACCTTGGGACACATCTGTCTAATAACGACACCGAGGGCAAGCTACACGAGATGTGCTGCAGTCCCCAGCTGCGCCGCCTCAAATGTCCTGTTCTCCACAGATTCCGCCGTCCAAACTGGGGTGACGTCTTAGGATGCCCTACATTTCTAACTGCCATCACAGGGTGATTTACACTAAGCGTTTTCATAGTTCCTCCTTCAGTGTTTGCCTTACTGTTCTGTAGACATCGTGAAAATAGGGACCGGGTCTGTCTTATTCCAGACTGTGGTCTCGTCGTTCAACCCAGTTCCAGGCAAGCAGCAGGCAAGTTGATAATAAAACGGTAAATATTGAATAAATGAATGAACGAGTGAATTACATAAGTGATGGAATTGTGTGCATGAATAAGTTACTGAAGACAGAAACCACTTATTATAATGTATATATGCTAAGTAGAGAATATAAACACAAATACCATTTACATGCAAAACACAGGTACCCAGAGAAAAAGTGGGCACCGAATAATCAGCATCTCCTGATTTTTCTAGTCTTTTCCAATAAGAACCACGCCAAGAAGTGCTGAGTGATGGAGGTTAGATCTCTTATTTTTCCAAGGCTCCCTGAATTTTCCAGCTACATTTCAGATCAGGACTGGCAAGATAATAGGGTACCCGGGAGAGTTTTGTAAGTGAGGGTTCTAAACGGAAACCCACTGGTGAAAGAAGCAGCCCTCAGACCCTGGAAGGAGCTTAATGCAGAGCTGGCCCGAGGGAGCAGAAAATCAATGACTTCCACAGCCAATGAGACCTGCTCTCTCTAAAGCGAATGTTGGCAAAGAGGGAACCCTCGGGACACAAGCTGGCACCATCTCCATCAATTTCCTCTGGCTCCGCTTGGTAGCAGATAACAGCAGGGCCCGAGGTGAGGAGGGCTTGCCTGAGCCAGGGAGAAGACACCAGGGAAGCCCAGCTGGCTTGTAGACACGATTCCTTACCGCTTGGCTCCCTCCCTCAGCCGTTGGAAACCCACCGGGCATCTACCAGGCAAGAGCCTGACCCTGGGAACATTAATTATAGTCTTGAATTGAAATTAGAGCTCAAGCTTGAGCCTTCCCTCCATCAGCCATTGTACGCTGCCACGTCATGGGGAAAAAATGAAAAAGAGTTTCACAATTAAGGCCCCATGGCTTAGGCAGATGCCTCAAAGATGATGGGAGGAACTCGGGGGGGGGGGGCATGGTATTCCGTCCGATCGGTTAATGACACAGAAGTTTTCAACCCCTCTTTCCCAAATGGTCTGTGTTCCTTCCAACAAAATAAAAATACTTTTCCCCGACAGTCTGCCCTAATCAAAATCGATAGTCCCAAAGCTATATTTTGTTTCTTTTTGAGTGACAGGCAGAGCAATCACCTCAGAAGAGAACCCTGAACTTCCAGAGGCAAACATTCTGGAACCATCCAAAGGAAATCATCCCCTTATGCCCTTAGCAGGTAAACCAGGGCTCCTTTTTCTAAAACAATGATATCGACTTACTCTTTAGCCATTGCTACGGTCTGATTATTTGAGTTTATGTTTATTTTTCTTTATTTTTGGTCTGACTTTAATTATAGCATCAGCGTAAAATTACACAGTTGAGAGAAGCTGGTCATCTCATTATGGTTTCTCTTAGAGGTAAAAACATCTCCACAAACATGCCTGTCTCATATCCCCATGAGAGCCATTTCGACCCCAGTTTTGAGTGTACTGCACTTCAATTTTTGTTTGGCTTGTAGAATTTATTGTTTATGGGTCGATACGTCGATTGTAATATATGCTAATGGTAATCTAAAACTAAAGAGAATTAACTCAGGATTAATATGAATTGACGTTTGTAATATTTAAAAACAATATAGGGTTAAAAAAATATTAACTTAATACAAAAGAAGAAACCTCTGTTCTTTCACTGTCTTGTGGCTAATGGTTAAGGCCTGACTATAAACCAGCATTTTCTCGTTTTGCTATTTGTAGGGCAAACGCTTTTGCTACCCATGTAATTTCAGTGCAGTCTGTGCCAATGTATCCACTAGACTCTTCTGATTTAGCATGGTTATTTCTGGAGTGAAACTCAGAGCAAGTTGACCAGGTCTCAGTCCCAGACACACAGGCATCTCCCTAAAGCTGAGATTTATTGGGATCAAGTTCTGCCGCTGGGCTTACAGGGAGGAATTGGAATGTGTGTGTGTGCATGTGTGTGACTCCAGCCATTTCTCATTCTCTCGTAATTGGCCATATCAGTACTGCTCAAATACAAAACACGTATGACTTTTCAAGCCCAAGGAAGAAGGCAGAATAATGCCAGCTACAAATATTGAGATCTCAAAAGTTCTGGGTTCAAGTACTTGTTTGCTACATAAATATTCACAGTGTATTTCTCTTTGAGGGTTAATTTCTAAAACTTTAAACCTAACTTGAATGATCAAAATAACGCGCATGAAGTCTTTGACACATCGGACAGTGACTGTCATTTTGAATACATTGCTGATATTGAATTAAAATAGAAACAATGGTTTCCAATAATGAACAATCAATACACTTTTCTCCTTTTCTCATGATTGCATTTGGCCAGATGGTCTTGATAGCCAATATTTGAAACAAGGTGAAAGCATCTATAAATGGTTTTTGGGAAAAAAAAAATTAGCAGTCAACAGTCCAGTTATGGCTGACTGGCTGTGGCTAGTTGAAATGCTTTTCTCAACTGCATAATCCCATGACTCCATACTGTAGAATTAGGAAAAATGGTCGTTTATTCTTGTAATGAAACCGACAAGATTGACTGTCTCCTCAGCGACTCCTAGCCTTGCCTGTAAGTTCCCCTGTCAATCTCCAGGCGGTTGTCCATCCCTACAAACGCCCCTCAACTTGCATTCACTTATTCACACCTGCTTGTGTGCATCTCCCAGCAAAATATTTATACTTCGTGAGAGAAAGGAACCTTACATTACCTGATTGTAATTACTTAAAACATTTCTTCCCAGAGAGGTAATCTATAAGCATAGCTGTATAACTGTTGTATCAAACATTAGTATGTTTTACCTTTTAGTGTGTGTTATGGACATGTTCATTGAGGCAGGCATTATTATTATTAGAAACACAAACTTTTTAAAGCGCTCACTTCCACTATACAAATGTACCTGCAATTAACCATGGTTAACAGTAACCGTGGGTTTTAGTTATTACACAATTTATGTACAGAGTAACTGTGGTGGCTAGGGTTAACTTGCCAGAATATAGAATAACCTGAGAGATAGGCCTCTTGGTGTGTCCATGGGGAGGGGTTATCTTAATTATATTAGTCTAAGGTGGAAGAGCTACCCATTATGGGGGACACCATTACCTTGCTAGGATCCTGGGCTATGTAAGTAAAGAAAGGTAGTTGAGTGTTCATTCATCTCTGCTACCTGATTGGCTTATGGGTACAAAGGACCAGTTTCTTCAAGCTACTGTAAGTGGGAGGGGTTAGAGAGAGGAAAGGGGAAGAGGAAAATAATATGATTATATTTTAATTAAAAAATTTTGAAATCACTTTAAAATACAGAGTAGCTTTCTAAATATGACAAAAAAGTTTAGTGCAAACCTCTACTCCCTTTTTTGTTTACATGAACTCTGCTGTAAAAATGTATATGGATATTAATATGTATTTTTATTTATGCTTTAATAATAATAGTTTGACAATTATATTTTGCATTAGAGTTAATCTGTTTAAATGCTAACAACTGCTACTTTATAACAAGACCTCTGAATTCAGCTTCTCATTTTATTTTAGATCTTAAAGTACATATTTAAGTCTTATTTTTGAAGGAAATATATAGATCTGTATATTTTCTGATTACTAATATCTGAGTTTTCATTTTTATTCCTTTGTACATAAAAGACAAATAAATTGAGAATGCAATTCTTATACTAGGAATGAACCTTGAGCCTCACGTATGCTTCAAGGACTCTACCACTGAACTACATACCAGTAGTGATTTTTGTTGTTGTTAATTTATTTCATTTGTGTTTGTGAGTGTGTGTGATGTGTGTGTGTGTCTGATGTGTGTGTTGGTGCCCACAGAGGCCAGAAGAGGGCATCATGAGCCACCCAATGTGGTTTCACAGAACTATACTTAGGTGCTCTCAAAAATCAGCAACGCTCTTAATTCCTAAGCCATGTCTCTAGGTCCATGGTATGTAATTTTTTTCTTCATACACTATGTTTTAATTGTGGATTTTTTCTTCAATGGCGTGCCACCGGATATATCAACCACGGTCCAGCGCAGGTCCCAGGTCCAGGATTAGTAATCGCCTTAGCTAGGGATTTTATTGCAGTGAAGAAACATCAAGACCATTGCAACTCTTATAAAGGAAAACAGTTAATTGTGGTGGCTTGCTTACAGTTTAGAGGTTTAGTCCATTATCACCATAGTAGGAAACAAAGCAGCAAGCAGGCAGATATGGTACTAGAGAAGGAGTTCAGAGCTCTTATGTCTTGATCCTGGAGACAAGAAGTGGTCTAAGACACTAGGTTGTATCTTGAGCATCTATAAAACCTCAAAGACTGTCTCCACAGTGAAACACTTCTTGAACAAGGCCGCACCTACTACATAGTGCCATTCTCTCTGGGGACCATTGTCTTTCAAACCACCACATTCCACTCCCTGGTCCCCAAAGACTTGTAGTCATATCATAATGAAAAAATGCATTTAGTCTAACTTCAAAGGTCCCCCTAGTCTATAACCATCTCACACATATTTAAAAGTCTAAAGTTCAAAGTCTCTTCTGAAATTCATGCAATCTCTTAACTGTAACCCACAAATCAAATAGACCACATATTTCTAACATATAGTGGCATGAGATATATATTACCATTCCAAAATATATGGAAGGGAGTAGAGTAAGGAAATACAAGAACAAAACAAGACCAAAAAACAGCTGGGCAAACTCCAAACTCTGTATCTCCATGTCTGATACCAAATTGCTCTTCAGATCTTCAACGTTGTTCAGCTTAGTTGACTGCAACACATTTCTTTCTCGTGGGCTGATTCCACTCTCTGTTGTCAACTCTCCTCATCAGGCTTCTCATGACTCTGGCATTATTCAAAATGTTTGGATCTCCAAGGCAATCCAGGCTTCAACTTCACAACTTCACCCAATGGCCTTTCTAGACCTCCATTTATGGACACCCCTGACACATGCCTGGCCTTAGCAGCTTTCCTTAGTCATGGTGGCAAATTCCATAGCCTCTTTCTTCTATCCTTAACTCCAGAAACACATGACCAAAGTTGTTACCAAGTTCTGCTGCTTGCTGAGGCTGGAACATGGCCCTTTTGTTCAACTACATCTTCACCAACTTTCTGTTTTTGATGGTTTCCTTCACTGTCTAAGCTTGATTGTCCTGGATCTTGCTCTGTAGACCAGGCTGGCCTCAAACTTAGAGATCCACCAGTCTCTGCCTTCCAAGTTCTGGGCATAAAAGTGTGTACCACAACCTCTAAGCTTTTCTTTAACTTTTTTAATTAAAAAATTTAGCTGAGCTGGATCTAGATCATGACTTCCTTTATTCCATTTCTTAATCTATTTATCTCCTTGAACACAGAACTTAGCTCCAATCTACCTTCTGGCGCTCCTTTTCTCTCAAATATTTTCCCTTGCTCAGCTTGCTCCTTTTCATTATGTAGCTTCATTACAGTCAACACTAATAACCACACAAGAGCCTATACTAGGTTGATTTGAGATTTTTTTTTCTACCAAGGAATTAATTCAAAACTCTTCATTTTAACCTCTGGCAAGCTTTTCATACAGGGGCAAAAAGCAACCACATTCTTCACCAAATTATCACAAGAACAATTTCTAAACACACTAAAGCTCTTCTCCTCTGAAACCTCTTGTGCTGGCCCATCACAGTTCAAATCACTCAAGACTACTGTCTTCCACGCTCCTACTAGTATTGTCCTTTAAGCAGCACTTAAAACATTTGACTCTTTTTCTAATCCACAGTCCCAAGGTCCATATTCCTTCAAACAAAAACGTGGTCAGGCCTATCACCATATCCCAGTCCCTGGTACCAACATCTATCTATTCTATTGTGAAGATGCACCATGTCCAGAGACATACCATGTCCACAGCAACTCTTATAAAGGAAAAGAGTTAACTGTGGTGGCTCACAGTTCAGACGTTTAGTCAATTGTCATCAATGGAAGGAAGCAAAGAAGCATGCAGGCAGACATGATGCTGAAGAAGGGACTGAGGGTTCTTACATCTTGATCCTGTAGGCAACAGGAAGTAGTCAGAGACACTGGGTAGTATTTTGAGCACATATAAGACCTCAAAGTCTCCCTTCCCAGTGATATACTTCCTCAAACAAGGTCCTGCCTGCTCCAACATAACCATACCAATGCCAATATGTGCATTTCTAAGGAAGGTTTTCTTCTGGGATATATTTGTATGCTGTTTTCTACCCTTCCTCTTCTACATTATACATTCAGTTTGTTTCCTACTCTATACCTTGAAAAATTTATCTTTCTGTCTTAACTAGCTCTTATATGTGAATTAATCCATATTTTTATTAATCTACAGTCTACCACATAGCATTACCTCTCTTTCATCTTGTACTTCCTGCCTCCTTTCTGTGTCTGGCTGATGACTCCCAAGTGCCTAGACCTTCCTCCTGTTCCCTTCTTGCCCCAAAAATCCTGCCTATACATTCTGCCTAGCTATTGGTCATTCACTTTTTATTACATCAATCACAGCAATACACCTCCACAAAGTGTACAAACATCCTACAGTGTGTGTGTGTGTGTGTGTGTGTGTGTGTGCGTGCGCGCGCGCACGCGCGTGTGTGTATGCGTGTTGGATCATCTCTAGCATTGCTGGTTCTAGATTCTTCGCTGGCCCTTTTTGGTTCCCCTCAACCATTCCCATCTTGCTGTCGATGTGCTTTCATTCAGACCTATTACTCAATTTCCTGCCGGAACATCTACTCATTTCCTGTTAATAATTTTTTTCTTATTTTTCATATATCTTTTTTTCTTATCACTCTACAAAAGTTTGTCAGATTTGTCTTGCTGCTTTACTTTTACTTTTACTTTTTTTTTTTGCTTATTTGTTGAAAGATAAGACCCCACTCTACACTTCAAGCTGGCCTGGAACTCACTGTGCAATCCAGGCTGGCTGCAATCCTTCAGCTTCCACCTCCTAAATACCTCCTTTGTCATTGGTAGATTTTGTTCCCTCTCTTTCCACAGGCTCCTGTTCTCTCCCTGTTTCTCCTGGACCCAGGAAGAGGTGGAACAGTTCCACGGTCGCCTGCAGACCCTCTCCACTCTTCTTTCTCTCTCACGCCACAGCTTTTCCTGGTTGTCAATATACAGAAACAGGCTGATGGAGAACATGATTCGTGGTGGAAATCATCTGGCTGCCCAGCTCTTCACTATTAAAAGCCATGGGGATTGCAGTAACAGAACCCCATTAGGGATGAAACATTTGCCTGCTTTCTCCAGTGGACCCCTCTCTCAAGACACACACTGTGAAGTACCAAGAAATATTGTGCCAGAATGGCTAAGAGTTCAGGTGTTATGCCACCAGTGATGAAACTCTGTTCCGAGAAACGCAGAGAAAATTGAAAACATATCCTAATTTTGCAAATTCATCTAACATATCTAATGGGCCCCACATGGCCTGAGAAAGCTCATCCACTTCCATTAGCTTAGCCTTAGACAAAGATCATCTAACATGGAGCCCACTTCGTAAGTGTTGAGTATTCTTGCAGCTCATGATGGATGCAGTGAAAGTGGGAGCCAATGGTTAGAAGGGAAGCTTTTGCGCCATTGGAGAGCTTAAGAATCAGAAACCCTGCTAACGCCAGCCAGGCACCACCTGCACAGGTGTCTTGGATAACATGGCAGGGTCTCCAATGCATGAGTCAAATTAACTTCCGCTGACCTCACTGAAGCAGGAGGAAAAGCAGTAGAAATATTTTCTTGATTTTCTTTGTCTGCTGTGTAGATCAAAGGGTGAATGCGAATCTACTTGTGAATGTTGTACCTGGCAAAGAATAAGTTTTACAGAGCTGCCATTGATTATACTAAGACCCCTAGTCACAGGCAGCCTGAACCTTTTATGTTAAACTCAATTAGCCCAGACCTTAGTGGTGAGTAGTTTTCACATTACAGTATCTGCTGTTGTTTATGTATCAGAGTCTTTTTGTCATCAGAGAAAGGTTTTGAGAAGCTTGGGAGGGATCTTCAGACCTTGGAATAAATCAGCCCTACCAATAATTCATGGACGGGAGTGGTACTTTCCGACATTCTGAAGAACTTTTTCTTCACTAAAGGCATTTTGAGTCATTTGCTGACTTATTTGAAGTAAAACCTACAGGCACAAGAAACCTAACAGCACAGTTTATAACTTGGGATGTGTCTCATTCTGGTAAAAAGTGGAGTGTTTTTACAAAACCAAACTGATTTAAACCCCATATCTGTAGTTTTCCACATCAAGAACTGACCAGTTCTCTCCGGCTATCAACCGATAGCCTACAATTTAACTCAGTCCTGACACTAACTGCCAACAGTAAGTATAAGCCCGACAAATGAAGGGTTCTGCACCACAAAAATGCTCCTACTTCATACACCAATTGCAGAGCTCAAGGGGTGACCATTCTGACCAACTGGAGATGTATATGTGTTGTGTGTGTGTGTGTTAACGAATTTGCCAAAATGGCTCACAACTCAGAAAAATGGGTTTGTTTGATTTTATTAATTTAGTATAAAAGGTATAACACAGTCATAGCCAAATGGGTGAGAGGCATTTAGACGGGGTGTAGGGTGGAAGTCCACTAAGCTTCCTTTGCCCTCTCTGGTGCACCACCATTACAGCCCCTTGACCCACTCACAGCTGCTCAAAAGGACATTTTTACAGGCCTTCCTTACACAGGTCCTGTTCAACCATTGGTGAAGGGTGATTAGGTACACCTCCTCCCATAAGGTCAGGAAGTTAGACTGATGACCATTCCTTCAGCAACCAGCCTCAGGCCTCCTAAATCTAATTCATTAGCATAAACTCAGATATAATTAGAAGCATTTTATTATGAGTAAATAACAGGTGCTTTTTTCACCTCACCACTCCAAAGATTCTTTCCTAAATGATAACTATATTTATCATGTAGGCATGTGTGTCCACAAGGAGGCCGGAGAACTTACTGCTTCTCTCCTCCACTCCGTGCGTTCCAGGCATCAAACCCACGTCTTCAGGCTTCTACTCACTGGAGCATCTCAGCTACCCCCACTCAAAAGCTCCCAAGGATTTTAGCCTTCTGGGTCTGGAACTGAGGACAGGCAATAAAAGCACACTTCCCATCCTGTCCCCAGGGCAGAGAGCACTCTGCTCCCTTGGAAGAACAACATCACCATGTGCTTTGGCCAACTCTGGACATCCTGGGTCGAAGCTTCCGATCCTACCAGTCAGCTTCCTTGAGTTTAACAGGGCTTAGGCTCGCTCAGGGCTATTTAGGGGAAATGATAAAGGCACAGACTATATTAGCCTTAGGCAAGACTAGAGCAAGTAAAACCGCCGCTTTCCCTTTTATCTCCTTGGGTTTATACAAGCTATTCTTCTAAGCAGCTTAAAGAAAAGAAATACAGATGAAAAATGGCCTTTAAAGCCAGCTATGACATTGCATGTATTTTTAATCCAAGCCTTTTTTTTTTGTCCTGAGTTTATATCATTGCCTTTGATCATAAGAAAGTTTAAGTGCATACGAAAAAAGCAGGAGCCTGGGAGGTGACTTAGTGATGAACAGTTGCTCTTACAGTGGACCAAGGTTCAACTCCCAGCACTCCCAGTACCACTGTAGTGACTTGCAGCTGTCCATTACTCCAGTTCCAGGGAGCCTGGAGGGCTCTTCTCACTCTACAGGCACCACACGGAAGGCAATTTGGTGCAATATTAATAATTAAGTTAGTTTTATAAGTAAATTAATATTTATATTTGATTTTCAAAATTTAACTTCCAAATTTCATGCCCTGCCTCTTTATACAGATTCACAATGTGGAGTTTGACCTAAATCCCTGGAAGTCCTAGCAAAGGGAATGTTCTGGATCCCAGCAATTAATTTTTAAGGCTAAGTAATATCATTATAGTTGTATCTGGAAGCATATTAACAATTTAAACAAGTCAGACAACTTGGCGGGCATCGATTATAAAGATTCAAAATTAATATGGAAACAAATCATTCCTACAGTATTATGACTTTCCGCTGCGAGTAGTGATGCAGACTCTCTCCGGGGGACCTAGGTTGTCACCACAACAAATTTACACAAAGGACAATTCAGGGAGCAGCAGTGTGTGCGCTACCCGACACCCATGGTGTCATATAGCTTTCAGAGTCTCACGTGAGATGACTTAAGAAACATATTATCAAGTCAGGGAAAGAATTAATATTTTCTTGATTGTATCTGTTGTCCGTGGGAGTTCAGTGACATCTCCAGAAAGAGCTTTGCTTTTGGTGCTTTTTTTTAAGTCTCTGCAGAGAAGCAGGTGAGAGAGACAACAGACATTGATTGCAGGCGTCTCCCTGTGAGTTTTCCCTGGAGTGCAAAATACAAATATTCTAAAATTGAAGAACAGAGAAGACCACACATGTCAATGAAAGCAACATCAGAGACGAAAATAAAACTAATTGTGTATGCAGAATTCTTTCTGGCAGTGTGTGCTTTGTAAAAGGAACACCAGGCGCTTTCATGTGTGAGACGCTGCAAGGCTGCTCATGTCTTCAGCCAATAGGCGTGTGTCAACGATGCAACATTTCCGCTCCACATCAGTGGCAGAGCGAGTCTTTTGGTTCTGAGTTAACCCGTACAGGAAACAATTGTGCTTCTGAAGATGAAAGCCTGGCAGAGGTCCTGGGAACCAGCCAAACCCACTAGTGTCTCTGACAGGAAGCGGTGGATGAGTTTTTAAAAAAAATCAAAAGAATAGAGATGTAATCTTGAGGTTTGTTAACTGATCTTTTGAGAAGAACATTTAAAATATACGTAAGTATATAAAACCTTGGACATTTTAGCATCCAGGAATAAAGAATTTATTCCAGTGCAATTGTTACTTACCCAGTTGAAAAGCAAATATGAATGTCTCAATAATACAATTACCTTTAAAGTGATATCTTTAAACAAGATGTGGCTTTAACGTGCAATTAGATAAATATTACACATGACTTTTAAGCGCTGCTCTCTTACATTTCTATATCAAACTTAAAACAACATTTCTCTTGGTAAATTTCATGAAATAGAAAGTTCGAATTTCTATGCCATCACTTGAAAACTGTTATTTCTGAAATTTGGTCTCAAAAATTTTAAGCACAAAATAATTTGTGTTTATGATCTCACTTTTTCTTCATGTTTGTCATTAAGACAAACTGTGGCAATAAGCCCCTCCCTTGCTTCCTGAAAATAATCTGATCTTTGTTTTCTGTTGTGAAAATATATTTTTATATAGTATAATTTATATAAATTTACATTTAATATGCTTTATTAATAAGATATAATATATTTTACATTTTTAATAATTTCTCTTCTTCTTTTAAAAAAGAAAACAAACTATCTCCTTTCATTTTACATACCAATCTCAGTAAAAATATGGAACGCTTCATGAATTGGCGTGTCATCCTTACGTAGGGGCCATGCTAATCTCTGTATCATTTCAATTTTACCATATGCGCTTGCTTTGGCAGCATTTTACATTATATGCAAATGCATATTTACCATGTCAGTGGTTTTGAAAGGCACAATTCAATGGTTCACGAGCATTGCACAACCATGAGCCTTGCCTGCTTCTGAAACTTTCACATCATATCAGGCAGAGACTAGGCACTGAGACACTTAAGTCTCCATCCCCTGGCAGTCTATGAATTTTACCATTCTAGGTACATTATATAAATAAAACCAAATGGTACTTGTGTTTTTACATCAATGTCAGTTAGTCTGGTTGTTTCAAGAGTCACCATTTTGTAGTGCTATCAGAATATACTGTTATCATGTCAACAATTTAAATGAACTACATAATCAAATATCAACTATACAGATTTAAAATTAATATGGAAAGAATCATTTATGTGGTAGTATGATTTCAGGTGTGAATAATGATCTGGGCTTTCTATGGAAGACTTAGTGCAACCACTACAACAAATGAAGACCACACACACACACACATACACACACACATTTTCCAGTGCTATGAATCAAACCCTGTACATTCTCAGCATGTGATCTACTACTGAGCTGCATCCTCAGCTTTGGTACTTTCATTAGACCAGGTCTTCATGTGTAGTCTAGTCAGACCTCTGTCTTAAGGTTCCCCGTCTTAAGGTTCTCCCAGACTCCTGGAATTACAGGTATGTGCCACAGAATTCCATTCCAATTCCACTCAGAATTCCATTCATTTTTCAAGCCCTTGGTTCCTGCTTGGCTCTGTGCTCCCTAGCCCACTCTGCAATGAACAGTGTCTGCTACAGGCCTCCACCACAGTGAGCTCAGCTCTTCCTCCGTGCCTTCTGCACCATGCTTAAAACTGAAACAAGGGTCAAAATTAACCTCTGGTTCTTTGAGTTACTCCTGTCCTGTATCTTATTATGAAAACATCCGATGTGTCTTCCACATCCTTTCATGTATGCATGATCCCCCCCCCCCCCCCCCCCCCCTGCGCCGAGAGACAGGGTTTCTCTTTAGCCCTGGCTGTCCTGGATCTCACTCTGAAGAACAGGTTGCCCTCCAACTCAGAAATCTGTCTCTCTGTCTCCCAATTGCTGAGATCAAAGGCATGCACTCCACCCTACCTGGCTCAATGCATGAAAAATTTAAGTTTGGCTTAAAGCCATTGCCTTTTCTTACAGTTGCGCCTTGAATGTCGCATCTGAGGAATTTTGCCAAAGTCCATGCCATAGGAACGCTTCCCCGTGCTCATGAGACATTTCTGTCTTACACAGCATGTTTATGTCTCTGCTCCTTTTGGGTGACTTTTGGACGTGGTGCACAGCAGAGGTATATCTTCTTTATCTTCATGTGAGCAGCCAGCTTCCCCAGAACCAGGTGTATCATGGCCAAAGACTGGAAGTCCCTGTTAAAATAGTCACGTTGTTTAGCGCAACTTTCAGAAGCAGTGCACTCCCTGTAAGATGCCTGTCCCCACTGACTCACCTTGACCCTTGTCAGCCTCAGCCGCTCGCTCACACCTGGATGGCTGCTCTTTGCCCTTACTGCTCTATGTCAGCGGGTGCCATATTGCTTTTCTTTCCCTCTAAGAGGTGGTTTCATTCTTATCGGTTTGTAGCCAGTTTTGAAATCAGGAAACTAAGTCTTCCAATATAGTCCTCGCTCCAAGACTGTTTTGTATACTTCTGGTCCGTCCCTATGACATAAGAGTTTTAGGACAGATTATTAAATGTCTGTGGAGGACACCCTCAAACTATTGATGGGAAGTGATGAATCAGGATTTGCTGAATCTGAAGGTTACTTTTGATAATACTCCTGTTAGAACAGTATTGCCTTCAATATTTGGTCATGAATGCATTTTTCTTTCCTCTTGTCTCTTTAAATGCTTCTCATTTTCTTGTATTTTCCAGTGTACTAGTCTCTTACCTCCTCATTTAAACTGACTTCTACACCTGGCTAATATTTTATTCTTTCTAATGCTGTCAAAAATGAGATCATTTAATTTTCAGATTGTTCACGCTTAGTAAGTAAAAATTTAACTCTGCTGTCCCAATTTATGGGACAGAGTAGCTACCATAACTGTGATCATAGAATAAATGTCAAGTATTAAATATGCTTCAAAGAGCACATTAAAGCCTTCTTTAATTTGATTCCCTGAGCCTAATGCCAAGAATTTCGATGGTTTTTATCACCAGAGGAAACAAGATGGCCTATTATCTTTATTAGCTCCCCCAGAAACGAAGTGAGATAAAAAAAAAAGGAGTCAGGAGTTTGGGTTTTATCTACTGAATTCTTAGAGACTCAACCAGAGAGTTCATGATAAGAGCACTTTGTCCTGTTCGAACAACCAAGTCATTTCCCTAAACCAAGATATGGAGCTGATAAGGAGCCAGGCCTGCATCTAAAGTTGAGACATCCTGTGCCTCTCAATTGTTTTCCATTCCGTCATTCAATTATTCACCAAAAATTTATGGAGGGTAGGTTCCTGGTACCAGACGGGGTACCAGGAAGACATATTCGTCAAAGAGCTACAGATGTCAATACAAGATCAATGATGTGATAGGCTAAGGAGGGTACAATGAGCATCTGATTCAGCAAAGAGACATTGTCACATGGTTAGGAAGAGTTTTCTTTCAACGATGCCAAATATATAAGGAGAGAAATGTAGTCAAGATACTTGTAGTAAACTTGTAGCTATTATCATATATCATATCACGCTCTGAGAAGAAAAAGTCTAATCTCAAAATCTCAGATGTACCTAGCAATGATACAAGCAAATGAGTCAGGATCTGACCCCGTGACTCTGTGATTTGTACAAGCTAGTGTGCATGTACCACACCAGGGGGCTATGAGTCCCTTTCTTACTTCAGGGAGTTCTGTAGATACACCCGTTTTCTCAATTAGACGGTGTTATAGTACAGAATTCAGATGGAATTGCACATCACCTAACAGAGAACTAGGTAACGTTACTCTGCAAACTGACTAAGGGATGAATGTATATTGGATAGATAATGATAATATATTTGGTGTTGTTCACTTTTCAAAAGTATACTTTTAGACCGAAGTGATTTGGGAGAACTTCTGTTGAAAGTGTGATGTTTCTTTCCTCCCCTCACCCAAAAAGAGAAGTACTTATTTCAAATTTGTTCTGTGAAACCCAGGCTGCATATACATTTTTCCTATTCTTCAAAAATGGCCTTTGTGGCCCATAGGTGTTTGATGGTTCCCTCTTTTTTTTGCTGGGGAAAATAAAAGCCAAAATTACGGCCTATTTTAAAACAGCCACCACTGTGAGTGATGAACTTTGGATCCATTTATTTTCTTCATGTATTTATTCCATTATCTTGTTTGGTACTGTCTCATGAATTATCTTCCATATTTCTTGGCATATGGCAATATATAAGTGAATAAATATTCTCTTCAAAGACCTCATGAGAGAATTTAGATTTGTTTTTTTAGTACCGAAATTCCCTAAATTAGATTCAGTATAGTTTTAGAACTGAAATTCCATAAATCTGATTCCTTTATGATCCTGATTTCAATGTTAACCTTGTTGTCTGGAAAAACTAAGGGAAGTCATTCAGAAGAAATTAAGACAGCGAAGGAGAGAAGTGATGCATGGGGCCAGAGCTTCAGACGCAGTTAAACCGCTGTGTCTGGGGGATGCTGAGGGCTGCGATACTGATGGTGAGGAAGGGGGTTTATAACAGCGTGGGGATATAGCCCATAAGACCTCTGTCCCAAGAGCAAATGGTTCTGTCATTCACGTCCTGATTCACTACCAAGCGCCAAAATTGACTGGGTGAATAAAGGCAATAAAAATTGAGCTATATGTGTGTTGTGACTGGCGAGTGAAAAATGAAATAAGAAAAGAAGCAAAGTTGACATCACGGGCAAGGGTGGAAAACAGAGAGGACAGCATGACACATGTCACACTGGGGTCACAGGGACTTTGTTTTCTTCGCGTTTTTTCGAAGAGAAGGATGGAGTCTACAACTTAGGTCCCCAGCAGAGGAGCACAGAGCAGCTGTGTACTAGTTTTGCACATCCTGAAGGTTCCCTTGTGTCTCTGTTCTTGCACATAGATTAATGTGTTAAGAGTCCCAATCTGATTCTCTCCAAAGTCCCCAGGCGCCAGTCTCTTACTTTAGAATGCTTTAGACTTTAGTCTAAACCAACTACAAAGACCACTTAGATAAGAAACCTGGAGTCAGGGAGAGCTGCCACAGAGATGCTAGATTTTATAAAGTGGGCTCTGCACAGCCAGACAGTTTGAGATGACGGTGTTCTCCAAAGGTGTTCTTTCTGATTGCCCAGAGTGGCAGACAGTCCCAGTTTGAAAAAACACTTGAATACTGGGAAAATATTCCTCTGGACTAATTTCACTGTCTAATTTTGTACCTAGATATAGACATCTGAAACAAAGAAAAAGTCAGGGAACCGAAGAAATGACTCCAAAGTTAAAAACATTTACTGAATTTCAGAGGACTGTCCCCAGCACTCACATCAGGTGGTTCACAACGGCCTGCATTTCTAAACCCATGCACAGACAACACCACACACTCATGCACATACATGTGCATACATACACACGTATGCACACATGCATTCTCACACACATGCATGCGTGCGCACACAGACACATATATACATTCTTATGCACACACATCAAACACCTAAACATGAAATAAATGTTTTAAAAGTCAGGATTGTCTTTAGTGACTCTTACCTTACTATATGTGCAAGCAATCAACCTTGTCTCATGGAAGATTCAGTTTGCTTCTTCACCAAGATCAGATAGAGCCGTTCCTAAAGAAAGAGGGTTAGTTACCAGTTTCTACCAAACTAAGTTACTCATAAGGCAAAAGGAGGTAAACAGGAAAGGTAGGTGAATCCACTTCTACATCATTCGTCCCTCACTAAGCTGTTACCCTGCGAGCATGAGAGAGATGGTAAGGACAGAGCCCAGGGACACAGTCCTTCCAGCTCAAGCCTGCGTGGGAGCTCCATCAAGACACACTGTGCTGTACTAGATGATGTTAGTGAGGGTCTAAATCCCTTGTAAGTTGCAATGCAAATTAACCGATACTTTTAAAAGATGTGTCATGTTTTGCCTGTCCACTTTATTCTTTTACTTTGGTCACCACAAGGAGATAGGACCAGAAATCCCTGGAATTCCTATCTATTTCCATAGAAAGGGATACCAAACACCCAATAGGACTCTATGCTGTAATGTAATCCGGTGGTTCTTATTTATGCAGTGCACACTAAATTGCCCAAGCATGCTTTACATGAAGAATGCTTTCACCTTAGAGGGAACAGGGTATTTTCTCGCTTATGATACAAATATGTATTGATTAAACATAACACATGGATGCTGGCTTAGGTTCTGGCTATAACATCTACCCTCGTTTATTTCACTATTCCTTGGTCTTTTTGTTTTTTTAACAGCACACATGACAAATTTTGGAAAATTTCACAAAGGAGTTCAGATTTAGGGATTAGGCTTCTTAAGAATTTAAATTATTTTTATTGTGAAAACACTTTGAATCTAAAAAGATTTTAAAAGTTTTTTTTTAAAAAAAAAAAAAAAACTTTGTCAAAAGGGATCTCTGAATTGTGTGACCTCGGCAGTGCCCAAGACTGAGAAGGCGTAATTGTTTTGAGTTCGAGACCAGCCTGGTCTACAAGAGCTAGTTCCAGGACAGGCTCCAAAACCACGAAGAAACCCTGTCTCGAAAAACCAAAAAAAAAAAAAAAAAAAAAAGACTGAGAAGGCTATTGGGAGAAGAGTAATTAGGGAGGGTTATTCATAGTAACAGAAGCAGTGACGTTAGCCGAGAAGAACAAGGCCCTCAGACAGTGAGAGAGAAGCAGACAGGGTCAGAAATGATAGGCAAGCTAGCCAGAAGAGAACTCACTGCTGTGTAATTATCTGTTACTCAAGCATGTGGTCCTTGTGGTTTCGGGTAGACTTGTTTGGGGCATGTTTGTCTGCGGGGTTGGACGAGATTGGAGGTGGGGATGGAAAGACAAGGAAAGATTAATCCACACTGTGAAGTCTTCCACCTCTAAACATTTCCAGTTGTCTCCTAGAGTGTCTTGTTGGCAGCTACAGGAACTACACACATTTGTGAGGAGGGAAGAAAACAAACAAATGAAACATGTCCTCATGCTGTTTTTCCATGAGAACAAAGGGGGGGTGGGGGGGGGGGGAGGTGTTCCTAGTCCCGGGCATGGTACAGTCACCTGAGGGCTAGAAGGGACCATACTTTGAAAGGCTTCATGAACCTCAGCTCTGGACAGGTAAAGTTTAGAGTCCACCACTTCCCTCGATGTCCTTTCTGATTCTTAGGCATTCCCATTGGCAAGATTTTCTTTAAGGCCAGTTGTATTTCAACTGCATCTTCTGTGAGCCACTATTAGTAATTCACTAAGGAAAGATATTGACCAGACTCCCTCCCAGAGGAATAGACAGTGGGTCAGTCAACCCAAGTTCCATGAGCCTCCTTGGACAGCAAGTATCCTTACTTCATTTTCTTACCCCGAATTCACACGAACCACAGGAGGTCAAAAATATATCTCCATGCCCCCTAGCTGTCCCACAATGAGGTCTACTCTTGACCCTTGCAGTCTCCCCTTATGTAAGAGACCTGACTCTGGCATCAAATTAATGTTGAAATTTGAGCTAGCAGCTTGAGTTTGCCACATAGATCTGGCCAACCACAAGAAAACCACATAGTGCTAACAGCAGAAGAAACAGCAGATGCGCATGTCAGAGACAAGGAGACAATGAGACAGGGCCTTGCTTCGTCTCTCTATTAAGCCAAGGAATGTAGAGCATACATTAAAACTTTATTATTTTATTTGAGAGGGGGAAGAAATCTACATGATGGCTATCACAGCATGTAAAGAATTCCATTCTGTAGAATAATGGTCTATAACTTCAAGACACCAATTACGATCTACTTGGAAGCTCTGTTAAGAAGGACTGGTGAGCCATGAGTCATGTGCCTCATGAGCTTGAAGAGTTTCAAGAAACGTCTGTTATCTGGAGCAGAGACTACAATGAGGAGGATGGGAAGAAGACTGTGTTATGAGAAGAGCCTGTGCTGAAGACAGGAGGTGGGGAGGGCTGCTGGGTCTTATGGTCCCTGCGTGCGTTTCATCGTCATTGTAAGAGTGATGAAGACACAATTTCAGGTCAGCTTCTGATGTTGTACTGAGATGGGTAGTGGGGGCCATTGCATCCATTCCTTCTCCAGTTACACCCACCATTCTCCACGAAACAGCAACAAAATAAATTGTTACAATTGTACATTTTTATTCCCAGTTTTATAAGAAACAACCTTGCTGATAATGCCAGTATAATTTAATTGAAAAAAAAAAAGTCTATGCATAAGTTGTCTACCAAAAAGAATTTCTCAGCATCTGTATTTGACAGTAGTATTTAGAGGAACAGAAACCATAGATATGGACCTTATAAAGGGAGATTTAATATTTACTTGCAGGCAAGTGGCTGGGTAGCCCAACAATAGCCATCTCGTCTGTGTCTACAGAGAGTTCAGTAGCCTCTCAGTCCCCAGAGCCGATGCCTCAGCGGTCCCACGTTGCTGCTGCTGGTCTGGGACTCCCTGAGAGCAGCTTGGTCTTCCGAGTCTAACATCAAAAACAGTGACTGTGAGATACTTTCAGGACAAAGTTCTGGCAACAGGCACAAGACTGTGTTCTGGAACTGCCAGTTTGAAAGCCCTAAAGTGCCACCGGCTTCCAGGGCAGGTATTCCCCTCGGCCCCCAGTTACTCCTCCAAGGAAAGGCTCTCATAGACATGTGCAGAGGCGCGTCTCTTAGGTTGACGCCTCATCCCATCAAGCACACAATTAAGACTTTCCATTACAGCATCTAATTGTGGAAAGCACTTTAGTAGGTTGAGAAAAAAAAATAGTGTGTCAGGGGTCCATTGTCTGGAAACTCATCCTTTACAGTTTCGTCTGTCGTTGTGAACTGCCATCGTTTCTCCACCTTCCCCACAGCCTGTTCTGCCGAGTTATGGAACTGCATCCATGTCAGGAGGCTCTAAGAAAGGTGTTTCAAGATTGCCAGCTGAAAGGGACTTTCCTCCCACCTCTCTAAGGATTCAGAGAAAGGACCAAAGTAGCCAAACTAAGAAAGGGAATAACAGCCAGACTTACTTATTTTTCTTGGATTTTGGGACTCCCCTTTGCCATCTGTTTCCAGACCTATGGAGCTGGAAAAATGACTTGACAAATCTGAATGCCCCTTTAAGAATAGAGGTTTTTTTTTAAAAAAAAAATTCCCAATCTGTAGTCTGTGTTTTGTCTCATTGACCATGTCCTTTGCCTTAGAGAAGCTTTTGAGTTTCAGGAGGCCCCATTTATCAAATGTTGCTCTCAGTGTCTATGCTACTCGGGTTATATTTAGGAAGTGGTCTCTTGTGGCATTGAGTTCAAGTGTACTTCCCACTTTCTCTTCTATGAGGTTTAGTGTGGTTGGTTTTATGTTGAGGTCTTTGATTCATTTGGACTTGAGTTTTGTGCATGATGATAAATATGGATCTATTCACATTCTTCTATAGTTTGCTATCCAGTTATGCCCACACCGTTTGTTGAATATGCTTTCGTTTTTCCATTTTATATTTTCATCTTCTTTGTCAAAAATCAAGTGCTCAGAGGATTGATATCCAGGTCTTTGATTTGATTCCATTGGTCCTCCTCTCTGATTTTATGCAAATACCAGGCTGTTTTCATTACTGTAGATCTACAGTAGAGTTTGAAGTCAGGGATGGTGATGCCTCCAGAAGTTCCTTCATTGCACAGGATTGTTTTGGCTATCCTTGATTTTTTTGCTTTTCCATTTGAAGTTGAGTATTGTTCTTTTGGCATCCATAGCCATCAGAAAAATGCAAGTCAAAACAACTCTGAGATTCCATCTCTCAGAATGGCCAAGATCAAAAACACTGATGATAGCTGATGCTTAGAGGATGTGGGATAAGGGAAACAGTCTTGCACTGCTGGTGGGAGTGCAAACTTGTACAGTCGCTTTGGAAATCAGTATGGTGATTGCTCTAAAAATTAAGAAACAATCTACCTCAAAACCCAGCAATACTACTTTAGGGTTTACACCCAAAGATGCCCAATCACACCACGTGCTCATGTGCTCAACTATGTTCATAGCAGCATTAGTCATAGCAAGCAGAACCTAATTCACCCGGATACTCCTCAACCAAAGAATGGATAAAGAAAATGCATTACATTTACACAATGGAGTACTACTTAGCATTAAAAAACAACGACATCTTGAAGTTTGTAGGCAGATGGATCCCCTCCTCTCTTCCCCTCTCCTCTGGTGTCACCCCGCCACTGGCTGACTGTGACTCCACTTACACAACTTTTATAATGAGTTGTGGCTCTGTGGGGCCCAAGCTTGTTAGAAGGGTCAGTCTCCTCCACCATAGAAGGCAGCATTCATGTTTCAATTAGATCTGACAATGGGCATGATTTGGAAGTCGTTATTGAGCCATCTACAATACCTTGAGCTTGCTTACTTTTGCTTACTTAATATGCTACACTTCTGTATGAAGAGTTGTATTCATGAATGCTAGGAAAGAAGGAAAATGCAGAAAGAGAAATTGTGTGGCTGGGTATATGAAGAGTGGTCAGAAAAGAGGACAGACTGCATGCCTGCAGCTTGAGTTTTTAACAGGCCACCTACTGACTGATGACGTAAAAAACAAAGGAAAGTCCCGCACCAGTGATTTGTCAGACCTGTTTCTACACTGTTCATGTGGAGGCCTGAAAATTTTGTGAAGGGTTTAAAATAATGATAGTAATGAAGTCACAGGTTAGAATAGTAGTATACAAATCCTACAGTTGTATAAGAAGGCAGTGAAAGATAAAGTTCAGGAATGTGTTTACATACTGTTGAGTCCCTTCATGATGGATATCATAACAGAACGTCTAAGAATGAGTAATTCGTACTCATAAAGAACTGAAATTTGTTTTTCCTAGTTCTTGGGGCTTAGAAATCTAGAATCAAGGTACCAATACCTGGTGAGACCCTCCTTACTAAATTTCATAAAGAATAAGCCAGAGGAAAACAGACAAATTTTGTGTTCTCCCATGTCAGTAAATCACCACCAGTGAACCCGCTCCTGGAAGCCATTCTTGTACTATTTATTAATGTAACTACCTGAGCGGTTCAACCAAACCCCTCCCAAAAGACCCATAGCACAACAGCACCACGCTGCAATCAAATCACCAGCATAAACTTTTGGGGACACCTCCAGACCGCCGCAGCTGATAAGCGCTAATATGACGTATGTACGGGACTGGGGTGGAGAGGGAGTACTGAGGTGGGCCAGGTGCAGAGCAGATAGCCTTATGGGCACCAGCCTTTCCTACTCTTTCCCTTCTCCTTAGGGGATTTCTGGGTCTAATACGCTGCTGCGGAAACACAGAGAGTACTTCAGATGCTGAGTGCTAGAGAGAAGCAGATCAGGACTGGACAGTCCTGGAAGCATCCTTTGTTTTACTAGTTCAAGTCATTCATTCGTTCATCAGCTTACAGCCTACTGCAGCTGGTTTCAGGATGTAGTGATGACTCAGCCACAGTCTCCAGCTGAGTGCTGGGAATCTCAAACTACCCTAGAGCATCTAGGAAGAAGAAAATTTAACCTGTCCACAAACTGAGGACGTTGTTACCAGAAGCTGACCAAAAAAGTCCAGCTCAGTTGTTTTCTTTATTTTTGACCATTTTAAAACATAATAAGGGTCATGTTGGCTGGTTGCTTTTGGCATTGTTTTGAAAGGCTAGGTTTAATTATGAATGATGAATAATAACTCATGATGATATAACAACAATGATGATGACGGTGATAATTCTTAGAGAATAAGTAAATAGAGATTGGGACTGGATGAGTTGCATACTATGAAGGCAAGAACATGGAAAGAAGTATACAGTGGTCAGGAAATACACAACAGTGTCTTAAGAGAGGAAAGCTCTCACCACAGAACCCTGAAGGTGGCATGCAACACCTCAGCCCACTGGTGGCACTTACCTAAATCACTCAGGTGACTGTCAGTTCCGTGGGAGCCATTATGTTGTTTGAACTGACTCCAGTTTTCTGTTTCCTTCTCTATTCTCTGCGATTGTGTGAACACCCTGTGTAGAGAAGTAGCTCCCTCTCAGGTAACTCCTCAACATGTCAGATAGCCATTTATTGAGGACATGCCTTGGAGAAAATAAAACTGAATGAGTCAACATCTTCTTCGAACTGAATTCCTCGAAATAAGGACCACGCAATTAGCATAATATGGTTAATGCATCTGACGGCCCCATCACTACTCATCATACCCACCAACCATTCGGCACAAAGCAAAAGATTTCCAGCCGTCAAGGTCAAATCTTTTTCTTTTCCAGTTTTTATTTCAATGCTGGTATCCACAGCGTCCAGTTAGGTTGGATTACAGAATTATTGCTATGGAATTCCTTAGTTCTTGCACAGTTCCGGAGCCCTGGGTTGTGGACATCATTAATGTTAACCATTGGTGGGGCTTCTTCCGTCTTCGTATAATGTTTCCACCTCTCAAGAAGCAGGGACAGGATAGGGATGAAAGAAGGGAGGCCACAGGCTGACAGGTGTGAGGATACAGTGTGAACCAGAGGGAGGTTTAGGGAGCGTGAAGAGCTAGGGAGGCTATGGCGTTCTTCTTTTGCATGTCCCAACACCACACCACACTCACGGATTGGAAGAGCTTTGGGTTCTCCACTGCTTGCTTGACTTCTATTCTTGGGTCTTCCAAATGGCCCTGTAGACAACCTGTCACTACACCCAAACACTGATGAGATGGTTCTTCACTTACCACATATACTTGTGTTGGAGCATGGGTAAATGGTGTGAGATTGCTCAGAATAGAATGTCACAAAATACATATTTCAAAACTAAATAATGAAGCCTCTACTTTCAAAGAAAGGATGCCTATAATTATATTGTACCAATGCTTTAGAAATAATTTCGATTTTGTAATAGGATCCTATGGATTTATGTCAATTTAAATTTTTATTCAGCAATTTAAGATTCTACAGGAGAAAGGTCCAGGTACAAAGGCAGTACATTATATAACCAATGGGTCTTTGGGGGTGTGTTGAGGCTTAACTGAAGAGGACTGTCTCCTAGTGACTCTCGAACAAGCTACAAAATTTTGGTCATTGTGAGAAGGATGCGGTGATAACTGGCAATAGGTCATTGCTCTTCTGTCATTAAATGAGGCTCGCCATTAAAGTGCACTAAGAATTCATCCTGCACACTGAATTACAGCATGGTGAATGCGGCTTAGCAGGTGAGCTGGTGACTCACAGAAGTGTTTATTACCATCAGCCCGGCACCCATGAGTCAGTTCATGCCAGTGTGGATCAGTCCATCTTGGTGTGATCTACCTGCCTGTCTGCCTTGACTACATTTCATTATGAATTCTCCCTGCCTCTCCATCGGAGTGTGAGTTTTAATTGCACTAGATGCTCAACTAAGCAAAGCGCTGAGCATACCAGGAGGGACTCAAGAAACATCTAGTGAACGAATGGAAAAATGACCAAAATAAAAACCATGTGGTTTGAACCATTGTGGATGGCAAAATAACCTACCCAGGAGAAGATAAAGCACACAGAGAGTTTCAAGGGTCTTCAAGAAGGAGGTCATTTAAAGCTTGCTTCCCACACATCCAATCCTCAGGCCTATTTTCCAGTTCACACTCAAAACATCCTCTTTGTAAGACTAGAATCTAAGCAACTGCTTCTGGAAAAAGACTAATGGAAGTGAGAGAGACACAAAGTCTCGCTCCGAGTGAGACTCACTCACCCTTTTCAGTATTTAAAAGTTCTCAATTGTAATCACCAATAAATTGAAAGGACTGTGCACACAGTAGGCAGAATATGTATGCCGGGTCAGAAGTCAGGGCAAAGGTAGACCAATGATGAAGACACACTTTTTCTCTTTTAGCTTCAATAAATAAAAGTGACTGAGAGCTGACCAGAAAGGACATTACTGCCAAGCCAGACAAGCAGTCAAGGTCAGCAGAATTTTTCCTTTCTGCAGCTCCCTTTCTTTGGTAACAGAGATTGTTGAGAAAGAAGTTTTTTTTTTTTTTTTTACAAGTCTGACTTAGATGTAGGCATGGAAGCTCCCCAGTGCTGGGTTGGAACAGTGCTTTTATTTCCTTTAGTTCCTGACAACAGGAGTGAGTTACAAACATATTCAGTAAATGTCTGTGCTCCCAAAGCTTTCAGCCAGCTATCCCATGATGCCCATGCTCTTAAGTGTGTTCACTCACATAGGAGCCTCTGGCTTCCCCTCTGCTTTGTTCTTCTGAGAATTCTTTCTAAATAAGCGACTATACCAAAAAAAGGATTCTAAAGCCATTTTTTAAAGCCACAGGATGCAGCTTTTATATGCAATATCTAAGAAACGTTGAACCATAGTTTGGAAGTCTTACAGAATATTTTTAGGCTTTTGTGTAAAAATGTGTAAACATTTTAGATGAAGAAAACCAACTGGACCGATGGGACCTATGCCCCCCCCACCCCTCCCCTACGCTGTTCCATGTGTACCTGACAATCTTCATATCAGAATGGATGTCTGCATCCTCTTGTTCTGTATTGAACAATGCCTCCATCATAAATGAGTCTAGTTTTGCTTTGTTTTGCCTCCACTAAGTTGCAGTAGTTGGATCTTGAGCTAAGCCTGCTGCTGAACAAGAATATGCTTTGCAAGGGCATCTCTAGGTCCCCAGGTGACACACTAAGGTCACATTAGATCTCCTTGCCCAACCTAGGCCTGCACCATTCATTTCCACTATGAAAGACTTTCAGGGAATTCTGTTAACTTTTTACAGATTGATCCTATCCATTATTGTGCCTTGCTTTGTATATGTCCAAATCACTGAAGTATGACCCACTTTCTTGTGTTTTTTTAAAACAATATGTCAACATCTTCTATACATAGATTCATCTTTTTCCAAAAAAGTATTACCGAGACTCAAATTCTGAACTTTACTAATTCCATAATTCTTAGTTCGGATTCTGCTGTCACCCGGAAAGAGCATAGCTAAACAGTGAAGAAGGAGGAAACATCCCAGGTAGACAGACATGGTTACTTTTTTATTTGAAGGAAACAAAAACAAAAACACGTACGTTTTAATAAATACTGTGGAAACACTGACCAAACAGACATACAAAGTGACTTCAACATTAAAAAAAAAAGAAAAGCAACAAAAAGTTCTGCTTTATAACAGTTATATAACTTATTTTCTTTTTACAATATTTAAATACAGAAAGCACTTGCCAGCTGTTTTGTAATACTGCCCAGAGCCTATCGTCACGCCAGCCAAAGCACGCTGTGTTGGCGGAATGTCTGACTTCTATGGGAAATGATTGAAATGGCATTTTCTTGCAGAGACAAAGTGCTTGTAAGACACAGAACTGGGTGCTGTAATTATCTTAATCTCCCCTCCTGCCACAGTTTAATGGAAACACAGCTTCAGCGCTTTGAGAACGAAGCACCACCTAGAAGAGGGTCCTGTCTGACATCCTCTCTGGAAGGAACTGCTCGACTGTTTTAAATGCTGATTCTCACTCTATTCATGATCAAGCGTTGAACCTGGCCCCGCCTGAATCTGGTTAAGTGACGTTTAGCAGTCACTTGGGAAATGCTCTAGGTGCATAGCGGGGCTGACATTATAGGCGGCTTTTTTTTTTTTCTTTCTATCTGGGTTTTTCGAAATCTTGGGCACATGGGGCCTTTGTCAGGACAACGTTCATTTGAAGGAGGTGGCATAAGGCTGCACTATCTGCTGCCAGTCTGGGGGGCATAGCAGGTGCCAGAGCTTTTTGCTCTGTGTATCTGAAACACGACTTTCTCCCAGACACCCTCACTCACAAACTGTGCTCTCTGTGTCAGTCCCTTTGCCCTTTATCTCTCCTGGTGAACACAGTATCCATCTGCTTCCTCTTTGAATTCACTCTGTCACATCAAACCAAGACACTTTTTATTTGACTTCGCTTTTTTTTATCAGCGATGGCAAAAAGAAAAAAGAAAAACAAAACCACACACTCTTTTCTAAACAGCGCACAAAATATTACATTGAGCAATTTACCACTTGTTAATGACAACCACAAGGATGAACAAAACCATCAGACAGAATATAAAGCAACACTCTTTCTTTTTTCTATTTGACCTATGCGATTTTCGCGGTGCTGGTCCACGCATCCCATAAAGTCGCGCTGAAGCCTCGCTTTCAAACCCTCTCCCGCAGCCGCGACCTTCAGGAAGTCAAGAATCTCAAAGCCTTGTGAAGTTTTCCTCTCGAAATCCCACGGGTCCCGATACAATTTCCATTTTAATGATGAGCTAGGAGGAAATTAGATCACATCCCCTAGAAAACTAAAACGCTAAGGTCACAGTGCGAGTTCCCCGACGAGGACGGTATACTAATATATACTTTCTGAAAATAAGATTAAAACATTGGGGGGAAAAAAACTCAAATCGAAGTAGAGATCCATGAATGGGTTGTAACAAAAACAGAAAAAAAAAAAAAAAAAACGAAAACAGGCAAGCACCATTCAGAGCATGGATTTTCTTCTCGGAGGTACTGGCGCTCCTCTTCCTCCAGCCCGTTTGTAGCTCCCTTTGTTTTTTGGCATATTCGTCAAGTCACACTTCAAAACTCTTCAACATATTCACTTCTCACCACGCGGTCTACATGCCCAACCTAAGGACAAGATTCCAAACACTGGTATCCTTGCAAGGGTCTCCTACGCCTGTGTCTATGTGACTTTGGCTGTGCACTTGATTGGACTCCATCTTTCCGGTTTGCTCTCGGTTTTTATTTTTTATTTTTTATCTTTTTTTTTTTTTACACTAGATGCCCGCGTCCTCCTCACAGACGGCGAAACTTCACATCACCGTGCAGCTCTTGGCTTTGTCCTTTCGCAAGTCTGTGGCAACTGCTGAGAGCTCTGGCCGGCTAGGCATGTGTGAAATCCGCTTTGTGGCCCGCTGAGATTTGTTCCGCTTAACGTTTTTATTTGTCTTATTTACACACGCCAAGGTGGCGACGTGAAAAATGTCCCTGACGCTGTTTTCTGACTGTAACGCCGAGCATTCGATGTAAGTGGCCGCTCCGATCTGCTTGGCCATATTTGCTCCCTGTGAAGTAGAAGAAAGAATTTCCATCAGCAGGGAGACTTTGGAGAGATGTCGGAAAGTGTTAAGATGCCACAAAACAATCTTGCATGGGAAAATATCTAATATGCCAAATGGAATTCCCAAATCCATTGTGCAAAAAAACATATTTTTTTCTTAATGAGCGACTTTGTAACTTTCTAAATATTCAATATCCAATCCTAAGGCCCTTAGTTATGTTACTCAGTAGAAACGGCTCTAGCTCCCCACAGCTTCCAAAATACTGATTTGTCCAAACAGTAGAACCCTGAGCACCCAACTCCTGAGAGGACAACTCAAAGAGACAACAGAGACACTAGGGTGTCATGTGACCCTCACTGCCAGCTGGAACCAAGAAGTGAGTAACTCATAGGTCACAAGCAGGGCCACTGTGAAGCATAGTCTCATACTGAAACCATAAACACTGTCTTCCACATAGATCTGACCAAGGTGCTTTGGCCTCCAGAGTCCATTCTGGTCCTTCATGAGGCTCTCATTCCTCTCTTACCATGAATGACCCTCAACCCCAGTCAACAGGCTGTACAAAACACAGGGCTGGTGAAAGTTAAGTAATCAGTGTCTGTGATTGTACTGAGTTTGTTAATAGGAAATGAAGAAGGAAGCTTGTGTTTAATTAGTAAGTAGATACCAAACTTCAGAGTGCCCGTGGATATAATAAGAAGGTGAGTATAGTCATTTTTTTTTCTTTACTTTTTTTTTTCTTGCTGGATACGGAACCCTAAGCCTTACTCTTGCTGGGCAAGCGCTCTACTACTGAGCTATATCCCCAGCCCTAAAACTGAAAACCTTAAATGATATATACCAAGTACAGCTGTAGATAGTTTGCCATGAACAATTTTAGAATCTGGTGGTGAGTTTTAGGAGAATGTTATTTTTAAACAGATTTTCTTTCCTTTGGGGCCATCCATGCATGACGAACGTCCCAAAGGTGGCTGGCATCATGGGGTGGTCTACTTTATTAACAACTTGACTTAGGATTTTACTGGGCATCTGAGGACATTGACCTCTCTTCAAGAGAACCACTGATTTTGACCACATTCTCTCTTGAACTTTAATACCATTGGTGAGCAGAAGCATCCAAGGGTATCAATGGTATATGCACCCTAATTCCTGATGGTTTTTACTACAGAATGGCAGAACATGTCAGATTTCAGCTGACCGCTGTCTCACCTCTTGAAAAACTGCTACATTGTATTTATTACCAATAATATTCCCTTCCTTTCACTTTCCCTGACAGCACATACCTGATCATACGACACGGGCGTCTGCCGGTGATTTGAGAGCTCCACTAACGTACTGACGTCTGTCCGCAGGTCAGACTTACAGCCAACCAAAAGCATCTTGGTATTGGGACAGAACTCTTGGATTTCACCTTTCCACTAGGGAAAAGAGAGAGAAAAAAAATAAGGAAATTTAACAAAGTACTGACATGCATACATTGAAAACAACAATTTTCTCACTGGCAGACGTTGGAATGCAACTTCAAATGAAGAAGCAAGCTGGTATTTAATTAGTAAGCAGATACCAAACTGTAGAGTGCCTGTGTATATTGCTTTCTATTCTGCGTGACTCACTGGTTCCTCCCACAATGAATGTATTGGGAATCAACAGAAGGTGGCTTCAACAATGTCTTAATTATGGAGGGATTTAAAAGACAAAAGCACCTTAATAATGACATATCCAAATGCAAGACTACATCCTTGGATATGCTGAGTTTCTCATTACCAGGTGGAAGGCTGGGCATAAGAATTAGCCCACATCAGTAAAAGGATGCAATTCACAGACTCCACCATGAAAGACTGGGCCATGCTACCATGTGCTGGAAGTTCGAAGTATCTGGCCTACGATTAGTAAAGCAGAATGTGCCTCAAGGAGCTTCCACTCGAGTGGCTGAATGGACGCAGACCGTAACTCACGCAGAGAACTAGTACAGGACAGCAGCTAGTTTTGTAGCCCATAGGACTCGGATTTTATTTATTTTTTTAACTGTTAAGCACTGTTGTCACGTCTACAGTTTAACTATTTCCTGTCCTAACCGGAATTAGAACTTCCAGAAGTCCCTGGCACAGAGTAGAGCTGTTTCTTTAACAGGAAGTGAATGACTTTTCATGACTTTGCATTTTCTAATTTGAGTTCTCCATCATCAGGATGGGAGCCAAGCACCCCAAGAAAATCACTGTTCCCAGAGATAAGGGGATGGAGAGCCCGAGCTCCCTCTGCACGCATCCACAGAAGTCTTTTGTGCCCTGTGAAGCACTGTAATGATGATAAAGATGTAGCTACATCTCTCTGAGGACTCAGAGAGCAGTAGGGACAATAAATAACGTTTTCTAAGTGGAATACCAGAGAAGAGGGGCATTCTGGGAGAGTGATGCAAGAGGCCACAAGAGGAGGAGGCCTCGAGTCTCAAGGTGTAATATATCTAGTACCAAGAACCCCAGAACAATGGAAGGCAGTAACCCACAGAGTGCCTGGTCTGTCCTTTGAAGTTTGCTCTTTCTTCCCTCCCACTATTATTTAAGAGTCTCTATCTACCACATGCTCCTAAAAAATTATAAAAACAAAATAAGAAATCTTTTCTACCTTAAGTCACTCTGAACTCTCCAATGTTAATGGACTTCAAGACTCGATTAAGACAAAAGGCAGATGAAGTTACCATGAGCCTTAAGCCTCACACAAGCGTAAAATGCTTGTATTAATGTCACTATTTGTTTGGTCTTAAGTAACAAAGCAAATTAGGACATGAGAAAAGCTTTCTGTCATAAATTATGTATAACCCAATACTGCATCAAGTACAAACTCCAGTAAATAAGAGCCTCTTTCATCTTCAGACTCAGCCAGGCACGTTGTTACGTTGTTATGAGTTGTATGATGTTTCTGGCTTCCCCCTGTATTTGTTTACAGGTTCTGGAAACAGGGAAGGTGTATTCTTAACAGATTTCAGCAAAAGTCAACCTATGTTTCATATATTCCTCTGAATGGAACGGAGCAAAAAACTAAAAAAAGAAAAAAAAAAACCCTTCAATCTATGAAGAGTGCGGAGGCGCAGAACTGCTGGCGAGGCTCTGGGGGGTGGTGGCACACGCCTTTAATCCCAGCACTCGGGAGGCAGAGGCAGGCGGATTTCTGTGAGTTCGAGGCCAGCCTGGACTACAAGAGCTAGTTCCAGGACAGGTTCCAAACCTACAGAGAAACCCTGTCTCAAACAAAACAAAACAAAATAGCCAAGACATCTACACAGGTGCCTCTTATTTTCCTCCTCCTCACTCTGACCAGGCCCCAGGAACCCACTGACACTCTTCGCTCTCAGACACCTCTGCTGTACACAGAGAAGAGGGGTAGTGCAGCTAGAGTCTCCTCTCAAACCCCACAGCACCCACAAGAGTGGGTGACTAGTACGCCGCCCCATCTACAAGCACTGACGACCATCAAGAACTACCAAAGAACAAAGCCTAGATTACTGCAGGCCAAGCAGACTTCCTGCCCCCACTGAACTCTGTGAAACTCCTTGACAACAAGTTCCTATAACTACCTTGGGGCCAAGTCCATCAAAGGTCAAGCATCAGCCCTGAACACATACACAGTGGCCTTCTTAGGCCTCAAGACCCAACTGCAACAGGTACCATCCCTCTTAGCCCTGGTTCCTTCTGTCCATAGCTTCTGCTAGTTCTGCCTCCACCTACAGGATCTGATCCACCTTTGCTTCCAGAAACCAGGGCTCTGTGATAACATACATGTTCGGCATAACTGATGGTTTACTAGTATTTGGTATGCACCTGATTGTAATTCTCATTGTCTCACGTCTAGGGACAAGCCCTACTACACATATTTCTCTTATACTAACTTCAATAAGTTACTGAAATTACAACTGCCTTGTCAAAATAACTCCTGCTGAATCAAGGTCCATGTCTGAATTGAGATCAACATCAGACACATAAGGGACAGTCTGGCAAATGAACAGATGGCTCAGGTAGTACCTTCTTGTAGGTCTACACCATTTCCCTCCAAAAAACAAACAATGGAAGATCATAAAAAGTATTTTGTTCTGAGTTTTACGAAGCAGATTAATGACCCAAACTCGTGGCATTCATGTGTGGGAACCTTGTTCTGGTGTGGAAGTTCCCAGGGTTTCATCAGAGAACGTAAGGCAAAAGTTCAGACTGGGCACTTACCTTTTTTAAGACACTGTCCAGAGTCTCCGGTCTACTGATGTCAAAACAGATGAGCACAGCATCAGAATCCGGGTAGGAGAGGGGACGGACGTTGTCGTAGTAAGGAGAACCTAAGAAACAAAACACACAGGTCTCAGACAAAAACCTCCATCATCTCTCAAGTATTAACTCTACCCTCAGAGACAAACCCCTTCCCCGTTATAATGTAACACCTGCTGTACTCGTTCATTCCTGACCCCCGCACATACCACTTCTTGTAAAGAAATGCAAACACATACACAAAAGACAGCTTCATTCACTAGTACTAGAAGATTAGAGCAGCCTTCCTATGTGTGGGACTTCATTTCCTGCGAAGGTCAGGAACTTAAGATACGGATTGATAGAGTTCAAGGATTAGCGTCAGAGGGAACCTAGATGAAGTGGGGAGGGTGTGGGGCCAAGGGATCTTGAGCACAAAGCCGTTCTCACCACTCAATGGGGAGAAGCTCACGCTTTAGGACTGGGTGAGCCTCTGATTCTTCAATCCTAAGATGAAGAGAGTGACAACCTATATCCGTGGGATCTGAGCAAACCCAGGTGGCCGCTGGAATTTAGGGAGAGATGCGTACATATTAACCAGAAGCATTGTGACTGTGCTATCGCTGTGGTCAAAGGCTAGGGGGCAGCGGTCACTAGAAATGGAGCTACTTCCTGGGAAAAAGATCCAAACTGAAGATTAGTCCCATAGTTGAATGGGGGTGAGTGGGGGAGGGAGGAAGAAGGCAAGACTGATGATGCACAGAGAGCCACAGCAAGGCACACGGGTGTCACTCTGTCTCCGGTTACAAGGCTGGCTAAGCCATTGACCTTTGAGCTTGCTTACACTTAACCCCAAGCCCTGTGTAAGTTTGTTTCCTGCTACAACCAAGAATGTCATAAATGCCATGTTTGGACAATGTGACCTTTTCTGCACAGTTCTACCTGCCACACGACAGCAGGACATAATCCAAGGACCTGGCCATGGTGAAACCCAAAGTCCTCTAAAAGTGCAAGTCCGCACCCAATCAGCCCAACCACAGAACTTTCTGGTCATTTAGAACTTTCTTTTTCAGGCACCTTTATGAATTCCAAGTGCTGGGAATTCATGCAAGGCCAATAATTATGAATTATGAAATAGTTAGACTATAAAGTTGAAGATAACTTATCAGTTGCTGCTTTGATGAACCGATTTCC
This sequence comes from Microtus obscurus, assembly GCA_963919715.1. Lineage (NCBI taxonomy): Eukaryota > Metazoa > Chordata > Mammalia > Rodentia > Cricetidae > Microtus > Microtus obscurus. The sequence continues at coordinate 2,200,733 of CAWTZC010002327.1, read as the reverse complement.
ATCACACAGCCCTTTCGCAGACAACACGGAAACCACTTACCAGGCAAATGCAAATACATTCAAACTTCTTTGAATTTAATTTTGACATAATTTTACATTTCTGGCAGAAAAAAACAGCATGTATTCCCTAAGTCAAAACTTCAGTAGTCAAAGTCAAAATGAGGAAGTGGGGGGGGGCTTTCAAAAAATAAATAAGTCAACCATCTGTAGGCCTGGAGGAAACAGTTCTGACAAGCAGGAGGGTTACAGGTGTGAGGCTGCCTGAGCAGACTGAGCTGGTCTCACTCCACACGAGGACACTGGTATCTCCATATTAGTTTTCCATGGAGCAGCTCCGTGATACCGTGTCCCAAGGAAAAAGTACAAAGACAACAGACCTTCTGGAGCCTCTTCTGTCCTAGAAGTGAGTGTAGTTGGTGCAGGTGTTCTGAGCCCTGGGCACCCACTGCAAACCCTGGCCGCAGCGTGCCTGCTTCATGAGATGTTTTAGAGACGGAGAACGTGAGTCTGCTGAGCTGGGAACAGGAGGATGTTCTAGGGGTCAGGAGGGAAAGTGTCACCACGGAAGGCAGTCTAAGAAGTTCTCAGGGAAGGCAGCAGCTTCCTACTGGCTGCTGGAAGGCGGAAGTGCGCTAACAAAGCCTGCACGAGAAGGTACTTTCCCACAGTTAAGAGTCCTGAACTGAACAAGTCTTGTCACTTGAAATAGCAAGATGCACCAAAAAAAAAAAAAAAAAAAAAAATGAGGCCGTTACTAAAAATGGTCACCCTTTCAGCCACCTGAAGAAATTCGAGGTGGATGAGAATAATTCACAATTCACTTGAGTTCAGTTTAAGCTTTTCTTGAGAGGGGCGACTTTACTCTATTCGAATATATGGCTGTTTTACATTAGCTCTGCAGTTCCGGCTCGCTCCACTGTAACTTTCCTTGTTTGTGTGTCCAAAGTCTAAGTTCCACCCAGCTCTGGCTGTAAGCATTAGAATATCTCTTTTCTGATAGCTAGCCACAAAAATCCCAGACAGGATGGGAAGGAGAAGAAAATTCAAACGAAGACAGAGGAGCCTCTCTTCTGCTCTTCAAAGCTAGATTAAATGACCTGACCCGACCCACACAGTCAGGGCCAGCCTGTGTCAGCGGAACAGGTGTCAGAAAGCTCAGGTCTCATGCTTTCCAGTCTCCAGGCCTAACGGGACAGGACTAGCATCCGCAGGTGCCAGGCTCCCTCAGGACAGGATGCTGCATGCACTGCGTGGCAGAGCGGGGCTATTGTCCAGGACAATGGAGACCATCTTGTCCAAAGGTGACTGAAGAAAGTCAAAGGGGCAAAACTAATTTAATTAAACTTGGGACTGCTGGGAAAATCCAGAGAGCCGGGTTGCAACATTCCAGTCACCATGTGGCTGCAGAGAACACCCTGCCCTTTGTGGGCCGTTTCCCCTCCCCCACCCGTCTTAAGGCCACAAAGGGATCTGGCTTTGTGCGCTCTGCCCTCTGTCACAGGCAGGGGATTGCTTGCTTATGAAAAAGAGAGAAAGAAAGAAAGAAAGAAAGAAAGAAAGAAAGAAAGAAAGAAAGAAAGAAAGAAAGAAAGAAAGAAAAGAAAGGAAAAGAAACCCAGGCAGCTTTTGTGCTCAGTGGCTATATGCAAATAAGTGAGAAATTTACCCTCTTGATTGACTTTAAAAAGAAAACAGTTCTCTTCGCGTCAACCAGGGTTCTCCTGGGCGCCTGTTTCTGCTTTTGTTTGCATTTGGCTTCGCAGTTTGGATGAAAATACATATGTAGTGTAACACTCCATGAGAAAGCAGCCACTGAGCTCGGAGGTGAAGCGGGAACTCTGAATTCCCTTTAATAAGGTCTAATTATGAGCAGCACTTTGATCTGAGCCTCGTTCAACCCCCCGACAGTAAACAAGGCAGCTTTTTGATCAACAAGTGCCCAGGGGCACTAATAAAACGGATCCCAAAATTCATTAGTCATAACTGTAACGTGACCACCAACGAGAACAGTGACTTGACACAGAAGATGTGGCAACTGATGTTTTTTGAGAGTTTCCGGTCAATTTCTTTTTTTTGGGAAAACAAAACTATTGTTTCCTTTTTTTTTTTTTTTTTTCTTTTCAGAATAAGAAAGTGAACGATAGGATTGCAGAACCGGCCTAACAGGAAATGTCTAACAGCTCATTGGGTAAGAGGATCCTTTCTTCTGTGTTCTTCCCTATAGGGCCCTGCAATTGCCCAAGGGGAGTAGGCATGTGTGGGAAGAATCCTAGGAATGCCCTGTCAACTGAGGAGGCCAGAAGACAGGAGAGACTCCAGAAGAAGGAGTGGAGAGTAAGCCAAGGAGTGAGACCACTGCCAGCCTATGACTCCTGTAGCCAGCTGCATCCCCCAACAACCCCGGGAAGGCAGGCTTCCAGAAAGACTCATTTCTGTAGACTCTAGCACATCAGACACTAACTGAACGTGTCTTCTGGTGTGCTAAATGGTCCTGATGTTGCGTGCCGTCTGTACTTTAGTACCTAAGGATGGACTATACTTAAAGCCCAATAAACCTAGATTATGAAGCTTTGCTTGTCAAGTCAAACTTTCTCTGCATGTGGAATAGGGTTCAGGCAGAGGGACCTTTTCAGGGCAGCATTTCCTTAAAGACAGCACTGTTCTTAAGGTCCTTGTTAAGTAAGTAACCTTCCAGTCTCTCCATAGGGAAACGGCAGGGAGTTGTATTAATTTCGTGTAAAGATAGAACTGGGCTATATGTGAAACAAGTGTCTCATCCTGTCCACCCCCACCTGCCAGCTGAAAGACTTTATCCAGGCATAGATTAGAACAAGCCTGCTTGCTGTGGGGGCTCTTCGTTGTCCAAGTTTGGCAAACACCGACAAAGTTCCGAAAGACTTTTGCAATGGCACGTCTACACACCCTTGTCTTCAAGATCATTAATTTGGGGTGAGAGGCAAATTTCCAGCCCTAGAATAGTCACCCAGTGCCTCACCTTGAAACTCCCTCTTCAGACACATACCTGCCTGCTGAAGTCACCCCACTGCGGAGGTGCAGCACGCCATATATGTACATAACTAAACGCATGTGGAAGAAGAGGTATGCCTAGAAGGGAGGCGAGACCAGTTCAAGCACTGAAGCTTCAGAACAGTCTGCAAACTGGGAATCCTTCTTACTGGGTATTTTCAAAGCATAACCCCTTACCCAGAAGTAAGATGGACCCTCTCCCTAAATAAATTCCTACCAAGAGCAAGATATTGGGAATAGTGGGTGTTTGGGGCAGAAAAAAAAAATACAATAAGTTGTGGTTCTTTTAGTGCTCACCAAGGCACATGGGTAGGGGAGCAAGCCCCATGAGGGGCCATCACCAAAGGGGATGCCATAAGAAAACAGCAGGCTCAGGATGGGAGTCGAGTCTAAACAAGACCTTGAGACTCTGTTTTAGTGTAACGTTCTGCTGAATTCTTCCCCCAAATGACTGTATCACAGACATCAATGCCCCCAAAATGCCGCCACCACCCGGCACATTAATGATATTTTGTTTGTGTCTTCTACTGAATCAGACTCTTGGAGATTATGAAGAGACCTTATGAAAACATGTGGGCAGTTCTGTGTGTTCTAATTCTGCGGGCTGTACACAAGTACACAATTGGATATAAACTCAGAGGGGGTAAAACTGACATGGCTATTTGAGGGCTCTAAGTAGCATTTTGATAGTAACTCTCAATCTCGAGATACTTGAAAATAATTGGAATCCTCCCGTTTGACTGACAGTGGATCCACAGTAAATCAGAACTTGATGGGATAAGAGTATGTAAGTTTTAAAAAGTCACATTGTCATTCAATCCAGACTAAAGCCATTTTGTTTCCACGGCTATGCAAGAGTCATTATCTTAGCATGGAGTCCCTCAAGCGCGCTCACTTTCCACATGCTATAACATTAGGCTTGTGTTCCTAAACCACTGTGCTCAGCACCTGCCTGAACTTTTGAAGCAGCTTGCTTTTTGTGTTGGAAAAGTATGAATTTTTGCCAAAAGGGCCTTTTGCCAATATGTTTCAACGAGATATCAAAAAATGACAGAGGCCCAGCTGATTCATTTGGCATACCCTACCATGCATCACGAGCTACATGGAGAAACAGGGGGTCCACGGTGTCCCATTTCCATGCAAGAGAAACTACTATTAATAAAGAAACACTTGGTTATGTCAGGAGCGTTAGAGTGACCCATCTGGACACCTTGCTCAAATGTGCAACTTAAGAAAAGCCAAACTGGAAAAGAAGCTGGCATTGAATGAGGTGGGGGGAGGGGGGAGAAGTCTATAGATAGATGAAGATTTGCCTCCAGTCAAGTTGTGTCTAACCCTAGTCCACAGTTCAGTGTAGGAAGCCTCAGTATAACAGCTGGGCATGATTTAGACACCCTAGGTTCCAAGGATCATCATGACTCAGAAAAATACCTGGTTCTGTGGAGTGTGTTCTGCTGTTCAGATCAAAACCATTTTCTGATGAGTCTGTAAACTCTTTAGCCTATCCTGAATTCTTAGCTACCTCTGAGATGCTCAGGTTGGAAATCTCCACTTTGAGAATCTGGGTTTTCCCTGACCACCATTAAGTGTAAGCATGTTTTAAAGAGTAGGGGACTTTAAGGAATTTGGGGGAGCTGAGTCAACTTGTAGAGAAGAGCTGGAATTATGGGAGCTTTAATAGACAGGAAGACCTGAGTTGGGGGCTTGGACTTGGCACAGGCATCCAACGCCTCTTGAGTCTTGTTGCTGTAGGTGAACCCACCATTCCCACTGAGGTGCCTCTTCCTGTAACCATGGTTTCCATGTTCCTGTTTGACTATGGAGAGTTCATAAAAGATGCCCTGGGAAGGATTCCTCATCATGTCCAAGTCCACAGGCATTTGCTCCTGGCGGTACCCCATACTTTCTCTGGGCTTGTCATTTGGTTTCTTACTTTACCCTGGAGGAAGTGTGGGTATTTTAAATTTCCACCTATAATCACTGCATTTTTGTAGAATGGAAGTAGCCTGAGGACAGAAGACAGCCCGCCCCTCCCCCATCTCAGATCAGCAGGGCTAGCAGATGGCAAGCCTACTATTTTACAATCACAGCTTCATATCATGCCCAGATGTGCTCATTTATATTTTAAATCACAAAAAAAAAAAATGAATAAGCAGTCTCCTTTTAAACTGCTTCCCTTGGTTAATACAAAGATGAGTCTCCAAAAATGGTTGAAGCATTTCCATTCTCGCCAGGGAATATTTCCTTAGAGCACTTGCCCTCAAGACTGGCCTTGGAATTGGATGCAAAAGTTGAAATATACCTTTTTTTGTTAGATTTGTGTTTATTCTGAAGGCTGTCTTCGAAGTAAAGTAACTAAGATTTTTATCTGTTGCTCTGAATATAAAATGTTGGGAATAAGGTCTTTTTTTTTTTAAATAATACTAGAAACAAATACAGGAAGTGTTAACTTTAACATTCAGAACCAGAAAGGTGTTCATAGCATATTAAGATTCAAAACAGTTTTCACAGGGCAATAACACAGTTATTAACTGGGAATCAGCAGTTGAGTCGAATACGTTAATAATATGCCTTAAATGAAATATGCATTAACTTGCCCTGGTTCAAAGCTGACATGAATGGCTATTACTCCCTAAATCACGTATGCGGAAATTACCCTGCAATCCAGTTCTAGGAAAAGATACGGTGATCTTTACATGACAAACTTTCTATTATTAGTAGGCATTTGGCTTCATGTTACAAATTGCTTCAATGTTTGGCAAGCGTAGCAGATTTTTTAGATTTTTAGAACTACTTTGGTCTTACTTCTTACTTTAAAATACCAAAAAACACTCTCTCTCTCTCTCTCTCTCTCTCTCTCTCTCTCTCTCTCTCTCTCTCTCTCTCACACACACACACACACACACACACACACATCTCATTCGGGAAATTCTGAATATTCTCTAGCAGTCATTAATAAACTCATTTACTAATGAAAAGAAAATATTTCTCAGTAAAAAGGAAGAAGGGGACCCCAATACTACCTTTAGAAATCCCTCATTTTAGAAGATTTTCCTATTTATAGTAAGATTTTGTTAACTTTGGAATATTTTAGTAGCCGTAAGAATCAACTGGCCCCATGCCACTGTGGCTGCTGTGATTGGGAGTGCCTGGGGAAACACAGGGAGACTGTTCCTCACCTAAAGCAGTGGCTCTCAACTTGTGGTTCACGACCCCCTGGGGGTGTTCAATGAATCTATCACAGGGGCCTAAGACTCTCTGCATATCAGATATTTACATAATGACCCATAATAGTAGCAAAATTACAGTTATGAAATAGCAACAAAAAATAATTTTATGGTTGGGGGTCACTACAACATGAGGAACTAACTGTATTAAAGGGTCACAGTGTTAGGAAGGTTGAGAACCACTGACCTAAAGACTGTGCTGACTTCCACAAACTACTGGGGAAGCCTCATGGGGAAACACATTGGGAACCAGTTGGAAGAGGTCACTAACGTTCAAGAATGAAGTGCTGCATAAGATGGAATCATCCTAGGTCTAAAAGAGGACCTGCTTCTAGTAGATACAGAAAGAAGGAAGAGTTACAGAGAGGAAGGAGATAGTAACTGCCTGGGCCCCCAAAGAGCAATGAATTCTCACATCCTGCTTCTATCTGGTATCCTTCCCCTGGTTCCAATGGGCGGTTTTGCTTATGCATGATCACATGACTGCTTCCGAGGGGAGGCAGACACTGAGGAGCTGTGGTCCATGCATAGGAAGCCTGGAAAAGAATTGCTTCTGTTTCCTTAATGTTTGCTCTTCTGTTGGAAGACTGAATACAATAGCAATACCACCAAAGGGCACAGTTTATATTCTCTCCCCTCCCAATTTTCTCAACAGTAATCCCTCTCACATAGTCTTAGAAGGGAGTAAGGCATTACATCCAGGGCTCTATGACTTGGTTTGAATCTTCTCTCCAGAGATAAGACAGTAGCGTGGGGAAAATCAAACATAAGAAGAGGTATAAAGTATATGCAACTATTTTCACATCTCAACAAAATAATGTCTTTGTGGGTGAGAAAATGTTTTTAAAAAAATCTTCAGGAACTTGTCAGCAAAAGCAAGTGAATAGGAAAGATGGCAAGATTATTGGGAAGCATGAACTTCCTACTGGAGGCCACTTTTGATAGAAACAACCTATTCCTAGAATTTAAGCAATGTTCTGTAACTGTGTTTAATTAACTAACATCTCACTTCACAAACAACACAGTGGAACCCCAAATAATTCCCTGTGTCTCCTTTTCCATTTGTGTAGATCTAAATTTTAAGTAAGACTTCACAACTGGATAATTTTGCAGTACAATACTGCTGCAATCAGCTTTCAAACCATCACATTTTGCAGAAACATGCATATGGTTTCCTTTCACTAAATAAAAACATAAGCCATTGTTTCACTACTGATTTCATTTCAAGTGATTAATTTGATGAAAATCAATATTTATGAAGTTGCCATTCTTAAGGCGCAGGTAATTCAGTGACAATTAATGCCAGGAGCCCTGTCTCCTTGGCAACTATGCACATCATTATTAATTTGCTCATTCTTTAGGTTTTATTGGGTGACTATTGCATGCAGAGATTGTGAACTACATAGTTCTAAGGCTTGAAAATATCTGGTACTATTTGCAACAGTCTCCCACTATAAACTGTTCATACACTTGTTTATTTGCTAGGCCTTGAAAGGCTTGTGCCTTTGCTCTCTTAAAAGGAGAGAGGTGGCAAGTTCGGCCCATGGGCACCCAATCTAAAAATCTCCGTTGGTGGTCTTGTGACTCTTGGAGCTTGAGACAGGGATGTACAGCCCAGCATTCCTAGGAGTCCACCCATCCCCCTTCTTATCCAAATAGTCTCATTCCTAAATCCACCAGGAAGCCTGGCTCAGCTCAGAATCTGGCTTGGTTTGCAGGCTGTGAGAACCTCAGCACGGGATGCCAGGTCCACTGAGACGAGGAGCTGAAGCCAGCCAATGTCCCAGGAAACAAAAAGACCTGCCTGTCCAGACACTAAAGCCAAGACGCGATAGCTGGGGGAGATCTTGCACATTATCCAACTCAGCGACTCCCCTCTTTATACAGATGATGAAAATGAGGCCCAGGGAGGTAGAGATTTGCACACAGAAATCCCTGGTAACCAGGAGCTAAGACCTAAACACAGCTTTGTATCAAAGACTGTATTAGACCCCACTGCTCCACGGCACGACTAAATAATTCTTATCGAGCAGAAGTCTAAACAGGGCTGTCCAAACAGGGCTCGGTGGGAGAGAGGGAGTTCTGGTGCTAATTACTGGTACCACACCAGCTGTCCTGCCCACTAAGCATAACAATTACCGTGATATGTCTGAGAATGGGAGCCTAATAAAATACTACGCTATGCCATAATTCTGATGATAGAAACTAGTAGTAAGAATTCCACTAGCACTTTCTCTATAGTATCAAGTCTGTGTGTGTAACCTCAACAACACACACACACACAAAAAGAAAAAAAAAAAAAAAGCCCTTGGCTTAGCTCAAGGAAGAGCCTGGCTCTCCAGGGGGAAACTAGATCCATCCTTCTTACTGCAGCAGTCTGAGCATCTGGCACCGACCGTGAGAGGCGCCGGTGCGAGACTTTCCTTTAGCCTTTGTGCCGGGGCTGCCTCTGGAGACCTTGTGACTCTGGCCCCTTCCTCCCGCTGTCTAATCCCCCAGGTCCCTCAGAGGTTCCAGCCCAGGGTGTGGGAAGCTCGCTGAAGCTCCACGAGGCCACTCCCAGCTGAGCGGGGCTCCTCCTCCGGCCACCCCGCCTGACAGCAACCGTGCGTGTTGGCGCTTGAACGCTCCTCCTATGCCAGTTTCGCCCGAATCTGTCTGGCAGCCCAGTTCCCCACGCGCACTGGTCTTTCCCCTCCCTTCCTGGTAGCTTCTGCTCCTCCAGAGAAGGTATGATTTTTACAAACAGCACGCCTTCTCCCCGGGCGCCTCTGGCCTGGCTTGCTAGAGCTTGGGTACCAGGAGATGCTCAGTGCTGTCCTTACTGTCTCTACCCCGAAGTCAGCCTGGGCACCAGCCTTCCCACCCGCGGAGATCTGTCCTCCCCACCTCCGTGCCACGTAGGTGGGTGGGCGCGTGGGAAGGCAATAACCCGGCCTTGAACCCTAGACCTCTGGACAGAACCCACCACGGCGCCAATAATTCAAGTAGACAGGAAGGTCAAAGGCGAACGGTGCTGCCTGCTGCCCTGCAGGCTGTCGAGGCCGAAGCAATGGGGCTAGGGAGTGGCATGTTCCGAGAGCTGGCACAGAGTGAACCCCGGGCAGCCGCAGAAGCAGCTCTGCGCCGGTGACACGGAGGCTGCGGGGGCGGAGGCTCCGCGGTGGCCGCTGCCCGCACCACCAGCGCATTCCTGGCAGTAGGCGTCACTGGGCGCCGCCGGCGGCCGTTCACCCTTCTCCCCCAGCGCGGAACCCGCACGCAACCGGGTGGCTTCGGGATCTTCTCCCAGCTCAGCCTGTGCCCCTGAACATCCCCGCCCCCCCCCCCCGCTCCGTAACCAGATGGTTGATGACACCCACGAGGGGCTTCCTCTGCGAGCGGGAGGGCTCCACGCTGCTCGGCATGCACTAGCACCCGGCCACCCTGGCGGCCTGATCCGGCACGGCCCCAAGGACGAACAGCACAGGCCACGCGGCCACAGGAGGCTGCTCCAGCAGCGTCACCCCCAGACACACAGCGTTCTTCTGGCCCCAAGGCCACGGTCACCCCCATCGTCACCCCTGCCCAAGAAGGACAGCATTTTCCCGCGGCTCGAGTCCTCTAGGGGCCACGTTAACGGACAGGGCACGAAATCCCGAGCCCCGCGGCGCACCGGCCCAGAGAGCCACGCGGTGTGTTCTTACCTGAAGTGTCCCACAGGCTTAACTCTATTCTTTGTGTGTCGATTTCAAAACTGGCCGTGTAATTCTCAAATACCGTAGGGACGTAATTCTGGACAAACGAAAGGGACAGAAGAAGAAGGAAAAGATGGCAAAGTGATTATTAAAAATATTAACGTGCATCGAACACTTAATGGGAAATACCCCAAGCCCCCAATTTTAAAAAAAAACGCACCCCCCACCCCCCCGCTACACACTAAACACGCAGCTCCCTCCCGAGAGCCCACCCAGGTTTCCCCATCCGGCTCGCCACTCTGGAACCAGCAAGTTTCGGGGGACCAAGAGCCCAGGGTGCTGGCACATCCCAGCCCAGAGGTTTCCAGGGCACTTTCCCTTCCGAGCAGTGTGGCAGTGGAGACCGGCTCGGCGTGAGGGCGACTTTGAAGAGGAAAATCACAGAGAGCAGACGCTCTCTTCCAGACTGGGGACCCCACCGGCCGCTCCCCTCAGAGCCGTGCAGGTCACACTCACTTCGGGGAAGCAGTCCTTTGCGAAGACGTGAAGCAGCGCTGTTTTCCCACACTGGCTGTCGCCCACTACTACTATCTTGCATTTCACGTTCTGATTAGGATCCATGATAGATTTACTAGATAATTTCTGGCTGGCTCTTCTCTCCTTCATTGATGTTGCCTTATTTTCTCTTGGAACAGGAATTTTTCTCTTCAGACGAAAAAAATATATATATACTTCTCTATATAAAAAGCAGACTAAAAAAATAAATCGCAAGGCCGGTGGGAACCCCTTATGCGCAGCGCAATGGAGAGGCAGCGGCTCTTAACTCTCTCCAACAAGTTTTCTGCCTGACTCCGCGACTCTCCTCCCAAGTCCAATTCCAATCGGTCTGCTTTGTTTCACGCTCTCTGCGCGGCTTTATACGCCGAGCCTTCCAATCCCGTCTGCTTTCTCAATGAGAGAAGGAAACTGATCCGCCTCCTCCCCTTTTATGGAGCCTGGGAGCCAGCGCCGCCGCTTAGTTGGCGGAACGTGTAGGCAGTGCGCCCTCTAGGGTAGAGTGCAGGATGGCTCGCAGGCTTTGCTGGTGGACAAACAGTTCAGTACCAGGGTGAGGGAGGAACGGGAGAACTGTGCACGCGGGCTCGGTGCTGGAATTCTTTGCAAACTGCTTTCCAAGGGGCGCGTCTCCAAGAAGCCCCGTGATTATCTGTGAAAATAAAAAATATTTCCCACTCAAAGCCTAATCATGAAACGGAAGTAAATCTTAGAATGGGAAAAAACTAAGAGGTTATACCGAAATAATAATAACAAAATTAATATTAACAGAAGAGATTGTGTTAGGTACATCACATAGAGGGTGGGACGTTTCCTAAACCGACTTATCTCAAACACAACTGGTTTTCCTGAATCTGTGCGGAGGACTGGCTATTCAAACTTGTTAGCTTCAGCCATTCCAGAGGGGATACAGCAAAGGGGGTTGGGGGGGAGAGGGTAAAAACTATCAGAGACTCAGTCCCACCTGCCACTCTCGCTGTGAGAACGCTAGAACCGGGGGTCTAAGTGTTCTTCTGCCCCTTCAGCTGCAGCCTCCACCCCCAAGGATCAAGGCACTCTGCACTACACCCAGAAAGCATGCCTGACCACACTTGAAAACTCAAGGACACCCCCATCCCCCACCCATATCCATACCACAATCACTCCCCACAAATCTCAGAAGGGACGAAAATAGAGACCATATTTGTTCTCTTGTTTTCCAAGGGCAGTGTCTTCATTGCCTATAACTCCAATGATCAGAAGGCTTCAGTTACTCAGTTTGTAGTGACGGTGTTTGGGAACACAGCTCAGTTTGAAGGTGCTTGTTCTGCAATCATGACTTGGGGTTTATCCCCCAGCACCAGTTTAAGGAACTGTGCATGGAGGCACTCCTGAAATCCCAGAACTGAGGAGGCTCCTTCAGGGGATCCCTGGGACTTGCTGGCCAGACAACAGAGCAAATTGGAGAATAGAGATTCAGTGAGAGACCATGACTCAAAACTAATGGAAAGAACAATTGAGGAAGACACCTAGTGTCAACCTCTGGGTTCCACACATATAAACATGTACACATACATATAAGTTTACAGACACACACACACACCTCACACATGACCCTTTATGGAAACTTTCAGGCATGTAGTAAACACTGAGGATTAAAATAAAAAGTATGGTGACCGAGTAAGCAGTGAGTTGCTAGGACTATGAGTTCAGGGGACCCAGAATGCTATCTTATTTCTTTGAGAGCTGATAAATCTGGATCCTTCCCCTAAAAGACAGTCCTGACTCTACTGTCCTGCATAGGTCTATTTCATATAGGCTGATCATGGAAAGGGGAAGGCTTGCCAACGTTCATACGGCTGTGTTTGCCAAAATTTGCTTGGGGGAGCTCTATTCCCTTCTTCACGAAGGAGGCACTGGCCAGTGTCTTCTGAAGACTTACTATGCGCTTTATTGTTACAGAGGTAAAAGCATCTTGTGAAAACTTAATGCAGTTGAACCTATATTCATCTTCAATATAGTTGAATGCAACATTTCCCTAACCTGACTAAAGGCAGGAAACATCCATCAAGTTATTTGTTTGGTGGAGAAGTAATGGCTATAATAGAGGGGGCATGCTGTCAGAAAGAGCTGTATTCAGTCCCTGACTTTCATGCCTTCTGGCTAAGTGATATTGGTGCAGTTATTTCACCTCTGTAAGCCTCAGTTTCATCCTCTTTAAAACAGGATTCATGATGGCATCTGAAAGGAAATGCAAAGGAAGTTTGGAAAAGAGTATGTGGCAGAATAAAAGCTCTGTCCTTATTCAGTATTTCTCTATAGCTTCCATTTGCTCTTCCAGAACCAAGACACATACGTATCTTGGTGGATCCTGGATCCATTAGTCAACTTACTGATAAGAAATGGGCACATCTTTGATTTTTAACCATAACACCTTCCCGCTCCAGAGATACGACTTGATCTTCCACATTCCTGAATTAATGTAGTTTATATAGTTAAAGTCCCACTAACTAGAATTAATTATTAGTTATTTGAATGTACTTAATGAACTGGACATTAGATAATTTGTCACCTGAGCCATATCTGAGAGCAAAAGGAAACACCAGCAATGATACAGCAGGCCTCCCTCCAGGTATAAAGGAGTTTACTTCACCAAATAGTAGTGTAGTCATTTCCCCAGAGAATAATCTAGAAACATAGAGGATAGCTATTTTTGGAAATCAGGTGACCCGAATCTCCAGAAATCTGCCAGCTGCCGAGTGAAATTTAATGGATGTACAACTAAGTAGAAAAACCAACCTCCCAAAGCCACCAGATTTGATTATTTCTAGGAAATGAATTATTTCCTTTTGTCTTTCGAACATTATTTTTAACACCCAAACATTTAGCTTAGCAATTATTTATTAAATGCCTGCTATCTACCGGGCACTGTTCTAGGAGTTTCAAACAGAGTTTTAAATAAGTAAATATGCAAATTTCCTTCTGCTCCCACAGTGCATACACTGCAAGCTGTGTTCAATGAAACATAAGGAAGAGAGTACACAGGTCAGAACAAATGTGTAAACACTGTAGAGAAAACCAGGGTCCTCCGAGAAAACTTAGTGTAGTGGGAACTTCTCAGTGTGCCTGTTTGGAGATGGATCCTTGATGGGGAGGAGAAATCAGCCACCAGCCTGTCTTCCACAAGGTTGCTCCAAGCAAGAAAACGCAACAGAAAGGTCATAAGGAGGCAAGTGTGGCAGGTTTCAGGGATAGAAGGAGGACCAGACTGAGACGCTGTGAAGGAAAACCTTCAGGAGTAGGAGATCCCAGCAAGGGCGGGGGCTGAGTAGCTGGCCTTAGAATTTGGATATTTTGGGAAGGGCCCCATGAAAACAGGCACAGGAGTACTTGGAGCAGGGGCACAGTGTGGATACACAAATGAACAAATGGATGTCTGGTGATGTGGGCCTGCTGTGAAACCCTGTCTAGGGATCACCTCCGACCTACTGGTCTACCTTGGGTGCTTCTCCTTGTTAGTGTTTCCTTGGCTACTGATAACTCTTACTTTGCTAGACCTTGACAATTGAGGGAAAATAAGCAGCCAAAAAAAAAAAATTGCATGGTTTTGTTCATTGCACACCTTCAGCTGCTCCTAATGGTTTGACCTGAAACTTCATTTCTTTCTCCTGTGGCTAACCCTTCAACCTTTAATACTGGGGAGGGGGTCTTTCTCCTGTGGCTAACCCTTCAACCTTTAATACTGGGGAGGGGGTCTTTCTCCTGTGGCTAACCCTTTAACCTGTAATACTGGGGAGGGGGTCTTTCTCCTGTGGCTAACCCTTCAATCTTTAATACTGGGGAGGGGGTCTTTCTCCTGTGGCTAACCCTTTAACCTTTAATACTGGGGAGGGGGTCTTTCTCCTGTGGCTAACCCTTTAACCTTTAATACTGGGGAGGGGTCTTTCTCCTGTGGCTAACCCTTTAACCTTTAATACTGGGGAGGGGTCTTTCTCCTGTGGCTAACCCTTCAACCTTTAATACTGGGGAGGGGGTCTTTCTCCTGTGGCTAACCCTTTAACCTGTAATACTGGGGAGGGGTCTTTCTCCTGTGGCTAACCCTTCAACCTTTAATACTGGGGAGGGGTCTTTCTCCTGTGGCTAACCCTTCAACCTTTAATACTGGGGAGGGGGTCTTCCTTCCACAGCCAGTGCTGTAATTTTAGAGGATTTTGCGCCAGGAGAGAGACTGAGAGCCAACATCTAGGAAAAACACAGACAAACAATAGTTCTGGGTTCTTTTTATCAGGGATTTTCATTTTAGTTCTGACTAAGCCAATATGCTTTTTGTCCGACCTAGGACAGTCTCTGAGGTCTTTTCCTTACTTACAAGAAAGGAACCATCACTACATGGCTCTTTTACATTACACAACAAGGTTTAGGAAATCACGAGCCCTGCCCTGTAAGATATTCCTCTTTAGAAACACACCACAGACCACCCAGGCTCCGCATTCCAAGCTCAGTGTGTTCACGACTATCTCACAAGATATACGGATGGTGAGATAAAGCATCATTGTTGGTCTGGATTGCCTGTCCATCTTTAGACGTCAGCAAATACATTAGAAAAGCAAATACAGTGGAAAAATGAGCACATAGCGAGGAGAAAGCACAGGTCACATGCAGGCCTAACTCAGGAAAGGAGAGAAACTGGACTTCAAAACAAGAAAAGGAACCGCCTGCCCTCAAAGACATTATGTCAGAAAATATGGACATGACTCATAGGCACGCTCTCTGAGAATTTAACAAGCTGATGGATAGTAAATAGCTTCCAAGTTGTGGCGAATAAGGGCAACAATATAGACACAAAGTTTCCTCCACTGAAAAGTATTGATTTCACTGCTGTCTCTTGGGAAGTAACCAGAAAAGGATGCTCGCTGGATTAGTCTGACACATTAATAGCAATTGTTTTTGTTTTTGGTTTTGGTTTTCTGAAAAAAGAATTGAAGAAAGAAAGTTCATGGCATTCAATGGGTTAAACTTGCTATTTGGGAAGAACTCATTCTACCAATACCAATCTTTTTCTTCATTTTCCCATAAAGAGTTCGCCTATATGCTTTGCCCAAGTGCCCTGGCCAGTTTTCTCGGCTGTGTAGTAAGAATGCTCCAGTCTGGGTTGAAGTAACTGGTCTTGTTTGTCTTCCTTCATGCTAATACAGTTTACTGCTGCCATGTGGATTTAGACCCGTCTGTGGTCAGCAGAAGACACTGCCCTGTGAACGCTGAATGATAAGCCATTGGCAACCTGATCACCCTTCTCTTTGTTCATAACGCATCTGAGAAACAACTCCTTGCCTTCTGTAGGGAGAGCTAGATAAATTTAGGTCTATGGATTTTAGAGCACATATAATCCTTTCCAACTGCCTCCCCCTATGCCTAGATTCCTAATTTTCAACTGCTGATGGCATTTTCTATACTTCAGCATTTCCCAGAAAAAGAGAATGAACTGCAGATTACTACAAAATCATCCAGCGGGTGCCAAATATTCAATCATACTTTGTGCCAGTTGGAAAATGGAATATAAAATGTATATTTGAGAATGACCTCTAAGAGAAAATATTTTGAGCGTGTTCTTTTAGATTGCTTTCTTTGAACAGAGTAGGGTGGTAAGTTCTAGAGAAGTACCCTTTTGAACATCTTAGGTGCAGTCAGAGACTAGCAAAAGTCTTACTGGGAGCAAATCAGATCACCTCTCAGCATTGCCTGGAGTTCCCTGTCAGGAGATACACTGAGCTATTGGTGGCTATGTCAGTGGTCAAAGCAGCATTTGATATTTTAACTTCAAAGATGCAAAGAGAGATATACTATTAAAGGTTTCTGGGGGGAAAAAAATCCCCTTAGGGAATCCCGGTCCCTTATGCCAAACCACTTACCTAGCTGGTATGTAAAAACTTAACTGAAGTTTGTGCTTGCTTAACCCAAAAGAAATACCTATTAGATTAAAAACTATTTGTAAATGAAAGCATCATACAGCTATTATTTGGCCATTTCTGGCCTCAGAGTGGGAAAACAAAACACAGTTGACGGGGATAGCTGGAGAATACTTAATCCTGGGGAGAAAAAGGGGGCTGGGGTACTTAGCCTTGACCTGCTCACTCACCCCCTTTTTGTTCATAATGATTAGACACAGAATTTGTGGCAGTGGCTTTCATATGTATATGGAGCTGTGAACCTGATCTCTGCTCAATAGAAGCAACCAACCAGCAAAGGAAAACATGCAGATGTGCTCACAAGTTGTTCTCTGCTCAGAATTAGAGGGCAGGTGGCAGCAACCTTGATGAGAAACCTAGGAAATTCTGAGTCATTTACTCTTTCTATAATAGTTCTATCAAAGCTGAACTGTATTAGAGGCAGAATCTTCATGGCGCAAAAGCCAAGGTTTACAGATGTATCCTGGCCCGGAGTGCGATGAGGGCTGTAGACCATTTGGAGAAAGACAGACATGAAGAGGTGGGTCTTTTCTTTTGACATGACCAATTTGACTCCAGGAGAGCTAATTCCCAGCTGGAGAAGGGAGAAGGGAATGCAATCACCAAGTGTGTGGCTTACAAGGTAACGACAGCAGAAAATGACAATGCTGGCTCTTTCTAACACAAAAACAGAGGCATAATGGTATCATTTTGGTTTCATTATATTATTCAAAACACATTGATTTTGAATCATAAAAAAATGCTGCTAGATAATGCTTGTGTAAGTCCAGGCTGTCGGTTGAAACACAGACTCCTATTGATTTCACTCGGAGGAAGAAGCCATACATAAAATACACCAAAGTGCTAAAAATAGCATAGAAGGCTAACTAAGTAATGTAGGCAAGGTCTAACAAGCACTGACATTTTTTAAATTATATTTATTTATATCCATCTACCATGTTGGTCCTGAGAACAAACTCATGAGTCTTGACAGCAGTGTCTTTATCCACTGAGCCATCTATGGGGCCCCAAATACTGCTTTCTAAAAAAAAAAAAAAAAAAAGATTTTTAAGAGAGAAGGAATGACCCAGGTCTATTGGCTTAAGTCTGAGGCGAGGGATTGCAAGTTCTAGATCTACTTAGGCTACAAAGTCAGTTCAAGCCTGGGCAACTAAGTGAGACTCTATCTCAAAGCACAAAGCAGAAAAGAGCTTGGCATACGACTTACTAGTAGTGTCTGGCATGGGTGAGGTCTGGAGTTCTGTTCTTAAAACAAGACAGAAAGAGGGAGGGCCGGAAAGAGAGCATCCTGGATGTGGCTGGCTCAACTCTTGCATTTAACGTGCTGCAAGTCTGATGGTCTGAGCTCCATCTCCGGAAACCACAGAGTTGAGGGAGAATACTGACTCCTGAAACTTATTCTTTGACTCCTGTCCCACTGAAAGAAATACATATTTGAAAGAAATCTAAAATTAAAAACCAAGAATCTTGCCTCTTAGAAACATCTCCTGATCTTGACAGTCCTCTGCCTTTTCCTGTCATGGCTTCTGCAACTCGCTCTGTAAAGGACCGCTTCTCTAGCGCTAGCTGAAATATCCTTTCTATGTCATTGAGAGATGACAGCTAGCACCTTGGAACCTGCCACATGAGCAGAGGGCAAATGACTCAGTCTAATCCTCCTCTTATGTAATATTTTCTGTAGGTCAAATCACTGTCACCAAAGCAGGGCAGACTGACCATAGGTTGAATGAATATGTAAGTATTATGATGTAATGTCTGGTGGCTAACAAGGTAGGTGGTACTGGGAGCGGGAACTGTCCTGCCCTTTAAAAGGAAAGAAGAGGTCTCAATATATCCATAATGTCATTCATCTTAATTCTGACTCAGAGCAAAATGTTGCCATCAGCACATAGTATGCAGCCATCGATCTTAATAAATATTTACCAAGCTTTACGCCAGCACAGTTGGTTCTCATGTATAGTTTCATAGCGTCTCAAAAATGCATCATAATGCATCTGCATTATCCCAGTAGCTCCTCGGAATCAATCAAATGCCTGCTCTCAGGGGTATCCCATGTCATCAGGCTTGGCTGATATTGGATAAGGTTACCTGAGTCTCAGCACACCGGCAGCAGGGCACACAAGGTGGTGCATGCATAATTAAAACTTTGAATATATAGCACAAGACGTCCTAAAGGGGTTGGAGAGACTAAACTTAGCATTGGAATTGAATGCCCTGAGAGATTTTTGTTTTGAAAATGATGAGTAATAGCTGAGAAAAGACATTGCCATTTTGGTTTCAAATTGTTATTAACTACCTCTGTGTTCCTGCAAATACTAGACTTCTCTGGATGTCAAGTTCTTCATCTTACATTTGGAGGAATGGCCTCTAAGACTCTAAGCTCTTGTATGGTTATTGATACCATGTCCTATTACCAGATTGTTTCGTAGATCAGTAGAAGAAACTACATATCCTCAGTTGCCTGTCCCTGAGAAACCAAGAATCCATGCTTCTAATCCAGGATTATGACCCTCCCTAAGCCCTCGATCCTGTATGTATTTGTACTTACAAACTTAACTTCCTGACTGGTTAATAGTATTGGAAAATAAAGGATCAGACTCCCATCTCATAAGATCGATACAGTTTATAAGTCATTGTAACTGATAATCATTGTCTACTTGCCTAGATTTAGAATCACAATGGAAGTACACACCAATACGTTTATGAAGATGTTTTCAGAGAAGTTTAATCAGTGAGTGAAGATCCAGCCTGAACGTGGGCAGAACCATCCCATGACCTAGGATCCCAGACAGAATTAAAAGGAAAAGTGAGCCGAGCTCCAGCTCTCAACTCTGTCTGCTAACTGATAAATAGGGCAGTATGAGCAACTGCTTAATGCTCTTGCTGCTTCTTCCCCACTGTGATGGGCTGACCCCTCGAACTGTGAGCCAAAAGAAAACCTTCCTTTAGTGGCTTTTTGTGTGTTTGTGGTGTGGAGTTGAACTTAAGACATTCCCCATCCAGGCTGAGCAAATGGTCTACCCCATAGCTGCATCACCCACATCCAAGCTGGGCAAATGGTCTACCACATAGCTTCATCATCCACATCGAAGTAAGGGAAATGGTTTACCATACAGCTGCATCACCCCTCTCTCAAGCTTCTCCTCATCAGTATTTTGTCACAGCAGCAACAACAAAAATTTCATTACAGGCAAAGAGGAAAACCCACTCAAATCCAAATGACAGAGAAGATTGCAACCTGGCCAAGCAAATGGTTTTATTATGTGTTCACATAAATATTTCTGCATAAATATGTCACATCACACATGCTATGTTGACTTTATTGAGGTTTAATTCCAGAAAAAAAGTGCAGAACCTTAAGTATATACTTGAATATATTTTGACAAATAATATGTGTTTGTGTCTTCAATGTCGAAAGGAAGGCTAAAGACTGTACTAGAAGTTTTCTTCACGGCTCTGCTCTATCAATCTCTCTTCCACTCAGTCCAGTCAGGGTGCTGCTTTCATCTCCATGGGCTAACTTATTTATTCTTTGAATATATATAATATATATATATATATATATATATATATATATATATATATATATATATATATATATATATATATATATATACACACACACACACCTCAGTTCAACTCTTCTGGAAACATCCTCACACACACACTCAAAGGTGTTGTGTCTATGCTATTCAAAAACCAGTCAAATTGACAATGAAGATCAGTGACCAAAACCACAGTGATAGAACGCATACTACAAAAGGCAGTGTGTTGTATTTGTTATTGTTCAGACCAGATGTGAGTTCTTCCTTGACTGGCAGGTCATTTAAAAATGTGTGGCCAAAGCAGCAGGACCTCCACAACACAGGGCAACAACAGGATATTCAAGAAGAGACCTATTGGGGGCCCAGCATTGATAGTGTTGTAGAAACCAGAGGCCTGGAACCAGACCAATGACTCTTCGCAATGAACATTTGCAAATAAAAACATATGAACCAAGGGGTCTATGGTGTGACTTTACTGCAGCATTCACGACAAGATTTCTAATTTCCCCTTTTTTGAATTCCCCCTTTTTACTTTTTTCTCTTAAATCTTGTTTTATCTTTGGCAGGGGGACCACAGGAGCAGAGGGTGAATGGGATTGAATGGGGAAATGAATGGGATCAAAATACGTGATGGAAAAGACACATAGAATAAATAAAAAGAAAAAACTCAGTACCAAGTGCAAAACAACAACAATGACAATGTGTGCTCGATTTCCAAGTATGTGGAGAATTTATTGAGTTTGTTTGTTTGTTTCATTCCTCTGAAACCTATGGAAATTTCCAGATTTATGTTGTTCTTTTGGTTACTAGCTCATGCATTCTTGAACATCTAAATCAGCTGTATATAGAATTTCATTAAATTCATGAAGTCATTTGCTGCCAGCGCTGTCCAAATTTAATAGAGTCCAGCTGATTTTCTTTAAAATGTACTTCTATTCCAAATGCTGTGTGGTGATGAGTGTGAATTTGTCTATTTTGTTTTGTTAATTTTTTTCATGTACTTTAGGTGAGTCCCATATAAAATTGTCATTTTAAATGAACTCATTCTTTGCTACAAAAACAAAAGTTTCTCTTTTCATTGTACAAGGTTTTGTGTGTATGTGGTGCTAGCGAGAGAATTCAGGTTTCACGCATGCTAAGTATGAGCTCTTTTACTCTCTAAGACACGTCTCAGTGTTGTCTAATAATTCTTGATTGACCCCGTACTTCCTCTTATGTAAACAATGTCAGGTATTAGCTCTCTGAGATTAGCACTTGAATGGTGCAGTTCTTTCCGTCTACTTAAACTATCTGTGTCTTGTATTTAGATATCTACTTTTGACAGCATACAATTGGATCTTGTATTCTTACTATATCTGTTGTGAAATGGATCCTTAGCTGGTATTTAATATTTAGATTGAATATGGTAATTGATTCGATTTGATTAATTATGACTTTTTTATTAACCCTTTCTTCTTTTTTCCATGTTGCCGTCTAAATGTTTCTGGAAGTTATCACCGAGCTGGGACTACTTTCTGTCTCTCAAGAAAAATAGATCAATAACATATAAAGTACACTAAAGAGAATCAGCTGAGTAAAGTAATGGACCAGTACCAACGCTGGGGGCAGTACTGGCCCTGGCAGTGGGAAACACTTTGTTTCCTCTTTGTAAAAACAACAACTAAAGGCATAAATAATGTCCTGTTATCTAGAAGAGTTGGTCTGTTTGGATAGCCCAGACCTTAATATAACATGATACGTTGAAAAAAAAAAAAAACAATCAGTAAAAAAGTAAAATAAATGAAATGAAGTACATCTTCAACAGATGTGCTACAAAACAATGCTAAATCCTTTAAAGTTGAGAGGGTGCAAGAAATGAGCAGGACAAAAAGTCTTGGCCACAGTGGCAAGGCTACGATTCAGATTCAGTATTTCAGAAGGATGCTGCATCCAGTTCTAGAGTCCCTGACCTGCAGAATGAGTGGATTTCAGTAGGGAATGGGAACTTGATATAATCGGAGACAATTCTGTCCACTCTACGTCTCACTGTTCCTAACAGAGAGAAAGGCTGAAGAAAGTTAGGCAAAGGCGCAGAGCTCATTTGTGTGTCAGCTGTGCCGGAAGCCCGCCCTATATTGATCTCTCGTAGGGCATCTTCTGGTTCTCAGTGTGAACTAGGCATCCTGAAATTAGAGCAGATGAGAAACGATACAGAGATGTGATATAACTCAGCTTTGGGAGAAAAGGCCGAGAGAAGAAATATCTATCATGGAGTCTGTAGAATACAGACAGAAATAATTCCATAGTAACTATTATGTAATGATAAAAGCTCCCCAGAGAGGTGAATTTAAAATATATTATTGCATATATTTAAAGGAGAGAAGTTGATTTTACAGAAGACACACACACACACATACAGTAAGTTGGTTCCTACTGTAGATTAAAAAATATCATTTTGTATAGATTATGTGGTGGTTTAAATGAGAATCTCCCCTGTAGCTCATATATTTACATACTTAGTCTTGAATTGATGTGCAGTTTGGAAAGGATTAGAAGGTGTGTCCTTGATGGAGGAGGTGTGTCACTAGGGGTGGCCTTTGAGGTTTCAAAAGTCCATACCAGGTCTGATCTCTCTCTCTTTCTCCACCTGCTGTCCATGGACCAGGATCCAGCTCCCAGTTACTTTCTCAGCATCATGACTGCATCCAATCACATTTTCTGTTAGGATGATAAGGAACTAAGCTTCTGAAGCAAGCCCTAGGTAAACACTCGGTCATGGCTTCTCTTCACAGCAGTAGAGCAACTAAGACAAAGAATTCATATTTTTGTGGCAAGAGCAGTTTATATTATAATCTACCCATTCAGAAAAATTCTGAATGAGAAATTAGTATAAATTATAGTCTGCACACATTAGGTGTTTGTAGGTTCTTTGGTCTAAGGTGGTATTTTGAGTTAGGTGAAGTGATGGTGCTGTGGAATAATCTTTTTGTACACTGTGAAGACAGGTCACTCTGATTGGTTTAATAAAAAATTGAATGACCAATAGCTAGACAAGATTTCCAGGCACAGAGGATGCTCGGAAGAAGAAGGACAGAGCTGCCAGGAGACACAGAGCAAGCTGAATGGGCAATATGGAAATGAGGTGGTAAAGCCATGAGACAGAAAGCAAATTAATAGAAACATGCCAGCATAAGTTATCAGAGATAGCTAGAAACAAGTCTAAGTTATCAGCAGAGTTTTCATAATAAATAAGTCTCTGTGTTATTGTTGCAGAGCAGATGGTTCTGATGAAAAATCTGCCCACATACTGATTAAATTATTTTACAATTCCATGCTACACATTATTACTTTCTTGTAACTTTTGCTTGCTTCTTATTCCTCGTGTAAAATCACTCTAGGAGCTGGAGCTAGAGCGTGAGGCCAACCGAATATTCTTTGTCATGGTACCCACCCAACGTCATTGCCCCAGTAAGGAGACTGGGTGCTAAGCCTCACTTGTGGTGTTCCCATTTCTATCTTGTATTAACTACGAGCTTATGGTATTAGATTTAATTTAATTTAATGATGTACTCATCTTAATAGGCTGAGATATGTTTCACAGATGCGTGGGAGAGCATGCCACTCCTTGTCATTAACAAATGGAATCTTTGATAAAAACGAGCAAAATGTTAAATGGTTGATTGGTGGTATATTTGGCAGAATAGCCTATTGTTGGTTTACCTGAATACTGCAATACATGCAAAGCTATAATTAATATCATTACCTATGGGAGGGTTGCTTATTTGTTCATAAATGAAAAGCACGTCCAAGTACCATTAAAGTCTGCACCACGTTACTTCAAAGACCCATTTTAATGGCCCTAGAAGTTCAGAGGTTCCCCTAGACTGTTATTTATCTCCTCCCCAGAACACTCTCTTCTATAAATAAAACAATACAGACTTTTTGATAGCTGAAAGTGAAATGAAATTCCTTTTTAGACCAGTGCTTTCAGTTGAGAAAAATCAATACATTTCAGTTCATTTCAAGGTTGATTCTTTTCCATTATGGAGGAGTGTTTACAAATGTTTCTGACAAAGGGCACACCAGCAAATCATTATTCTGCTCTCAAGAATGCACCTCTGTAAGAGATAACGAAGTAAGAACCAACTGAAGAAAGCAAATCAGCTTGCTAACTGCTTTTGAAGGGCTGTGGGGGCTGTCTGACTTGTCCCCATCCCACCTCATTTACAAGGAAGAAAGACAATGACTCTGAAATCGCTGGCTGATGAGAATTGCTTTTTGTTTTGAAAGAGCAGCTAATATTTAGGTGGGCTCCCATTGAGTCATATGTTGGATACTTTGAAATGTGTAGCATATATTTTAGGCTCAGTGGTTCCACATAAAAGTATCTGTGTATATTGGAGTGTGTAAGGGCTTGAACAATGGAAGTTGGCAGACTTGGTTTCAGATTTTTGCTTTCTCTGTATTTTCTGTGAAGGAGCACTGTGGGAAAGCCCCAGAACCTCCCACTTCTTTGAGTTTGTGCATGACAATATAGCCTCTTTGTGCTATAACTAGAAGGTTCATACTCCCCTCTCTGATTCCCTAATGTTTTTCTTTGCTCTAGTGCTAACTCCCAATGGACAAGCAGAACAACTGCACAGCAAAGAAAAGTTCTGAGTGACCCTTGCTGCCCTGTAATATGTACCTCTGAGTCCATGCTCTCCTTCCTGGAGGGAACATTTGTGTCTTTCTCTATCCTGGACAAAAGGAGACTTAAGATTTCTCTTGCAGGTAAATACACAGAACTTGCCATCATTTAGCTCAGAATTACACATGTGGTATACATTACCCCAAAAGTCATTCTTATGTGAACTCATGATAATCCTAAATGTACTGGGATCAGACCTTCCCTACTACACCACATAGGGTAATTTGTTGTTCATATGACTCACGTTTTCAACAGCCAAGTGTTTCATTGCAATAGAGCTATTCTGAAGACGGCCATGGATTTAATAGCACAATACAATTCTTTTCTAGTACTTTTATTGTGGATATAAAGTACCTTTATCAGCTCAGAGGGCCATAACAAAATATTGCAGACTCTGTGGTTTGAACAAGAGATTTTATTTTGCCCGGTTCTGAGGGCTTAAAAGTTGAAGATTAACTCTGGGGCATTTCAGTTTCTGGAAGAGTCTCTCCTGCTGGCTTTCAGGTTGCCACCCAATAACAATGGCCATTGTTGTTACCCAACAACAAGGTGCTAATGCCAACTTTCTCTGTGCATGTGCAGAAAGGGATATCACTGTTCCGAGATGGCACCTGTACCATCTGGAAGATGCCTTGGATTTTGAACCTCATTTAACTTCTATTACTTCCTAAAGACCCTTCCTCCGATGTAATCACATTGGGAGTTAAGAGTTTCGGCATTAAAATTTGAGGGGAGTGAAAATCCATCCATAGAACAAAATAAACGGTAGATTCAGTAGCAGCAATTCGATCACTTTAATTCATTTTTTTAAAAATAAGTGATTTGATTTTTGTAAATTTTTTGCTATGTTTTCAATGTCTTATTGTGTTTTGTTTCTGAGACGGCATTTTATTGCAGCCAAGACTAGCTTAAAAAACTTTATCTAGCCTAGCCTTGACTCAAACCCATAGTCTTCCTATCTCAGGCTTGCCTTACCACCATGAGCAGCTACTCTTGGCCAGGGAGTTTAAAGCAGTAGATATGCAGTGCTGGTTTGGATAAAATTGGCCCCCATAAGATCGTAGGTAGTGCCACTATTAGGAGGTGTGACCTTGTTGGAGGAACCATGTCACCGGGGTGGGGTATGAGGTCTCATCACTCTCCCTTCCTGCTGTCTGAGGATACAGACGTAAATCTCCCAGCCTCTCTCCAGCACCACGTTTTCCTGCATGCTGCCTTGCTTCCCACCATACTGATAGTGGACAAAACCTGTGAAACTGCAAACCAGATCCAATTAAATGCTTCCCTTTATAAGAGCTGCCATGGTCCTAGTGTCCCTTCATAACAACAGAAACCCTAACTAAGACTCTTGCATGCATTTATTCCATTTTGCTAAACATTTTATGAAGTAGCAAATTATCTTATTATATTACAGCTTGGGGTTCATAAGATCACTGTAGCCTTCATAAGCACTATGTGGGGTGAGAGCATTAACACCACAACATAGGGTCAGCCAGACACAGGTCAGGGCCTCTACTACAGAGATCACAGAACAGAGGTCTAGAAAAGCCCAGACTAATTAACAGCCAGACACGTATGCAACCGCAACCACTGACCTCACTTCGCTCTCCTCGGTTCACTAGTCTCCTGTGCAGATTCGTTAGAGCCTAGAATCAGCTTTAAGATCCGCCTCAAGAACTGGTTCAAAGTCTTACCAGAGTCTGTAACTAAGAGTCTCTTGGCTGTAGAACAGGAGCACACTTCTGATGTGATCCACGGATACAGTCAATCTGAATTTCAAAGCAATCAACTCTGAAGATGATCTCACTTAGAAAAGCAGGTGACTTGGTAAGTATTGTTGGCGTATTTAACGAATGCCAGGTAGACTAGGATTGGGATACAGAGATATACCATGTACAAGCTACTGTATGAAATGTATTTATAGCAGTTAACTAACCAACAAGCGACATTTACCAAGTGATTTCTGGGGACACAGTGCTAAATAAGAAAATGACACTACAGCTCCACTTTTCGAGCCACAGACAACATTCTAGTGGCTCTTGGAACATTTTATGCTAATGGAAGACATTCTCAGCCATTAAAATCTGAAAGGCAAAATCAGAGAGAATTTGAAGCATACGTGCTGATAGCTATTTTATCCTGTCTAAAGGGGAAGTGCTTGCTGCTTAGCAGGGGGCAGGTACCACTCAGCTGTCACTGAAGGGCAGACACAGAAACTGGAGGAAGCCAAAGGAAAGGCCTGCACCGCTAAGGAGGAGCTTGTCTGAGCTAATGCACCTTTGGAGTCTCTTGCTCAACCAAAGGACACCTGACAGCAGCGTGTTAGCTTGCTCAACCTCCCTGGTCTCTTGCCCTAATTCAAGGTCCTCAGTGAGAGCTCAGAAAAGTAACTCTACCTTAATGG
This sequence comes from Microtus obscurus, assembly GCA_963919715.1. NCBI lineage: Eukaryota > Metazoa > Chordata > Mammalia > Rodentia > Cricetidae > Microtus > Microtus obscurus. The sequence goes on along the minus strand of CAWTZC010002327.1, from coordinate 2,173,684 downwards.
TGAGTGGTAAAATGCTTGGGACAATAATCACTATGTAGTTGGGTGCCTGGTTCAGAAGGGGTTAAATCGAGGGCACGGAACATTCCTGCTTTGGGTGGAAGAACCGCCAGTGGTGTCACTGGGCACCAATGTCACACTAACTACTGAAGAGCAATAATTAAACTCATACCTTTAACTTTTTCAGATGAATTGTTATTTCTAGAAGGCTCCACTCCTTCTAGAAAAATAAATTCAGCAGTATGAGTCTGCTGTTAGCAGCTGCAGTGATTACGTGGGAAACATCGCTCAGGATTAGTGGGGTTAAGAACAAACTGTATGTATAGAGCGTTCGAACACTCAGGAAACAGGCTGTTTCCAGAACAGGTTCAGTCTTCTAGGGTGTGAATACATATCAGATAAAGCCAACATCTCCTCCAGAAAGGATTCAAGTCTCATTTCATAGTGATAATATTTTTAAATATGAGTAAAGTGTGTATATTTTCATTCTGTTCTTAATAAAGTTGTGCACTGTAAAAATTTTACTGAATGCAACTACTAAGGGGAGTCTTTCATATAGACCAAGTGAGAGCGATTGGATAAACTACAGGGAGAATGGTCTAGATTTTTCATAATACAACAAATTCAAGGTAGTGACAGTTTGATAAATCAAAGAAACAGAGACCTCATTCAATCTAAGAGAGAAGATTGAGGGATGAAGGCAGACAGGTACTACATTCGTCATCTTCCACTAAGGTTATAGACTTGAAAAAAAATAACCCTGTGTTTTGCTTTGAGCTGGTTAATCAATGCTCGAGCACACGCGCGCGCGTGTGTGTATGTGTTATTCTAAATTCAGCACCTTTCTCTCTCCTCTGTGTGGCTTATGTTTTGAATCTTCTAAAGCACACAACACAGAACTCTGTCTGTTGTGATATGCTGAGTGGGCCACACGCTGGAAGAGCTGGTCGACGAATGACTTTCCTTGTGGAAGGTCACCATTTACTAATTGATCTTTACTAAAGAAGCACAGAGGAGCCTTCCCAGGAAGATTGATTCCTCTGACCTAGAGGAGATCATTTTCCTAAAGAAGAGTTTACTTGTTCTGTTTTCTCTGCTGAACTGACACCAGAAAAATTATCTGGAGATACGCAAAGCATCCGTAGACTCTGGTTACCTCATGTTCTAGAGATGTACCACACAGATACCTAGAGGCATCTCAGCTAAGTGGGCATGACTATTCCGATTAGGCAAGAGTCCTCACCATTAAATGTCATTAGATTTAATTTGACGCCCCGAGAAAATTGTTGATGAAGCCCATCCCATGACGGGCGGGGCTTTGTGTACTTAAACCCAAGCAGGATGCTCAGAACACACTTCTACAATAAAATCCATTAAGTCCCCAACAATAGCATTTGGCAACATATCAATTGCATCCAACACTTTTACTTACAGATGAAGGAGGTCTGGATAATTAGGAGAAATAAGACTAGGTTCTGAGCCTTACTCCTTGTCCAGCCAAGAGCTCTTTACACGATACCATCGAACCTCCTAGACATTGCCTGTGATTGAAGCGTATCTTTAAGACAGTGACCTCTTCGCGTGCTTGTGTTGTTGGTTGTGTACGCTAATCATGAAATCACTGTGCTGTAAGTTCTGACTAGGGCTTTCCCCTTGAGGAAGTTAGTCTTGGACCAATGAGATGGCTCCTCCGATGGACACACTTTCCACCGAACCTGACGAGTGGAGTTCAATGCCCAGGATCAATATGGTTGTCCACTGACCTCCACATTTGTGCCATGCCTCATGAATGCTCACTCTTAGATAAACATAATGTTTTTTTTCTTTTTTAAAGGAAGCCAATTTTACTACATCTGATTTTTTGATATTTATAGAGATAATCTTTTATATGCCATGAAGTCAAGGCAAAGAGGTGAAGATTTATTAAAGGAGTACATAGAATGGTACTTTACAAGAAGTACATATGTCTGAAGATGTGTTGCTGAACTGGTGGTGAGAAATTGTTTTTAGAACCTTATTTGTGTCTTTTAATTCCAGGGAGTGGATTATATGCCTGTTTCTTCTACTCCCACCATCCCATTTTCACATGAAATACCACTAGAAATAAGAGAGAAGGAAGAAGACAAAATTCTACAAGGAAAAGGGAGAGACTTTAACATACTAGTGCCTTAAATACTCATTTGGAAGACATACATGGATAGATGGATTAATAGATGATAAAGTTGGTCACTAGAAAACTCTGCTATAAGTTCATGTATAGCTGGCTGGATCTTACTGTTTCTGAAGAAGACTAAGTTGAAGAGGTATCAGGCTGTGATGGACAGAAAGGAGACATGTGGGATGATGACAGTAAAAAATTCACAGTTCAGTTCATCTCTACTAACAAGATGCCCAGCACCAAGCTTCTACCCAACACCCAAACAAGACCACCACAACCCCAGCATCTGAGGAGTCCTCCTAAATAAACTGAAGCCACTCAGGGGAAGTTAGCGCAGAGCTATGGGAGCTGTCATTCCACAGAGAAAGCCTCTGGACTCTGCCTCTTAGCAGCACCAAAGCAGTACAGCCCATTCTCTGCCAGTTCTCTGCAGAAAGATAATTGGTAGAAAACTCCTCTACTAGAGCTGTCATGGACATTATGCTGCCTTTCCCATAAGTATGATAAAGCAATTACAATGAAGAAGCAGTTGTGGGAAACTTACAGTGTGACAGAGAAAGTAGCTAAAACATATAAGTCCAAAGAAAAGCAAGGTGATTGAGGAAGTTGATGATAAGAAGACTACACATCCGCAGTGGCGTTCTCCAAGCCGAAGGGATCTTAACTCATGAAAGCCACACTGGAGGATTTGTACAAAGATGAATAAAGAGCTCCTGAAATTGAAAAGACATTGTTTAAACAAATAAAATGTGCAGAAAAAAGAAGATAACATCTTTTAGGAAATAGAGTCAAAGCACGCCGTGTAAAGGGAAGGGAATATGTGAACGATAAGAAAATAATCAATTGAACACATGCATAGTCCAGGTAATGAAATTTAGCAAGAAAGAATCAAGGTGAAACAGGTCTACTTCTTAAAAAACAGACAGACAGACAAAAAAAAAAAAAAAGAAAAAGAAAAAAAAAGCAATGACTTTGCAGGGAAGATACGAGCCTTCAAATTGCAACCTCAGTAACACATACCCGAGTGATGCTTTTTGGAAATGTCATGTTTAATAGAAGCGAAGCATGTAAAAGTTACAGAGAAGACGTGGAAACAGCAATCTGGATACTAGAAGAAATAAAATCCCAACACACACACACACACACACACACACACACACAACACACACACACGCTCACATACACAAAACAAACAACAAAAACCTAAAGTTCAACACCTTCAAAACCAGGACATGGATTATAACCCGGTCAGACCATGGGCGCCATGGTGTTACAGTCAGCCGTCTACCACAGCTACAGAAATGTTGGAGATGAACAATGTCTTCATTTTGGTTTATTTTGGCTCACCGTTTTGAAACCTTTAGTTTGTGGTCAGCTGATTCTGCTGCTTTCAAGCCTGTGGCAAGGAAGAAGACACCCCCATACCCACCCCCACTCCCCACAAAGACAGGAAGGGGTTACGAGCCCATTATCCCCTTGAAAGGTGCCCTCTTAACACTTACCTTCTTCCAATTAGCCTACACATTTCAGAGCAGATGGTTCTCCACCTTCCAAATGCTGCCACCCTTTAATATAGTTCCGCATGGTGTAGAGCCCCCCAACCTTAAAATTACTTTTGTTGCTACTCCATCACTGTAATTTTCCTACTCTTATGAATTGTCATGTAGATAGATACCTGTGTTTTCTGATGTTTTAGGTGACTCCATAAAAGGGTTGTTTGACCCCAAAAGTTTGCAACCCACAGCTTGAGTATCCTGTTTTAAATGTTCCTACCTCCTGACTGTATCAAAGGCTTTCAGCACCTGAGTCTTTGAGGGAGATTCAAGAACCCCAGAGTTACACATGGTTTTAGAACAAAATTGTTTTTAAGGCTCCAACATTGCTAGCAAACTTTCCAGGAAATTTGAAAGGAAGTTTCTTGGCAAAGTGCAGAAACAAACTGAGAGAGAGAGAGAGAGAGAGAGAGAGAGAGAGAGAGATAAGCAAGCACTCTAGTAAATGGGATCCTCAAGCCAGAGTAGAGTTGAAAGTGATCTTAGAAGGGCAGCTGGGCACTCAGGATTGTTTTGGGTTTTGGCTTTAAATTTAGCCTTTTCTGACAAATATCTCTCCTTTTCAGATGCTTACTACTCGTCTGTACTTTGATTCATATCTTTCAATCATTATTCTCTTACCATTTGGCCATTAGTCTTTTCCCTAATTCTGTCACTCTTTATCTTTTATTACAGCTGATGCAAGAATTTCCCCACATTTAGATGCTTCTTTGAGACTTGTTTAAATTTATAAATATCCCAACTGAGGACACAGACCCTTTTACTTGACCTTTCTTTACCTTCATCAAGAATAGGCAAGAGCAAACAATAAACTACTGAGTGAATCTTAGTGAATCTTCACTGTCCAGTCATCGAAGAGCAGTCCAGTGCGGAGACCATCTTTGACTGCAAAGGCACCTGCTACGAGGAGCGGGTGGGCCTCTAAAGAAAGAGGTTATAGCCAAATGCATCCTGGGACATAAGTATTATGGGAAAAGATCTTACACAACTGGAGCAAGATTTGCTGTTTCTCTGGATTCTTACTTTATCTAAACACATCGATTTGACTTGAGTTCTAATTAGACATCAATACAGTATCAGAGAAGCATGCTTAGTAAGTACTTAGCTGATGTCATATACGGTATTTAAATTCTTCTGAACCTATTCATCTCACCCATCACTTGTTTTAAAGAACAATTGAAGAGCTGACTGGGAAACTTGAGAAGTCAATTTCTTTTGTCTTTAATAATTTCACCTAATGTTTTTATTTCTAATTTTTTATAGATTGAAGATCTTTCATTTCACAGAAATGTGAGTAAATTTCTAAAAAATATTATACTTGACTTCTTAGGGATAATTTACGCATTCATGTGATTATGAAAAATAATGTTTCCTTTCAACATTTTGCCCAGCAACTCCATCCAACCCACCACTTTTAACCAAAGAAGGAAGAAAACATGCAGCTGAGAGCATCTTCCCAACTGCCCCTGGCTGGCATTTGAGTTCGGCATTAGTCAACAGTCAAGGAGCTGGAAAGACAAAGAGGAGCACAGAGGGTTACAGGCTCCCGACACCCCTTTCCTTTACAGGGCACTAAGTACAATCGGCAAGCTGTTCTGCAGCTCCTGAGAAACCTTGGGGCTTAAAATGCTTGTCAGTGCCAATACAGAGCCAGGTTCTGTCGACGCAGCTTTTACTCAGCCACCTACTCAGCTCAAGCTTTTCTCATTGACCAGGAAGGCACGAATTTCTCCTCCATATATCTTGTCCGTATTCTCCATTCCAACAAACATCCTGCATAGTCTCAGAATACCTTGAATTTTCTAGTGGGGAGAAAAAAAAAAGCTCAAGGAAATTGGCTCTACCTGCAGGTCTAAGCAATCAGAGATTTGTTTCTGAATAGCTCTGAGGGATTTCGCCATATGACTCCCATTAATGAAATTGCTGGGCTAATCTCTCTGTGTGACATTACAAACACCAGTTTCCTGTCCAACTTCAGCCGAAGCTTTCTCTATGTGTCTTTTGCTGTTAGAACCAGAGCTGTGAGCCTGGAAAGGATTTCCAAGATCAATCAATCCTGTCTTCCAATTTTACAGATGAAAAAATTGGGCTTCCAGGGGCTTGTGACTGGCTGTTAAATGGCCGTGTGATTGAGCAATTTGTTCTACGGACTGTATGAGCTGTCTTGGAATTTAGGAAGCATGTTTTAAGGCATAATTTACACTAAGTTAAGGCGTAAGGAAGGAAATGTGGGGAAGGACACAAGTTACTGGACACAAAAGTTGAAAGGGTTTGCTTTACCTTGCAAGTAGTCTATTTAATGGTTGTATCAATATCTGGAAGGTTCTTATCTGAAAGATTATACTATAGAAGTAATGTTAACGTTCATCTGATCAGTCAGCTACAGAGACCCATTATTATTACCAGTAGGGTTAATACAATAGGATGATCTTTCTCAAATATGTGCCTTACAATGATTGCCAGAATTTGAAGTCTGTAAACAGCAGAAGCATCATCGTAAAGTCAGATGCTAAGAACGGGGGAGACGGCTCAGCCTTTAAGAGCATTTGCTGCCCTCACAGAGGATGGGAGTTTGATTCCTAGCACTCACGCTGGGTAGCTCACAATGGCCTGTAACTCGGTCTCCAGGAATCTGGTGCCCTCGACTGGCCTGCTTGGACACCTGTATACCCATAGCGCACAGACAGACAGACAGACAGACACACATGAATACACCATTGGCTTTGTCTCCGCAGGTTCCTATTACATAAATTACTATAAATTCTTAGATTTTTTTAAAAAGTGAAGTTAATTTTGAATAACTCTGAAGTGTGTTGTGGACAAACCACAAGAGATTGCAAACCTTTTCTGTGTTTCCTCGAAATAGTTGTCTTTCTCAGAATTGCCACCGTTCTAAGCAACTTTTGGTAAGTGAAATTCTTCTCTCTTCTACATTCAGAGATTCAGTCCATTTATTTAGAGTAAATGAGAAGATACCTGTTTTTTCTTTCATTAGTTTCTGTTTTTTTATTTATTTATTTAGTTTTCAGTATGGAAGAACTTTCTTCTGTACATTTTAGTGATGTTGTCCCACAATTAATACTTTAACACATTACTAGAATCACTCAGACATGTGGAAACAGTGACTTTCCCATCATGCACCTCATCAGATGGGTCCCAAGCATTTGGCCTTCACTGTGTGACTGAGGATGTTCTAGCCCTGTACTTGTGGTGACTCCAGTGACCTGCTGTTCGATCTTAGAGGTGCACTCACCATCTCAATTCAAACTGGACTTTTATCTTTGTCTTTCTAGCTTTTGCTCCAATGAAACCACAGCTTCTATATCTAGTTTCTCCTCAGGAAGGGGCAGATGTGAGACTAGCTAGAAGAAAGTCCGTCTGTGGTCACGTTCATGCTCAAACCCAATGCCTACATTTCTCTCCTGGCACTTCGCATTTTTTCAAACCATTCTGAGACACGAATGGCCACTTGTTTTGTTCACAACTGTCACAGCACGCTTAGCATGTGGGAGTGGCTTGCCTTGCTTTTTTTCAGATCTTGATTTTTCTCTTTCCTTGAAGCAGATGACTTTCAACTCACATGTACGACACTTTAGCATGGCAGAAAAGTGGTCCCGAAATTGCAGTATAACTATGCAAGTTGTTATACACGGCCCTTTCTTGGGAAATGCTTATACTGACATCAAAAGCCAGATTCTGCAACTAGAAATATGTTATTTGTTGGATTTTGCAAAAAAAAAAAAAAAAAAAAAAACAGTATTGGGCCTAACTCTTCAAACAAGAGGATAATACAGAACCCTTCGCTTCCAGATCCTAACATTTGCTTACCCCTTTAGTCCTTATTCCTTTGTAAAATATACTGGGACAATTGTCAACAAAAGATCCTAGCTGCAAAGAATTCCTCAGGATTGAAAACGAAATGACCATGTAGCATGATTGAGCCTAGACAAAGCCTGTGTCTTACAAATCTTGGTCTTGTTCTGCCCAAATCCTCATTCGGTCCCTTCATGTAGCAAGGCCACCTGAACGGTTGCACTCATTATATGGAGATTAGCAAGCTCATGGCAACAAACCCAATACACAAAAACAAACTTAGACGCTCAAGTTATGAGGCAGAGCTCATGTGCAAACAATAATTTAAAACATCCTCCCTAGGTCTGTGCCAGGTTTTAAAGAGGAGTCAGTACTGAAAAGCTGGGACCCTGAATTGGTAGAGTTAGTGAGGCATTTGCTTTCGAAAAGACACAGAAGTCTGTGGAGAAAAGCAGCCCTGGGATATTGACAACAGGTGAGTCTTCTCCTCTTTGGGGGCGTGGATGGAGGACTATGATCTACAGCTTATAATTTTCAAGTGTCACGGTTTTTACTGAGGTGGAAATCATTGTTTTAAAGCCCATAGTTTCAATGGTGCATACTTGATTTATGGCTTAAGAATTGATTTTTTTTCTTCCTTATGCTGTGTTAGCATCCTCCTGTAATAGTTTCCATCTTGAAACTAAGATGGAAACTGTTTATTATAATACTGAATATGAAATTACCAACTCTCTCTGTGTATATATCTATGTGTGCATGGGGAGGGGACTATCTACATGGTTTTTGAAATAAGCACAGAATTGAGATAATTATGTGGATAGCTTAAGGCTAAAGTCACTTTTTCATGCAAAAAACTGAAATGTTTCATTTCATGGAACTGAGGTAAAATTCCCCATCCTACACTTGGCAGGCATAGCTATACAATGCTGGCCTAGCTGGGTCAGGGAATCTTGCTTTTCTTTGCAACTTCATCTCTTCATAACGACACAGGTGTGTGAGCCTGGTTAGATTTAACTAGGTCTGAACCTGAGCACGTAATTCAAATGCAAATCAAGCCTCCGTGGTTTTAACCATAAAAGGACATGAACTCCAAAAGCGGATTTTGCATGAAATGACATGGATAGCAACATTGCTTCCTTTGTGAGTCTCTTCCACAGGACTAACCACTTCCTTACCTGTCTTGAGGCCTGCTGGGACATGTTCATAAACATTATGGGAGTAAACTTATAATTAAAAAATATAACCCAGGCCTTCAGCAAGTAATTATATTGACTATTATTCATCCTTTACAAGAAATTCCTTAAAGATCTAAAGAGTGACAGCCTCCTCAAGTTCTCGTGGCTTCCCTTGATGCATGTCTATATTTGGAAGCCTAGTCTCACTTTCGACTTTACATATAGGGGCACAGAACGAAACTCAAATAAATGTACCTTGAAAAAAAGATCTTCATTAAATAATTTCCAAATTAGAAAATTACATACTCAAACAGCATGCGCATGCATAAACGGATGAGCTATACATGTGTCTGCATGTTCGTATGGGATGCGCAGACTCCGAGACATATAAATATGCATAAGTTTCTCATACAACATAATTAGAGAAAATTACATATCTAGCCAATTAGTCTTCAGAGCATCTTTCTCCCTCCTTGCCCTCAGTGCCCTTGATCAGGCCGCTTTCACTTTCTGCGGTTCCTCTCCCAATCCTTCAAACCCCATGCTTTCCCTGCAGGGCAACCTGCTCCTTCCTGCTCCCTAATCCCATTCATTTCCCCTACTGCTTCCAAGCCTCAGATACTGGGCAAGACTCCAGCTGTTTGTGGGTGGACAAAACAATTACCCAGAAACGCTAATAGAAACTTTCTGTCTGATGTCATGGATGGCCCTAGACCACTGCTGGTACTCTCCATCTCTTTGTCCCCCGGCTATACACCAGAGAAGAAGTCATCCCTCTGGATTGTCGATGTGTCTTTCCACACCCCTGGCTTAAGGAAAACTCAATGCAAGCATTGAGGAGTTGGCAGAGACCGGCACTCAGGCTAGGCTCCACCTTGTTTAGGGTAACAGGTGAAGAAGAACAGCTCTTGACTTACAAGCTGAGCTCTCTGGAGAACCCTGGAAGTCCCCATCTTCCAGTTTAGCATGCCACTCCTGGGCAAGCCTGGGCAGTTCATATTCTGTCTCTGTTCTCTGAGTAGTTGCCTTCTGCCAGGGCAGAGCAGATAGGCAACAGCAAGTTCCACCTGCTCTGAGAGGACAGAGTCACCATGGGGTTTTCTCACAGACTTAGCTGCCCTCCACTCCCAACACTCCTAGGATGGAAGCATCTCTTAGCCCTTCTCATCATTCTTTTTCCTAAGAGCACATGAAGGCATTTTCCATAATACATCTTTAAGTCAATAACATATACCCCATGATGATTTGATGGCATGAATACACTTACTACATATCTTTATGTCTATATCTGTCATCTCTTCATGTGATATGCATGTGTGCATGTGTCATGTGTTATCCTATATATAACACCATTTAGATGTTTTTACTCACCAAGAATCAATCTCAGAGGTAAAGGCATGTCAAATGATATTCAGGCTGCATGGATGTTCTATATCTCAGAGGTAAGGGTGACATGAAATTTGGCATATCCAAGGTCCTTCTAAAGCCTCAAGGCTGCCTACCATGAAAAACCTCCTGCCCCATTTTCCTGCAGCTGTTCAGCTACAGTTTATCTCATTGTGTGGCCTCAGATCACAGCGCTGCCTGGACCATATGTGGGACTGCAAAGGCGATGGAGCAGTAAGCTGCGGAGAGCATTCCTGGGGAGTTAGCAGTCCCGCTGAGAACATTTTTTTCATCTCGGCAGCTTTTCGCTTGGTGCTTTATCTAAACGCCAAGAGGTAGAAAGGAGTTGCACAATAGGGTGCATTGTTTAGGAAATGTTTCCAATGTAAACAAAGATTGATGCTGGAGGGCCTTATCTCGATGCCTAAGACAAGAGCTATCTGGGGGTGTCGGAAAGGGTGGGGCATCTTTGAGATGTGGGCAGACTTGGCAAAGAGTGCAGAAATGATATTCTCAGCATGGGAGTATCACAGATCATATTTTGGAGACACAGACATGCTCGCTCTTAAATCCCTTCTTTGTACTTGTTCTATATAATATTTGAGGTTTCAGCAGGGTCAGGATTGTGTTTTAGCAAGATCAGTCATTACATTAAATACCTCTAATGCCTTTAAACTATCTACAGATTGAAATGTATTCCAACTAATCAAGCATAGCAAGTCCCCCAGAGAATCTTACTTCTTTCTCTTCCAGTAGTTTCGGACTCGTCTATATTTTCCCTATAATGCTAATTCTAACATCATGGTTTAAATGCTAGCACAGGTCATGTTGTGTTCTCTTCTTACATAAGCTTCCGTCTATTGCCATCTGCTCAAATCCAGCTCTATTGTCTCCTTCCCGGTCAGCTTCTACTAAGTGACATGGGTGTTTCCAAGCAGCTTTCTATTCCTCCTCCTTCTAACTTTTCCTTTGCTCCCTTGCACGGTCCCTGGAGAGGAAACTAGGTTATAAAGAAAGGCAGACTAGCGATGCTTAGCTTCTCCACCACACAGCCAGCCAGGGTCTGCAAACATTGAACTCTAAGCCTTCCTTAGTGTCTTGCTCGAAGTGAGGATGCAGTAGAGTTCTGTGTTGTTTCTACTTGTGATTTGCTTATAGGCAGCCACAGTGAAGGGCTTGGCTGGAAACACCCATCTCCGGTTCTATCCTCCTGTGTTCTGTTTGTCTTTATTTCCTTTGAGGGGAAAGAAGGTATTGGGACCAATGAGTTTTAGAATCTAGAGGGAATAACTGCTTGGATTTTAATATTGTTAATTAGCAAAGCTAAAGACAGCCCCTCTGCTGGGAGTCAATAGGCTCCTTCCAGACAATTGACAGAGTCCAACAACCCAGTTCAAAAAGCTGTTCGCTGTCTTCCCGTCTTGGGCTTTTGTTTTCTGATTTTTCTGACACCATTTTCTGGGTGGCCCCTGCTGGCTACTCCTATCAGATTATTTAAACAATGCAGCCCTGAAACGCATGTAGGTGACCGTGCTCTGTGAAAAGTTATTTTGTGTTTAGAATCCTGCAGCAAGGTGGAAAGAATTTAAAGCCGATTGCTTTTATTTTCCCCCCTCCCTGCTTTGGTAACCATGGGGACGGGAAAGCAACATGTACCAAGCTAATGGGAAGGAACAACCTTGGAAATTCTCCTACGGAGGAATGAGTAAAAAGTTATTGTGACATAGGATCTGTGGGTACAGCTTTCTCTCACCCAAACCAGAAAGTCCAGTATCTGTGCAGGTACTGGCGCTATCAGCACACCTGGGAAATGGCACCTTCTCTGACAGTGGAATTTTTCTAAAGTCCTATTGAGAGCATGTGTGTAACATGGGCATGGGGAGAGTCAAAAGACATTTTCATCCAGATAATTGAGGGGGGCATAGGATTAATATGCCTGTGTTGTATAAATAATACTGTGAATAACTCAATTTCATTTTTTTAAAATTTATTTATTTATTGAAGATTTCTGTCTCTACCCCGCCACTGTCTCCCATTTCCCTCCCCCTCCCCCAAACAAGTCCCCCTCCCTCATCAGCCCAAAGAGCAATCAGGGTTCCCTGCCCTGTGGGAAGTCCAAGGACCACCCACCTCCATCCAGGTCTAGTAAGGTGAGCATCCAAACTGCCTAGGCTCCCACAAAGCCAGTACGTGCAGTAGGATCAAAACCCATTGCCATTGTTCTTCTAATTTAGAGAATCAGAAAATAGTCAATGAATTTTTTACCTTCCAGTATCTAGGCATAACTTCTGATCGAAGCAATTCTGGTTATGAGTTTGAATTCTCAGCCGGCATCTCCTGAAGTGATATGCAAACACGTGTGCGCATCAGTGGGTTTTTAGTTCAAGGCATTTCTATAGTTCTTTCAGAAATACTTTTCATGGGAATGTTGACTTTTGATCACCTGTTAAAAAGAACATGCATAAATGTGGAGGATTATTTAATGCATCCTAGAAAGTATGAGAACTCAGTGGATTTTTTTTCCTTTGGTTAGAAGAGGGGGAACTGAGAAGAATACAGGTGTAGACGCCCTGCCGGTTTAATGTTTAATCTCTATTTGCTTATCTGAACATTTCATCCCAGATGGCTTTCATGTTTTCTTTGCTTGCATCACAGGTGTGAAGAGTTGCATCCATATCACGCTTCACTTTGCATTTGTTGACATGACCGGACTATTTATTATGCTCCCGACAACTCCATTAGACACCACAAAAGCTTAGCCTTTAAGTATTTTTATACACAGTAGATATGAATTCAATTCCTTTACCAGTTACTATGTTTCTATCATATGTCCACTAACTTTCTTTGCCACAAGTCAAAGAGATGTTTGTTTAAAGCCACGGTCACTGTCCCAACTGACAGAGTACCCTCAACCCCCAACAGATTCCATCCATGCATGTTGACCCCACACTATTGCACAGAGTCAAAGGGAATTGAGATTTCTTAATTTGCTGTGTTCACATTCTGTCTCCTCTCTAATAATTACTACATTAAAATTTAAATTTATTATTACTGTGCATGGGCGTGCATGGTAAGTATGGGTGATATGAATGTCAGGGTCAGAGGGCAATTTATGGGGTTCGTTATCTCCTTCCACCTTTCCCTGGGTCCTGGGAATGGAATTCAGATCACAGGCACAGTGACAGTGATCTGGCTCGAACGGCACATACCTTTAAAACCAGCTGCACCACTCACTGGCTGTCTACATGGTTTTGATACTGACTTCAATTTTCAGCACTGAGTGATTTGTTTGTTTAACTTGTACTCTGTCTTGCTTTTGCTCAGAAGACTTTTTTGTTTTTGTTTTAGTTACTCTTTTTGCCAATTCTTGCTCCATTCGGCACATTTAGAGGTATAGTCTGGGGCTGTTCAGCTGTGTGAACCCTATCCTAGGATCTCACCTACAGCCATGAGCTGACTGAACACATTTCTTTCTACTAATTCGTTTTGATTATCTTCCATGTCCCCAGTCACTACCATTTATTGCAACTGGCTGGACTGTGCGACTCCACTCTGCCTCTGACCCCGGAACACTAGCAACAGAGCTTACCTCCCAGCTGGGTTTTAAATTCACCTCACCTGTCAGCACCAGACATACCAAACTGTAACCACATCCTTGATTCCCTCACCGCTCAACCATCTTCGTTTCTTTCTATCCTTGCCATTCCCTGCAAGGCTCTGCTTCCTCAAGGAGGATGGCAGACTGATCGTCGTGTGCTGGCCCAGACCTCCCATCATGCACAGCGTGAGACATATGGCTGATGAGGAGCAAAGGCAGGGGACCTCTTCTCCTTTGCCTGGCAAATTCTGCCTTTAATATGACTTTGAAGCCACTACAGGGTCATCCTTGAAAGTCGGTAGCTAAATTGGTTCTATTTCAGAAATTGCGTCTAGGTTTGAAGGAAGCATCTGTGGAGATGGAGCCACAGGGATACAGCACTGTGATCCTGAGTATGGCATAGGGACTATGTTAAATTGTCCCATGGAAGCAAATGGCAGGGGATGGTGCAACTGGGACACAAGACAATCTCTCTAGAACCTGTTGTGATTTTTTTTTTGTCAAAATTCTAAAATAAGATTCATTTAAGATTTTTTTAAATGTTTCATTTTTATTTGCAATTGTCTCCCAAATCATACCATGTGCTCCCTGCTCACTCCCACTCTCCACCTCCTTGGTGACTGTGCCATCATTTACCTTCACTATGACAATTCTGCATGGGTGGGTGATGACAACGGCCTACATGTCAGGGCGACAGCTGCTGGGATCGTACCAACCTGCTTGGGGCTGAAAGATTAATAGCGGTTTAAATTCCTCGGTTGTTTGGAATGTGGAGTGTTTCCCCATGGCAAATTATTCTGGTTCTTGCTTTTCACCGGACCCCACTTCACAGTTACACTCTCCATCTCTCGTTCAGAATAGAAAATGTTCTTCCCGTGTCCGTGTGATAGAGCGGTGGTTTTCTATGAAGGCAAACGCTGGTCCCGCTGGGTGGGGGCGGGGGGGGGTAGGGGGATGGGGTTGGGTGGAGTGAAGGGGGGAGCTGGGAGCCTGACATTCTGATGGATGAGTTTGGTTTTGCAGTAAGGAATGCATAGTATGTGGGAAAAAGTCGCTGCTTCCATCCCATCTTGGTCTCTATTTCAGTCTTTGCAGCTTAAATAAATAATCCCACACAAAGCTTTGGTGCAGAATGTCCCCCTCAAACTAGTTTTCTTTATCCATACATGGATTCTAGAAACTTGACTATGTCAATTAGGTAAGGTTTAGTTTTCCTTGTTGTCTCTGGGGAGTTTCATGCTTTAGTCTTTGACAATTAGCACGCAAGTTAGGAGTGAGAACAAGCCTCTGATATCTGAGGTTGCTACCAGCTTCCTTAGAATCTACCAGAAAGATTATCCTTGGGGTCAAAGGCATGATAAAAGGAATATATGAACTACAATGACATTACCTTCATTGCTCTCCTTTATAACTAATGTAAGTGTATGTGAAATCAAATAACACATTTTATATGTTTTATATATATATATATAAATTATAGTTAGAATTATACATGACTAAACAAACATATTTGCTTTTAGCTTTTATTTCTACATGTTGTACAAAATACATGCATGGACACATTTACTTACCTACAAAGTGCCACTCACAGGGGCTAAAGTATGGTTGTTTCTAAAACACAATGATTATGTTTGAATACAAGTTCCTCTGAGGCCTGCCGCGAACTCTGTGCTCCAACCCTTCAGCTGGAACAGCTGAGCAAGCATATTCCCCGCCCCCTCCATCCTCAGCCATGTGCCCTTAATCCATAGGGAGTTAAATTAAAGCATGGGCTTTTTTTTTTTTTTTTTTTAAATTGCTTCTTGTTGACACATTCTTCCTTGCTCAACTGGCAGCCCTCTGTAGTTTCAAATGGAAGGTTCTTTGCTACAGCTATGCTCCTTACTGGTACTATGAAATGTTTTGCCCATGGTTGGCGCATCCGTGAGGAGTCTACGCTGTGTGGGTACTATAACAAAGAGGGTATTCTTCTCATCTCTGGAGAGAAAGTGTTCTGGAAAGAGTTACTGCTTAGCAGCATGCTAGTATGCTCTGAGTATGTGTTCAGGTTTACTGACTCAGATGTTCACAGAAAGTACTGTGGAGTTTATAAGCAGAAATATTAAAATATAATAAAGGTAATTGTGTTTCACCGTTGTATTCTATAATTCTAACCAAATATCTAGGAAGTAAATTGTGTTTCAAGAAGTTAACATAATGAGAAGATAAAGTGCATCTAGTAAGAGAAAAATGGAACTTTTGGCCTGTGAAGAAAATCATAATAGTAAAATGCATTTTTCTGACAGTGATGGGTGAGTTTCCAAACGTATGCGGCCCAAGTTATTAAAATTAAATAGAAAAACAATATATCTTCATAAGTCTTTGTGTACTTGGACTTTACAACTAACTGTATTATTGGTCCAATAGGGTTTCCTTTTTCTGAGAAAAAATAAGGCCTTTAAAAAGCTTTCGTAGCTCATTGGTGACCACTTACCTGGTGGAAAGCCGCATTCTGATGAAGGAAGAGAATGAATCAGAAACACATGGATTGCATTACCTCTGAATAGGCAGACTTAGCAAAGCTGTAAGGGAAATTCCTGGCAAAATGAGTTAGAGAATGAAAAACTACAAAAAGTGGATAACAGAAAATTTTAATATATAGACTCTGAAAGACGTTGAATAGATTTCCCCTTTCAAAAATGTCAGGGGCTGTTCCAGAAACGCACAGGAATTCTTGGAATGACTGACCTATTTGAAAAATTCAATCATGTAGCAGGTTTGGGGAATGGCACAAAAAGAGCCAATATCTTTTTGATATTTTACACATATCCTCAAATAAAGAACAATTTCTATCATGTGGGTTAGAAAGGCCTGTATGGGTGGTGGGGGTTTATATAAAATATTATACATTCATGTGTGCATAGGTGCATATACACTGAAAACATCTACCAACATGCTTTTGGAAAAAGGTTTATATTGCAGTAATGCATTCCCTCATCGTGTTCTATGATATGGTTGTAGTAATTTAATGTGCAATGGTGCCCAATATAATATTTTTACCTAGTCAATTCAAATAACAATCTTCCTGAGAAGTAAATGTAGACACTTGAGCCTTTAGAACCGGTCAGGGGAGATGCGAATATATTCTCTCTGCCACGCAGAGCCAGGGGCGTTGTCATAGGTTTCTCATCTCTGCCCCACTTTCTTTCATAGGGTGTGTCAGGTATTCCAGAATTTCTAAGAGCACAGTGACTGTGCCCTTTCTCCAAAAACGTCCCTCAGGGTGGAATGATGGCAACAGTTCTCCGAATTTCCATGGAATCTCTGTGCATCACCCTCCGGGACTAGCTTCTCTGTAGGTTCTTCATTGATGGAATATTTTTTTCTGTAAACCTTTTTTCTAACAGAGTTTTATAATTGATAAAATATTTTGTCTCTTTCTATTGTGATAAAAAATGTAATTATAATTAGGTCTGTCTGTTTTAATTTGGATTTAGAAAGGGCCATCTAGTATAACGTTATTGGAATAGGAAATAGAAAAGTATAACTTGGTCCCCGCCCCCCGTATATCTTGCTCTGTTTTAATCCCATGTATAACTCCAGCACAGGAGACAAGTCCTTAAAGCATGTCCAAATTCCATCAAGGAACCCAATAGGAAACCCGCTGCACTTCACGGTAGCACGTCAGCTGTCAATCACCTCAGACACCTGGAACTGCTCTAGGGCATGTGAGCCTGTGGAAAGAAATTCCTTGGCCCTCAGCTTCATCATCACCCTGCATGGCATCATAATTTAATACATTGACAACATTCTAGTTAGATGTGAAAACAATATGCGTGAGATTCCATACTGTACAATCAAGCAGTCTCCCGGCATTTGGCGAGGCTGCCCTGAAAAGTGAACGACGCAAAGATGGTGATATTTGTTGATTTTGTTTTGTTTGTGCTGTTGTAATTAATCTATCCAACGCCATTAGTGCTGAAGATTAAATTATGGTGATTTTAAAAGCTATTTTATCCCTATGGCCAACGCAGCACTCCTGAGAGCAAAAGCCAGTTGCGAGATCACACCTGCTTCCTTGCTGTTATTCCTAGCTATCCCATGGGCTTCCAGGGTTTCGTGTTTCTGCACTAGATTGGTTGCTAGAGGATGCATTGCTTTTCCCACCCCAGAGGCTTAGCATCCGTTCGCACTGTGAGGACTAGTCCAGTTTGTAACACACACACACACACGCACACACACACACGCACACACACACACCACAGTAACCATCTGTCTGCACTGTCCCTGCTCTCATTTCCCTGAAACAACCTTCTCAACTGGCCAGTATTAACAGGGCAAAATCTACTTTGGGTCTACAGTGAAGTGCTAGCTTATGGCCTGATTCTTGTTTGATGGAGCTTCCTCCTCCCAATCAATGACAGCCAAATCAGCAAATCTGGAGATAGTCATTGACATCGATAAAAGTGAGTGATGTCAACATTAATATAATTTAGATGTAACACTATTTTTAAAAATAATTTTCTCAAGCTTTTGATATAAGCACATTCCATAATATATATTATACACACATGTGTGTGAGTATTTCTATATGTGTGTATGTATGTATATATGTATGTATATGGGAAAGAAGGTGAAAGAAGGAGAATGAGGAGGAGAAAAGTAGTTATCTTTAAATAGAAAGGGAATTATATGTACTTCCTTCCAAGGAACTCTTGTCCCATTGTATGACGTTTTTGCAGGGGGGAGATCTAATTACAAAAGCCAGTTCAGACCCAAACACCAATAGGACGTGATCTGTAACAGGCCAAGTGATCAGAATGACCATCAGGAGGGCAACAGGACAGAGCTCCTGCTGGACTGCAGTAGAATGCTGACCAGAACTGAACAATGGAGGTAAAAGTTAGGAAAATGAGGTGAGCAAGGGTGAAATCTAATTTTGGAGTCTCATGATTTTTACCTAATTGCTAGTATTAATTTTCATGTCAAAAGAACCAAGAATTACCTGGAAGATGAACATTTAGCTTTCTTGTAGGAGATTCTCTTGATTGCTTCAACTGAGGCAAAAAAGACATGCCCACCATGGGTGACACCATTCCTTGGGCAGAAGATTCTAGACTTCATTCAGCGGAGAAAAGGAACAAAGGATGAACTGCTCTCTCTCTCTCTCTCTCTCTCTCTCTCTCTCTCTCTCTCTCTCTCTCTCTCTCTCTCTCTGCTTCTTTACAGTGGATGCAGTGTGACCAGGTCAGTCAAACTCCTGCCATGGTGACTTCTCCATCATGACAAACTGTAACTTGAACTGTGAGCTGAAATAAATTCCTCTCCCTGAAGTTCCTTTGTTGCAATACTTTACACAGCAACAGAAAAATAAAGTAAGATGGCACCCAGAAAAAGTTTACAAGTTTACCCAAGACCAACTCCAGGGAGCCAGCAGATAATCCTGTAGCACCCAGTTGACAATATTGTCCTCAGAGTCTGACTAGAGAATTCCTGCATCAGTGACAGTGTGCTTACTCGGCTCTTGCTCTCTCTCTATCCCTGACGACCTACTTAGAGTAACACAGGGACAATAAAAAACAAACCAGCACAAAACAAAAATCAAAGGCAGGCTGCGGGTGTAGCTCAGTTAGCAGCATGTACAAAATCCTAGGTTTAATTCACAGCTTTTCATGATGTAGGCATGTTGGTATATTGCTGTAATCCCAACATTCTGGAGGTGGAGGCAGGAGGATTAGAAGTTCAAGGTTGGCTATATAAGCAAGTTGAAGCAAACCTGTTTATTTGAGACTGCCTTAAAAAAGTCTACAAAATTGTCAAAAGGATATCTTTTTCTCTACTTTCTTTGAATTTCTTTGGTTCTCTATTTTAAATTAAAATTAACAGAGCCATAAAAATAAGAGTCATATATACTAATGATATGGGATTCCCTCTGTATGCTATGAATGTTTTATTGCCATTAATAAAGAAGCTACTTTCGGCTAATATAACAAAATATAGCCAGACTAAAATATATATATGGAGAGAGAGAGAGAGAGAGAGAGAGAGAGAGAGAGAGACAGAAAGAGAGTAGGCAGAATCAAGGAGTAGCCATGTACCCACCACAGGAGACAGAGGCCTCTGCTCGAGCCTGTTGGCTAGGCCAGGGCATTGTGGTGATGCACAGATTAATGGAGATGGGTTAGTTTAGGATATAAGAGCTAGCTAGAAATATGTTTAAGCTATTGGCCAAACAGTGTTGCAAATAATATGGTTTCTGTGTGATTATTTTGAGTCAGAACAGCTGGGAATCGAACGAGCAGCCTCAGACAAAATACTAATGATAAATCATGTAATATTTTGCTACATGCATATGTTGTATGACATTTAAATCCTCAGAAGGTTATCACTTTTTTGGGATGAAAGCCACAGAAGTTACCTTTCCTAGATCTTTGAGCTATGCAGTTCATTGCTGTCATCTGTAATGACCCTTCTGGACAAGAGTACACCAGAACTTCAGATTCCTGTCCTGGTATACATCACTGTGTCCCAGCCTCAGCCTCCTTTTACCCCTGCTGGTGGTACCATTTTAAATGCAACAGACCATGAAATTAAATTCTAAAAAGTATTTATCCATTTTTTTTCACCTTGGTAAGCAGAGTTCCCTGATAGGTCACAAGGCCACATGTCAACCATCTTGTCCTCTGTTCTTAGCCTATGGAAATCCCCATCTTCTCCATGAGACACTTATTATGGTGAAACTTCTTCCACTTGTTTTTGAGGGGCCTACATCACCAAGAATATCATGAATTAGTAGGTCAGAAGGGCAGTCTCCAGAAGGCTGACTGTGTCTGTCAGCCTATGCTTAAGTTAAATGAATAGAGAGTAGCCCCCCCCCAGCCCTTGGCCGGGAAGCCATCCGAAGCAGCTCAGAAGCACTACCCAGAGCCTACAGACAGTGGCTATTAGCGGAAAATACATACTGAAGATGGGTTTCTTTGATTTGATTGTCTAGCTATGCCTACATTCATTCATTTTTTTTTCTTTTTTTTTTTATTGGAAAAAAAAATTTCTGCTCCTCCCCGCCTCCCATTTCCTTCCCACTCCTCCCTCCCCTTCTCCCCTCCCCCCACTCCTCCCCCTCCCTCTCCAGCCTGAAGAGCAGAAGGAGGGAGAATATGAGCAAAGAAGTCAGGACCACAAGGGGTGCGCCCACCCGTGGAGACAGTGGGGGCTGAGTCTTTGGGAGCTCACCAAGGCCAGCTGGACTCTGACTGAAAAAGCATGGGACAAAACCGGACTCTCTGAATTTGGCGGACAATGAGGGCTGCTGAGAAGCCAAGGACCATGGCACCGGGTTTTGATACTACTTCATGTTCTGGCTTTGTGGGAGCCTATCCAGTTTGGACGTTTACATTCATTCATTTTAAAGGCTCCTCCCAGAGATAGAATTGGGACATTTCATCACTGGCAATGGTCTTGGTAGGTCAGACCCTATTAAGAGATCAGAGAACTGAAGCCATCAAAACTCATGTAGGCTCTCTGTACCTCAGGATAATTTTTAACTTCATTGAAGAATCTTGTCTTTCTTACCTAAGTGTTTTGCTGCTGTTGTCCTTCCTAAGTTAACTAGAGCCATGTGGACATTTTGTCACCTCACTTGTGAAATCCTTCAGGAAAAAAAAATGCTACGTTTTAAGACTGCTTAATGTAGTCTTGATGTAGTATGACATCATATAAAGTAAACCAAAACAGACTGTTCTCGTATACGACATATGACAACAAACTCTAAGATGTGGCTGGTGGCCAACCTGCATTCTGTTCCAAACATTTAGCTGGAGAAGAAAAGACAGGATAATATAATGAAAAAGCTGTGTTCACACGAAACCTCAATTACTGAATCTGAAATGTTATACGGTCTGTCTTTTAAATCCAGGATGTGAGACGACTGATGGCAACATCCCTCATCCACTTTACTCAAGCAAAGTCTTGTGATGAGCAGGGACAGAAATCCCAGTATAAACAAAAACAAGTCCATGACCCTTACAACCATGAATTTTATTAATTTCATAGGGCTAAAACTTAACAAAGAAAGTGTGCTGTTGTCATAGTGAACGATGGCACTGGGGAGGAACAACATTCTTTCCGTCTGAGCCATATGTGGATTGTAAACACTTCTGTTCCCTGCACCCCTGGGAAGTCTTCAGACCTGAAATTTCCAAGCACGAGGCAGAACTACTGAGTCTTTTTGGTCCTGTATCTAGCAATGGCCTTAGTGGACAGCAGCTGTACAAAGGGTCATGTCTGTGGGTGCCTCTACTCTGGACCTAAAGTACACTAGTCTTTCAGAACTTCCTCCTAAATTTTGTGTACCTGTGGCAAACTGTGTTTCGGGGGGGAAAAAAAAAAGACAAGCTTAACTTGTTCACCATGTCATTGGCTAAGCTTAGCGACCACTAAGCCCTAATTCTGTCTCCACACTGGAGACAGTTGGTTCTGTGTTGTCACCCAGGAAAACCCACACCCTACTTAAGGTGGCACAGCTGAATAGAAGCCCCACTTGGCAGCCCTTTCTGTCTCTTGGGTGTCTCTGAAGACTCCTTAGAAACGGAACTGGTGATGGATATTTCTCAGCCCAATCAGAAAGCAAAAGATAGTTTTCCTATTCTGATATCTGCTGTTACTTACTTCTCTGAGTAAAGAATAGCAAATGCAAAAGGAAATATTTCAATACTTCCATTGAGTTTTTCCCACACTTCAAAGATGTGCATTCTAACTGGAGAGTTCGTGCTGGGGTATTAAAACCCTGGAGCAGCTCGTCACTGTTTCAAACCACATCCTCCTAAGTAAACATTTCCAGTGTAAGGCTTATCTTTAAAGGGGATGAATCACTTTTATGTGTCTTTTACACCATGTCATCATTGCAGTAGATGAGCTTATATGTACAAAAAGAGGAAGAACGAGAGGGGAGAAACGCTGTTAGGATTTGAGTCTGTAGTTCTCCAAACAGGCTCATGTGGATGAACTCTGAGATCCTGGCTGGAGCATGGGGCCTTTAGCACACGCCATCTCGCTGGCAGAAGCTAGTCATTAGAGGCAGGTTTGAAGGCTATATTAGTTTTTGGTTCTGAACTAAGTTCTCTAATTCCAGATCTGCCAGTGTGACAAGAGTCCTCGCCATGTATTCCCAGTGTTATTAACTCTGCCTTCCCTACAGTGATGGCTGAAACCAGGGGCCACACAGCCTGCCATGCTTCCCACCATGATGATAATGAACTAAATCTCTGAACTTTAAGCAAGACAAACAAATTAACTATTTTCCTTTATAAGAATTGTGATCATGGTGTTTCCTCACAGCAATAAAAACCCCTAACTAAGATAGAAATGTTCTCAAGGACTAGGATATTGCTGTGATAGGCCTCACTGATGTGAGATGGTCTTTCTGCACACTGTGAATATGTGTTGTTCTCATTGGTTGATAATAAAGCCTCTTTGGCCTATGGCAGGGCAAGATAGAGTCAGGCAGGAAATCAAAGCAGAGATACAGGAGAAGAAGGGCAGAGTCTGGGAGATAACAGCCAGCCACCCGCAGAGCAACATGCTAGAAAACTGGGAATGCCATACCCTTTGGCAGTACTTAGATTAATAGAAATGGGTTAATTGAAATGCAAGAATGAGGAGGCAAATACGAAAGGTAAGAACAGCAGATGCAATCCATCAGCCTGTAGAGGTGAAGGAGTAGAAACCCAAGCTATAACTAACTTATCTGACTGTAGCAAACAAGAGAAGCATTCAAAGGAAGCCCTCCCTCAACCAATTACTGGTGAAAAGGTTGTAGAAAGCCTGAAAAGGTTTATGAATTTCATCTCAGTTATCTGGGAAAGCAGAAGAACTAAAAACAGGAAAGAAAGTTGGAAATCTGTTAAAAGAGAAATTGGATCCTTACAGCATCTTATTAACTACCACCCCAGTTAGTGACACTCCTCTTGAAGCCTGAGGGAGATAGAAGGGTTTCAGCAGTCCATCAAGTGTGTACGTCAGAGATACTGAGAGTAAGCGATAGCCTGTCCTGAAATCAGGGAAATAGGTGAGAATTATACTAAATGCAGATACTCGAGATCTCTCCTCTCACAGAACTCGCAGGATGTTGGCAGTTAGGTTCACAAACTACAGGTATGTTATAAGAGAACAAAAGTCTGTGTATATAAGCCTACAAGGAAGAAAATGACTAGAGATGCTAACTGTTGGAGATCTCTTTAGCATGGACTAAGACTCCAGCAGATTAAAGTGGTAAAACCCATTAGCCTATTAACCTTCACCCATTAGAAAACCAAAGTTTCTAACAACTTACTTTTAAGAACTCTATGTTTAACATTTACTTTGCAGTCAAGAATCAATAGATATGAAGGAGAAAACATAAAAGAAATGATCAATAAATACAAAAAACATAGAAAAAGAAAGCTAATGAAGAGATAAGAAAATATTTGAGAATTAATATTGTCAGCTGGGTATAATGCTGTATACTTCCTTTAATCCTAGCACTTGGAAGTTCAAGGCCAGCCTTGTCTACATAGCGAGTTCTCATGCTATGCCATGAGAGCCTGTCCCAAACAAACCAAAGAAAAGTTCTCAGAGACACGTAAGAGCAACAGACAACAAAAAGGATCTTGCTAGGAAAAACAACAAGATCTTTATAATGAAAAATGTGTTAGTACAATTTAAAAAGTTAACAGGAAATTTTATAAAGTTGAGAACAATCTTACAAATCAGAGAAAAATAAAGAAATAAAATTAGGAGTGAAGTTAAGATAGTAGTAATTTCAGAATAATATCAGGTTTTCCCAAGGAGAGAATGAAAGAGATAGGAGGGAAAATTGTCAACAAATAGTAGAAGAATATTTTCCAGAATGGAAATGAACAACCTATAATGATTTTGCTGAAAGGTGCTATGTAAGTTGATGGAAGAGGCAGTGGTATAATGCAGTGCTGGGCTCTGCATGTGAAGATACCAACTTACCAGGCACCATGTACACCCTGGTACAATAGTGACAAAAATGTTCATGGGATAACTAACAACTTATTGACTGGATTTAAAGCCTATTCTACAGGAAGGAATTTGTGCCTTGTATTGTAAACATAGTAAAAATCCACAACTAGGGAAAGCACACTGATACTGTTTTCCTAAATGGTCATGATTTCCAACTGTCTTCTAAATATTTGTGTTTATATTCCCAGCTCTGGTCACAGGAATGTCTCTGGTTAATGCATATGCATTACTGTTCAAAGTACTGTGAGTGTTCAGCCGATGTTGGGCTGTTAACACACACCCCAAAGGTCAATCATTCTTCTGGAAGGAATACCAGATAAGAGGAAACAGGAAAGAGTGCAAGAGCTGAAGGATGAGAAGTGATACTGTGAGATCCTGCCCTCGGGACACGACATGTTGGGTTCACACATGAACCCACTAGCTGTGTTTGTCTGCACAAGATCTGTATAAGATCAAACCAGTGAAAAGTCCCACAATGGTGTAGGGATGAAAGGTATTGGAGTAGAGGAGTGAGGAGCTGAAGGTGTAAATGGAAATAGGGATGGAGACAGGAGTGGGGTGGGGAAAAGGAGAGGTAGAGGTGGGTTAACCTGTTTACCTCTCTAGAGACAGAGGGACCTGGGAGAAGGGAGCTGATCAATGAGGAGGGCTAAAGTCTCATATAACAGCCAGATTTATTGAGAGCATCGGACAATTTATACTCTGAGAAATCATATGAGTTAAGTATACAGTCACACGGCAAGCTACATGTGACAGACAAGCCACACATTACATGCGTTAAAACATGGTTTTCCATAGAGGCATTTAAACAAATAGCAGTAGTCAGTTGTCATGAACAATCTGAAAGCAAGTTCACTCTGGTCAGGCACACCTAGCAGGGGCATAAAAACACATTCCAAGAACAATTCTGTGTTTAGCAAGAAACTGAGGACACAAGATTCTTCTTTCCTTGGAGTTTTCTCACAGCACTCAGAAATCTCCTCACCAAGACTGCATTCTGGGACTGTGTTCCAACAGTTAATCAATGCTAAAGATTATCAAAGAACCCACAAAACCCAACTACCTTGTAAGCTAATTCAGAATAATTTTTTTAAAAAAAGGAATTTGAACAGAGGTACTCCATATTATTGAGCAATGTATATATGTAAGAAATTTACAACAAATAAAAATTATTTATAAAGAGAGCAGAAAAAACAGCAACTCCTTGAAAACAATTAAAGAGAATTTTATTTGCTTTTGACTATAATATTTGGGCATTATTTGAACACTTCCCATAGTTTTCAAATGCTGATAATTATGACATTGTTTTATTTTATTTTGTGCTCAAATAAAATAGGATTACAGGTTATTTTCAGTATGGTCAAGACAGTTCTGAATTTAATGTAACCCTTTCAATAGCAACACGAGTGTTTATAAATTCCATGACTTTAATTTGTTATACGTGAACATGTCTGTTTTTCTCTATCGTATAAGTCACACATTGTAAGTGATGGAGGACAGCCCTCCATCTCCGCTGGAATGCATCGCTTTTATAGACAGGTCACAGAAAGTCTTCATGCTATTCCTGTTTGGGAAGCACGATATAGCCAGGATCTCTTCCCATCAGCACCAAAAAGTCATTTTCCTTAGATGACTGTGATTCCTTTACAGATGGAACTTGAAAACAACAGGATAGACACCGACAATCCAGTCAGTTAGGACAATCTGGAGAAAGAGTGGGGAAGGGAGGCTGATAAACTTCTATTAGCTTTATAATTTTATAAAACTAAAACCAAGGCATATATACATTTTTAATATGTAAGAACACAGTCCTATTTCAAGTGAATTTTTTTTGAGAGGGCAAATACTTGTTTATTTCCATGTTTGTCTTGACATTCTGCAACTTTATACAATGAAGTATTTTAATATAGAATGCACATGTGAAATCTTGACCTGTTTATGGAATAATTCATTAAAATTAAGGGCTCAGTTTAGAAACTCTGACAAATTAAAAACAAATAAACAAAAAAAAATCTCCTGGGGAAAGATGTATGAATACATTCAGTTATGCTTAATCTGTTCTGGTATGTTTCCTGAGAAAAGGCAAATAAAAGTTGAATAAAAATAATCTTCTTGAGTCTCAAAAATCACTTCTGAATGCTCATTGCCATTTTATTTTATTTCATTTCATTTTCTGTAGAACTAACTGACAGAGCGGTGGTTAAGTGAGAGCACTCTGGCAGTCTATGGTAAGCTGAGGTATGTCAATAGTCACAAGAATTGCTCCACAAGTAACACGACTTTCCCTCTAAATTCACACTGTTACTACACATACTGTTTTTAATTCTAAAATGGTTATTGTCTTCCAAGTGCATTTGTCTTGTAAGACAATGGTCTTGTACCCTGTAAAGATCTGTCACTTATATTGGTTTAATAAAATGCTGATTGGCCAGTAGCCAGGCAGGAAGTATAGGCTGGGGGTGGGGGGGCAGGACAGGAGAATTCTGGGAAGAGGAAAGGCTCAGTCTGCAGTCGTCATTCAGACCTAGAGGAAACAAGATGAGAATGCCTCACTGATAAAAGGTACCAAGCCACATGGCTAACACAGACAAGAATTATAGGCTAATTTAAGATGTAAACATTAGTTAAGAAGAAGCCTAAACTAAGAGGCCAACCAGTTAATAATTAATGTTGGCCTCTGTGTGTTTCTTTGGGAGTGAACGGCTGTAGGACCAAGTGGGACAGAAATATCTGTCAACACATTTGACTCCTGATTCCTATTTTTTTCTTCTTTAGATAGGGCAATACAATTTAATTTTTATGGTTTTTTCCTCTCTCTTTTGTTTTTCTCCTTCCTTAATGCTTTTGGCATTTGCCAGATGCTAAAGTTTTAAATTTGGTCAAGGGAATAGGTGGTATGTTAGGAGTATTTCTAGCACAAAGCAATAACATCTCCGAAAACATTATTCTGAAATATCTTTTACATTATCAAAAAATGATATCATAGATTATGTTTTTTGTAGTTAACCATATTTCTTTCCATTTATTTACTTAGGTATAACCCAATGAGAAGCTAGGCACTGTGTGGCCATCCCTCAGGAAACTGAGGTGCACCAGTTTCACTTTGAAGCTGTCACACACACTCTGGGCTACATGGTGAGTCTTTGTTTCTAAAGAGACAAATAGTAAGTAATGATAAAATAAAATAAGTAATGGCATCAACATAAACATGTAAAGATATTGCTTATGTAAAAGGGTGGCTGAGGACAAGTTGATGCACAGCAATGATAACAGATTCTCAACAGTGTTGTTTCTTGGTGTGGAAGCAAAAATGGATGAAATAGGAGAATTCAATTATATAGACAAGATTATCTTTTATACCAGAATTCACCATTGCACTACCTTTGTAAGTATTCTGATACTGTCTTTGTAAGCATACAGAGTCAGCAAGGACTAGAAGAATGACTAACTTTAATTTTGTCACACTCCAGTGTATCAGAGGAAATAGTTTGGCCAAAGAGAGGCCCTGCTTCTCCTGTGTGAACACAGGGAGATGGCACCATCTGAAGGCAATAAGAATTTTCTCACATTCCAAGAGCCCATCCTTATGTTTGAGGTAAGAAAGGGCCTGCTCTCCCTCTGACAGGAATTATTTCTATAAACACATAAGGTACATTATCTGCTTTCAGGTTAAAGTTTCATCTTAATTCCTTTTATTACCTCAGGCCTACAGCAATATATTTTTTTCCTCTTTTATACCAAATACCTAATGATGGGATCAGAATCATCGTATACTTCAAGGTTACCAGAAGACAATTACATCACCATCTTGTTTGGAAAACACTCTTTTTATATGGACCATTGTAAATATATTCTTAATACTTCTGCCATTCTTTCTAATTTGTGCCTGAAGAAGACACAACTTTGTGAGTATAACAATTTTGTTGTATACTAAAGAACAGTGCTATTTAAGAAAGCAAGCACTATTCATCATGTATGAAGTGAATAACTGTGTTCTAATCCATCTTGTCTTCAAAATGAGTGTTTGTATGTAGTTATTTTAAAATTACCTTAAACTATATTGATAGCTATGGCTGCATTTTTTTTTTGTTGGCAAATTGCCCAAATTATGTCAACCCAGCCCTTGCTAATGCTATGAGCAATTGCATGGTCGATTGTGTTAACACAAAAGTTTAACCAGTTTTATTGATGCCAGCTATCAACTTTAACTGTAAATTAGCCATTCAGAAAATCTATATTTTGTACATAAACTGAGCGATTGGCAGTTTTCCATTTCACTCCACTAGGTAGGTATAGACGGAAAGACCTAGGAAAGCTGCTCTCGTGTTTAAAAACTGGATTCCGAGGGGTGTCAAGCGAAACGGAGATGACATCACTCTACAGTGTAGCCTGGACCATCTAATTATTGCCATATAGGTGATTATTATTATTGAGTAATGAAGTTATATGCATATGGTGTCGAACTGTTGAAAGGGCTTTTGACTGCTTAGGGGGAATTCATTGATTTCCTAGTTAGAGTTTGGAAAATACTTCACCAAGTGCTCACATTTTATGAAGAAGCAGATTAGGCTAAGTCAATGATTCCTGTGTCGACAAGTTATATTTAAAAGTAAATAGAGAACTCAAGTTAAAAAAAAAACACTTTTTTGCTTTACCAGGTATTTTTTGTTAGAAAACTCATTTTCTTCCCATTCTTAAAAGTACATCATGCATGAGATTACCATGTCCCAGTGCATTTATCAAACACATACGAGCTTATTGTTATCAAGATGTTAGAAGAGGTAAATCAAAGAGCATGTAATACTATATGTAAGAGAAAAGAATTTTCGAAATGTAGCATTGGAGAAATGCTCCATTGTACAGGGCTAAGTGTCTTTAGCTAAAGGTTTTGCCCTGGATAAGTATCCTTATGCAATCTGGCTGAAAAGACAGCACCTGCAGTACAATATAGGACACAGACAATTTGCAGATAAAAAAAATAACAATTTATATATTCTTATTATTATAAACAGTTTTAACCTTCCTAAGCACATTTTGATGAGTCAATCTTGTTGCTTTTAGTATCTACCTATACAGTATTAGCATAAATATTTTTATTAGCAAACTTTTGTTTTTTCAAAACTATGCCTTCTTATGATTATATTAAGAGAAACCAGAAGGGCTGGGAGAAGGCTCCTTCTATAAAGCGCTTGCTGCAAAAGCATGCAAAGTCAAGCTGGATCCCAACAGTCATGCAAAAGGCTGGCATTTGGAGGCTCACACCTGCAGTCCCAGCTTGGGAGAGAAGGTGGATACTGGAGGGTTCTTGGGCCTCCTTGGTCAGATGTCTAGCCAGATTGGTGACCTCCAGGTCAAAGAGAGACCTAGCCTCAAACACTAAGGTTGAGAGTGATTGAATAGCATACCTGAACCCTCACCTGTGACCTCCATATGCACTTGTGTGAACGTGCATCCATACAAATATGTGCACACACAGAGACACACATGGAGAGAGAGAGAGAGAGAGAGAGAGAGAGAGAGAGAGAGAGAAGCATAAAGAATATAACAAGTGTGGTAATGTACGGAACGGTATTATATGGCTTTTCATAGTTAATATAGTACATGTTGTTTTAGGTTATAAGTGTTAAGAATAATTTCCTACCAAAGAGATCCTTCAGTAAGTATACAATGTGTAAGTGTTGGCATCTACTTTCAAAACACTTCTGCTTAGCCACATCCCCTACTTGACTCCCTTTGCTTCTGTTACATCCATCACTAGAACCATGGAAATTGAGTGAAGAAAACAGGTCTAGATTCCAATGTTAGCCTTCTGCATCTCTCTCTTGCTCCCTCCCTACCCCCTTCTCTTTCCTTCTGACATGACATAAAATCGCAAATGTCTCATCATTCTGTTTCATAGTTCAGATGTCAAACATACGTAACCTGGGGTTAAAATCAAGGGCTTAACTGATTGCCCTCTTTTCTGGAAACTCTAGGAGAACACCCGCTTCCTTAGCTTTTCCTGCCTCTAGAGGCTGTATGTGGTCATTGGTTTTGGCTTTGCTCTTTGAAGCAGGCTATGTAGGACTTTCTGAGTCTCCTTTCGCTACTCCACCCTTTTCTGAACAAGTTCTTCGCATCTCTGGTGTCGCAGTCCCTCATCTGTAGGACAAAGATGCCATTGCTGGCTGTGGTAAGAAGCTGCTAGCTCAACACAATGAGATGCTTGGCAGAACACACTGGGGAGGCCCTGGCGGCGTTCTGTCTCTGAGGCAGGGGCCAACAGGAGTGACCTGGGACGAGGTTGGCACAGCTGCCCATGCCTGCTGCAGCTCTGGGCTCCTCACTGCACACCTTTTCCTTATCAACGTCTTTGAGGGAAAAAAGCTGATTTGATTGATTTTGCAAGCACACGTTTTATCAACCCTCAGGAACCGGTTCTATTTTCTGAAACGGTTATATTTGAAGGAGCGAAAATAAGATGACCAACATAAATTTTAAGATAGTATGAAAAAAGTAATAATCTAAAGTAATATTTCAGCACCAGGGATCAAGTAGTCAAAGTGCCTGTGACTTCGTACTCTAGTGGATCTACTTCCTTGCCCCCTCTGGCCTTCTTGAGCAGGAATTATAACAGGGAAAAGAAAAAGAAACTACATTTACTATATGAGCTAAAAATTAACAGGATGGGATGTACTGGGAAGAATCAGTTGCCACTTGCACAGCCCCAAGGTCATATGCATCACCCTCTATGTCTGAGTATTTTATGCAGCCTGTTCCCAGCTTTTCTTGGCTCCTGTCAGACATGCATGACCATGTCTCACCTGTAATGTGTCAGGACTCTGGGAGCCATGTTTGGGGCTTATTCTCCTCCTCTTTCATTATAGCGAAGTTTCTCTGCTTATGTGACCAAATTCCTGCTAATGTAGTTGGATCCTGACTGTCATTAGTAGAAAATGAGGGGATCAATATCAGCCAGCGATTGCCACTGTGTCTGGGAAGAAGGAGGCTGGAAGTATCTCTTCTTCAGCCACAAATTCTTCTCATTTTGTGTACTTTGGAGACATAGGAAGCAATATTAAATTTTTTGTTTAACACTATGTGAGTGTATTTTCATATATCACTCTCTTTATATGTACCTGTATCATATTTTAGTTTCAACTCCAGAGACAGAAAATTTATCTTTACTAATGAATGCACTTGCCTTCCTTGCTTCTCAATGCTCAGGGAAGTCTGGCCAGTCTTTGGTTCTGGCTGACAGGTTACCAGTCATTCCCAGGTGTGTTTTGGTTCAAGAGTTAGCCCTGATTGTAGGTACTTTGGACATGTAACAAAGGCTAGTCAATCCCTTGGCATGCTGCAGGGGGCGGGGGCTCATGTCAATCCCCTAGCATGCTGAAGGGAGGGCTCATGGGTTTCTACTCCTAGCTGAGAAACTATTGATAGTTGATGCTTGCTGGGGGTCTTAGGGTTTCTATTGCTACAATGAAACACTATGACTAAGTTTGAGTTCATGAAAAGAAATCTAGACAAGGAACTCAAACAGGACAGGAATCTGGAGGCAGGAATCCATGCAGAGGCCATGGAGGGGTGCTACTTACTGGCTTGGAGCATGCTCCTAATTAGTTTTATAAATAAGAACCCAGGGTCAGATGTCGAGGTAAAAGCTGAAAAATCAGAGAAGCAGAGCAGCAGCTACCAGAGATTTCTTACCTCTCCGAATCTTTAGACCGAAAGAGCTGAGATCATGTCTATGCCGGGCTTTGTCACTTCCTGTTTCTGCCCCGTGTTGTCACTTCCTGTCTCCTTTCTGTACAGATCTCTAGACCTCTATGGTTAAGTTGTAGCTAGCTTGGCCCTCTGATCTCCAGGCAAGCTTTATTTGTCAGAACACACACACAATATTCACAACACTGGCTTACGCCTATGGCTTTGCTCAGCTTGCTTCCTTATAGAACCCAGGCCCACCACCCCAGGGACAGCACCACTTACCATGGGCTGGGCCCTCCCCCATTAGTCGCTAATTGAGAAAATGCCTTACAGATGGATCTTATGGAGACAGTTTCTCAATTAAGGTTTCCTGTTTTCAGATGACTCTAGCCTGTATCAAGTTGGCATAAAATTATCCAGGACCCTGTGGGAGGAGAGTCAGTTTTAATCAGCAAAAAAAGAAAAGGAAGAAGAAGAGAAGAAGGAAAAAAAAAACAAGAAGTTGGGAGGAGAATGTGGTGATTGGGTTTGGAAGGGGATGGGTGCAGAGGGTAGAAACTACCTAAACACATTGTATCAGTGCATGAAACTACTAAAGAACCAAAAGGGGGGTTGGTGATAGAAGGGAGGAAAGCAAACAAAGAAATATACACGTGTTTTTAATCCCAGCAGAAGGGCTTCCGGGGCAGGTGGATCTCTGTGAATTCAGCCTGGTCTACACAGCAAGTTCCAGGACAGCGAAGGCTATACAGAGAGACCCTGTCTTGGAAATCCAAAAAAAGAAAGTAGAGTTCTTTCTGGAAAAAAAAATAGAATGGGAAATATTTACATAGAAAATGATTCTTAAGATAGCATTTAATTAAACTGAGTAAGTGATAAAATGCAGACTGGGCTTCTCTACCTGGTCTTCTGGACTTGATTATTCTTGGTAAATGTTAGCTAAAATTTAAGCCATCTTGGCAAAATATTTTCGCCAAAACTTCAGGTTTCCCTTCTTGTAATATAAGAGCACAAAGTAATTCCATCTGCTACCACCAATGACCTAAATTAGTATTTCTTGTGGATACTTGGTATTATAAAGGAAGAACAAAGTATTTGAAAATAGTATCTACTTACTACTGGTGCTGGTTAGTTTTGTGGCATCTCGACCCAAGCTGAAGTCATCTGAGAGGAGGGAACCCCCGTTGAGAAAAAGCATCCATAAGAGGCAGGCGGGCTCGACATTTTCTTTCTTTCAGTGAAAATATTGGAACATTTTCTATTTTATTATAATGTATTGTACTGACAGTATAATTAAATACATGGTCATAATACTCTTAGTCATTTCATGGACTCATGTTTTATTTATAATTTTTCTTATAACTCGGGGCTTCCAATTTTTCCTCACTTCAAGACTCTGATGTCAAATGTGCCTTTATGCTTCATGAAAGACAGAGCATCCTGTTTTTTGCCTCGTGGTATTATAGATTTCTATTGTTGAAGTGCTCATTAATAATTTTCTAGACATATTTGGGGAAGAGACCATTGAATTTTATGATGATAGCACAGAGCTTTGGAATGGCACAGAGAGTCTGTTGGGTTCTCTGACGACTGTTGAGGAGTCTGATGAGATGGAGCATGCCAACAAAGACCCGACTGGCTGTGACCATGAAAGGCCTTTCTAAGGATAACAGCGAAGTATCCTAGAGTCCATCTGTTCCTCCTCAGGAGGACAGTCTTATCCGGGAAGTTTTAAGTAGTCATCAGATAGAAGGAGATCATTGTTCCCTGATTTTTAAAAGGTGTAATAACATCACGATATCATTGGCACACATCAGGATATTAGAGTATGACGGAAGTGTTGGGAATATTATGTTAAGGTGTGTTACTTTAGCTTATCTTGCCTTTGTTTAGCTCTGTGAAGATGTGCTACCTTGCCTGTCTCAAAGACACGATGGTCTAATAAAGATCTGAATGGCCAATAGTGAGGCAGGAGAAAGGGTAGGAGGAGCTGGCAGGCAGAGAGATATATAGGAGGAGAAGACTGGGAGAAAGGGTTTGGAGTAGTAGCCCGAGAAGGAGGACATCAGGGGCCAGCCTCCCAAGTATACAGCAACTCATGGAGTAAGAGTCAGATTTAAAGAAGTAAGAGAATAGAAAACACAGAGGCCAACGGGTAGATGGGACAATGTAATTGAAGGCAGGCAGGACGCTTTTATAACTAAGAATAAGCCTCCGTGTGTGACTCATTTAGGAACCGGATGGCAGGTCCCCCAAAGATCCCAAAAAGCCTAACATCAAACTAATATAAGGAAGTATTTTAAACAACACTTTAATTACATACAAATGTATATAATACATATACACATGGACTGAAACATCACACACACACATACACACATCTATACATACTTATAAGTATACATGACAGAGACATACTCCTCCTTTAGCCCCCCAGAGGATTCCAGAATATTGCCTGCTATGATTCTCACCCATCTTTCCCCTAATCCATGAACCACATAGAATATACTAGTTTTTGAAGTTATTATTTTTTTAAAAGATCATTTAGCTACAATGATTTAATTTAACACATTCTGGAGGAAAAGGGCTTGTGCCACTGTCTAGGAACTCTGATATATTTGTAGGACAACCATATTGATAGACAGAAATTACCAAATGCTTAGCATTGGTGTAAATACTAAGTGACCCAGCACCCACTACAATGACTATGTTAAAAATGTTAAAGAGGCCAGATGTGGTCAAGTCAACAGCTGGCAGCATGCATGTTCAGGAATAGAGTTGGCACAAGTAATTCACTGTGTAGAGTGCAGAGGAGATCCATATTTGATTTTTCTTGGGTTGATAATATTTATCTCATTGATTTGAGGTAATCACTAGGCATTTTCTTAATTGGTGATTTACGGGGAAGAATTCAACACTTTCCGGGTGATCCCAACACTAGGCTGGTGGTTCTGGATCGTAGAAGAAAGCAAGTTGAACAGGCCATGGGGAGCAAGCCAGTAAGCAGCTCTCCTCCATTGCCTCTGCATCAGCTCCTGCCTCCAGGTACCTGTCCTGTGTGAGTTCCTGCCCTGACACCCTTCAGTGATGCACAGTGATATGGCAGTGTAAACCAAATAAACCCTTTCATCTTCAACTGAATTTTTGTCACAATGTTTCATTGCAACAGCAGAAACCCAGATTAAGACACTGCTAGAGTTTTGATTTTGGGTTTTTGTGTCCTGCTGGACCCCATACCTACTCTTCGAGTCAGCTGTAGTCTTTCCCTTCATAAACGGCTAAAGAAGCTAGGCATGGCGCATGCTCTCCTTTTGGCACCTGACAGACCAAAGCAAGGTGCTGAATTTTCAGCTCTCATGGGCTGCACAGCAATATCTTTTTTGGGGGGATGGAAGAAGAGAGGGATAGAGAAAGGTAGGGAGAGAGAGAGAGAGAGAGAGAGAGAGAGAGAGAGAGAGAACGAGAACCACCAGTTTCCAAAGCATGGGGACTTTGGGTTACTTTCTCAGGCAATTTTTCCTCCTTTAACTCCCCCCCAATCTCCCATTGCCCATATAATTATAAATCGCTGATTATTAAACCAACTTGAGTAAGCCGAGAGTCAAGTCATTTATCCCATAAAACGTTCTAAGTGATTAGTATTGGTAGGCAAACCAGCTCTAAGCCCCAGTCACTGGAAAGGTAGATGATAATAGGATCATTAGAATTCTTGGAGGAATCGAATGTCACGATGTCTGTAAAGTGCTGAGCATGGAAGCCGGCAGGCGAGGAGCACTCAGTAAATCTCAGTTATTGCTCTGTAATTCACAGAAGAAAGGGCCCAGCACTGTTAGCGATTAGGCATTCAATTTGTGCTCTATCACCACACGTGCTTGTTCTTCTGGATGAGTAACAGAATTATGAATAACTACCTAGTGATGTCATGGAAATGTCAGATTATAGCTATGATGAACACTATTACGAACTTTCATTTTATAGGTTTTCCTTTACTGAGAACTAGCAGGCAGACTAACAGATATGGCTTCACACACACGCATGCACACATGTGCACACACACGCACACTCACGCACGAAACTAGCTGCTCACAAGGGAAGCTAGTTGTGCACACGCTGGGCATGCAGCTGGCAGACATGCAGAATGTCTGAAGTCTGCGTGCATACATTTTTTGCAGACAGCTGAGGTACAAGTATGGTCCTGGCTCAGAGAACTTGCATTTCACTACTATTGTTTCCTTTCCGATGTTAAAGAAACCACAACTAGCATTTTCATGGGTCAGTCCCGCAAAATTCATCAGACTTTAAATCTGTTCTCGGACTGGATCTGGGTCCCTATGAATCAGGAGAACTTTCTAGAAGGAAGCTGTGCTTGTGTAGGGAGTGAATTCCTGCTACACCTCTCTAAGTTTCTAGACTCAGTCACCTTAGCTGCTTACTTCTCTGGTTTTATATTCCTTTCCTTTCCCAGCAAGCTTCTCTGAAGGAGTCCAGTTCCCCTGCCCCAACCACCACACACATTCTGAACCAGGTTCCCCACATTACCACTGCCAGGCTGCAGAGTGCACCCTGGAAGAAAGGACTTCAAGGACATGAACTCTGGTCAATCTCACTGTCCCAGATCAGCTCTTCGTGCCTGGCAAAGGAACCCTTATTTTCTATGATATTTATTTTGGAATTGTGCTTAGAAGCATCCTCGCAACTTCACCGTGGAGAACTGAACTAAATTTTAAATCCTGCCTGAGACCTTCTGGGTGGCTCCTAGCAGGGTAGACTAAATTGAAAATGGCTCTCACTGCATCCCACCCCCAGGCTCAATTACAGGACAAAGAGTTGTTGGTGGAGAACCGGTGTGTTTGCACACAGCCATTTACCCCGGAGTCATAAATGTGACATGCTCACTCTAAAATTTTCTCAGGGTTTAATGTTTAAGCATAAAACAGATCCAGGAATTTGGAAGTGAGCGGTTTTGCTTTGAACAGGTCGTCAGCCAGTTGTGACATTGTGTGGTAAATTGGCAGCCTGTTTGCTGTTGTTTCCTCTTTTTGAAATTTAACCTCTTGGAAAAACAGCAGTCTGGGCTGTTGTGTGTCTCCACACAGGCCACCCGAGAAGACCACTTTAAATCGTTTTTGATCTGGAGCACAAATCCCCCTCCAGAATTCCCCTCCAGCAGCTCTCTTTCCTCCTGCTAAATCATCTTGACAGGGCATCTTTGCTGGGTGCAATCTCTGTGCCCTGGGAGGGCAGGGGGCAGAGGATTCAGGATGGACCATCCCCTATTAGTGTTTCCTTCGCCTCCCATTGCAAAGGGAGCAGGCGCGCTCACTCACCATCAGGCGCTCCTTAAAAGGCAGTCCCATGGTGCTTTGTTCCGCGGTTTTTCACACACCAGACTTGACAGTGTTTTTGATCACATGCAGACTTAGACTTAGTTGTGCTCAAGTAATCAATAGCCAATGGAAATAGCAACCATAAGGACTTACGTCATCACTGTAAATAATAATTTACTATTACGTCATGACAATCATCTTCTGCTGGTCAAGTAGCTGCAAAGAGATAGTTTACTGGAATAATGCAAGAGGCTCTATAAGGACTCAGTTCTGGGTACTTACCCTAGACGGTTCTCTCCAAGTCATGGATATAGATCTGCATGGGACAAGATGCTAAACCACAAAATTTCCCTTAACTAAAACTGATCTGCACCAGAAGTACCATTAGGTATATTTTTCTCTTTCTTTTCTTTTCTTTCTTTCTTTCTTTCTTTCTTTCTTTCTTTCTTTCTTTCTTTCTTTCTTTCTTTTTTTTTCTTTGAGTTGCTGTCTCCAATATCAATTGGTAGAATTCAAGTGGGAAGGAGACTCTTGGGACTGTCAACCATGTTGGTAAAGTAATGTTGTGTTTGAAAATATCACAGCTGGCTGCTTCAAAGTGCTTAATGAATGGGTATGTGTGTGTCTCTACAACATTATATATTTTTTAGGGAAAGTAGAAGGCAGGAAACACAAACCCACACATTAAAGAGTCGCGCCAAATGAAGGCTCTGCACTGTTGTGTTTTTTTTTTATAAAGAAGTTCTCTGCCAAGGATTTGCCTAAATTCTATTGTATATGAGTGTAACAATTCATAAACAATTGAGAAATGCTATGGGTGGATGCCCAGTATTTCTGTGTATGTTTCCAAGAAATCACTACCCACTGGGCACAAACAATGTATACCAAAGTCCTGACATTCAGATCTTGGCTTCAAAGCTATGATAATCTTTCATTTACAGAGTCTCTGTTCCCTAAATGTTGAACAAACAGTGAACTAGACACATGGAGAATAGTTATGATCTCTTGTTTTCTCATGGAAAAAGAAATGTTGGTATCGCAAAGACCTGAAAATATGAATGTTAATGTATTATTTTAAATTCAGAGTTAATTTAGTTTCTCCTTTATCAAAGAAGTTGGGAAATCTCCACTGTTATAATTTTATGATTTATTAAAAACAGTATTTAATGAGCCAAACATTTCAGTCTCCTAGACCTTCTTGATGGGCGGTATGGTAAACGCTTTCGATGTGCATGGTGAAGTTAGGATTGGGTCTTTATGAGCGAGGTGATGTAGTTCTTATTTTATGACATCTTTATACATTTTTCCAGTGCTCAGGAAATTTGCTTCAAGTTATATAGCTGGCCAGTGTTACATCTGGACTTTAACAGAATGCTGTTTCACTCTAAATATTGTGTTCTTCATGACTGTTTTCTAATGGTATCCATATGTTGATAAAAGCATCTTGCTTGATTCTCCCAAAAGAAGTGAAAATTCCGCATGGAAGAGGATTTCAGCCAAATAACAAATTCGCTCTCTATGGAAGAGAATTCACAGCTATTTGCAAAAATGTCTTCCACGCCTTCTTCTTCCACCCCTCTCTATGGCAGTGGCACAGATACAGCACCATCTTTACCTTTCTTCTGAGCCAGGGCTAACAAAACAGTGTGCCAACCTTTCCGCTGCCCGTGGCATTGCTTCCCCAGGCTGCACTCTCCTTCTGAAAGTCATGCTTAGCCTCAGTTTCCCCACCAG
This sequence comes from Microtus obscurus, assembly GCA_963919715.1. Taxonomy (NCBI): domain Eukaryota; kingdom Metazoa; phylum Chordata; class Mammalia; order Rodentia; family Cricetidae; genus Microtus; species Microtus obscurus. Next base: position 2,134,250 of record CAWTZC010002327.1, on the reverse strand, counting down.
AGTGCTCTGCGTGAAGATGTTTCATTATCTGAGTTTGCACCAAAGGAAGCTTTATTTGCCTCCATGAGCTACCACACACTGTGTGCTGTCAGGAAACTACCTTAAAGTGTTGCTTTCTTAATTTCACAATTGTGATTGAGAAAGCAGTCAAGGGCTTAGTATCTCCTAGTATCTGCCATCTCATTCCCTATTTCCTCCACTATCCCATCCTTTTGATCCCCTCTCTTCAGCCTGTTGCATGGAATTTTACCTCTAATAACCTAAACGCTGAGTCCTCCTACCATTTGTGTGTTTGCTTTCTCCTGAAGATGTTGCTTTGTTCCTGTACAGTGACAAAATCATACTCATTATTAGAAGCCAACCCTCTAACTAATGCCTTCTTCTTCCACATTATCAATAAAGAATTTTTTTTTCTTTTTTTTTTTTTTTTTTGTCAAAGCCTCCGTTTATTAGGGACAGGGTAACGACTTATATACCCCCTGAATGAGGGCTTGGGGAGTAGGGCACAGGAGCATGGAATCTGGCCGCGTGGTCCCAGTCACGTAACTTACATCCGGTCAGGTAGGCCAAGAAGTCAGGAGTTGCCACACCTAGTTCCCTGGATAGCTGGAATTTAAGGCAGTTCCGCTATCAGATTAGGTTCGTTAGCAATTAGCGAATAGCTAATTGGGTGTGGGGCAGGTTTTGCCAATAGGACTATTCTTAACATAATTGTGGGTTTGGGGTTCCCTGCAGGCTCCCCAAGGTGATGGTTTCTGTAACAATCTTTAGGGGGGGAAACGGCTCCCAACATATTCCTCTGCCCCTTTCTTCTTGTCTGGAGATGGAGTTATTGGTGCCAAAATTATATCATATCTTTTGTTTAAGGAGCACCTCACAGATTTTTCATTAATGATAGATACAGGGGCCCAATGACGGGAGTTAGTGTGGATCCTCACCTAAATTTCAAACCATACAGAGGCCGTACAGGCCGGCTCAACATGGCATGGTTTTTAGGTACGAGGGCGCTCTCCACATAGCCTAAGACAGGGTGCCCTGTGATCTGCTTACTTTAATCCTACTAGATACCTTTTATTTGAGAAGCTCTAAGAAAGTAATGCTACTCATAAGGCACCCCTCTGTTCCCAGGAGAGGTTAATTGCTTCACCAGTCGAGAGGAGGGTCTCTCCTTGTCCCAGTCCCCTCTCCTTTAGATCTGACACCATGGTTGACTCTGTCTTGGTGCCCTCCACCTATAACTACTTGCCTTTAAATAAAGAATTTTTTAAATATATAACTTAATGGTAGCAAAGCCAGTAGTCTGGCCATTAATCAATCACCAAAATATGGCTAGAAAAGAAATCGTGATACTGGCTCATATTTTCATAGATATTTCAACTTAAAACTTAAAAAGCTCCACACTGCAGCACTAAGCTTTTGGTGTAGATATTTTTTTCTAAGATCATGAGTCCCCCAGAAGGATGTCGACTGAGTCTTCCTCAAAACTAGTGTATGCACACCATCTTCCATGTTTCTCGGGGCTGAGCTATTCAAAGCAGAGTTAAGAACCTCACAAGTATTGAGAGGATCAAGTCTTCCTACATTTTTGTTGTGTGTCCCCACTAGTCTTTTTCAGGCAATACTAATTCATTAGTAACTTTTCGATAATTCAAGCTTATAGGTTTTTAAGAGAAATGAATTTAATTTCCATGCAACAAGCATATTTCCCTTTATGGTCCCCAAATTTTATTAATACATGTCATATTATTTCAATAAGAAGTTGTACTGACACTTTAAACACCTTAGATTGATCAGTAGGCCTGAACTGTAAGGTACAGGTTAATAAAAGGTTGCTTTTATTAGTTAGCTTTCTATTGCTGTGATATAAAACACTGTGGTCAAGACAACTTACAGAAGAAATACTTTATTGGGCTTGGGGTTCCATAGTTAGAATCCATAATGATCAGGACCCCACGGCAGCAGCCAGTAACTATGGCAACAGATGACAGAGGCTGGAAGCAAAGAACTGACATCTTTTTTATTTTTTTTTTATTTTTATTTTTTTTTTTTTGGTTTTTCGAGACAGGGTTTCTCTGTGGTTTTGGAGCCTATCCTGGAACTAGCTCTTGTAGACCAGGCTGGTCTCGAACTCACAGAGATCCGCCTGCCTCTGCCTCCCAAGTGCTGGGATTAAAGGCATGCGCCACCACCGCCCGGCCCAAGAACTGACATCTTGAGTTGCAAGGATGAAGCAGAGAAAAAGCACTAGGGATAGCACGTGGCTTTGAAACCTCACAGTCTCCTACTCTACCCTAGGTGATAAACTTCCCTCGACAAAACCACACCTCCTAAGGTTTCCCAAACAGCACCATCGTCTTGGGCTCAAGTATTCCTATGGGGGATATTTTTATCCAAACCACCATAGAGAGTAACCTGCTGGCTACGAGAGCACTTATCACATGATCCAATCGGTGTGTTTTACAGAGTGGCTGGAGAGTTGGCATTACCCGAGAGCACTGCTTCAGTGGACGGTAAAGAGAGGCTTCTCACTCATGTGTATCATCCAGCTCTTTCCTTGACTCTGATTATACACTGGGGAGGATAATTATCTTTTGATGTAAACTGTTTTCGCTGGCCCTACAAGGTAACAGCATTGTTTAAGATTGCCTTAGTGTCTTCTTCATAGCCAAGTACAGTCAACTGGTACCGAAAGTAGGGAAATGTTTAACAAATTACATTTGCTGATTAAATTCATATGTCAGGGTGGAGTGAAGACACTAAAAGTCTGCAGGAGAGAGGGATGCTACTAACGCTCGTCTCTTCAGACAAGACACCATAATTGGGATGGAGACAGGTAATTAGAACATAGACGCAGTCAGGAAACTCAGTTTGAGATTCATCATGTACATGCTGTCATGTCCAAAGCACAAAATAAACAAGTGATAATTGGGATAATTACTTGTAAATAAGTAAGTTTTTTTCTGGGTTAAACTGTGACTTGAAGAACTAAAATGATATTCTAGATATTCAAATGCTGTTACAGTGTTTTTTCATTTTAACTTCTAGCTATTGACACATCACTCTGCCTTTCTTAGCTTATCAAGAGAGAAGTAGAGAGGCCGGGGAATTAAGTCAAGGTCAGTGAGTAAGGGATCTAAACATAGCTAGCCAACCACAGGGTACCCAAAATGCTCTCAGTCAAAAGACTTAATAGCTTTTCACCAAAAATAACTGCTTCAGTCGAAGAGGGAATGATAATTGCTAGTTCCACGGACAACATAAGAAACCACATCATTTTAACCCAGAAAGCAACATGAAATGACCACCCACAGGCCCATTGCACAGTTATCTCCTCCAGCTGCCGGGGAGAGGAGACTCTTCCCCTCGCCTTCCTATTGACCTAGAAAAGCACCGATGAATAAATAAAGTCTAAATTGGAGGAAAAGCGGCATGTGTAAAAGCCTCATCCCTGAATTTCCTCTCTGTCTTTTCTGAGCTTCAGCCGAGGAGCCACGCCAGCTATTCACGGAGATGGGAACTAGGTGTCATCCCCAGAGCAAGGATCTGGCTCTGCAGGGCAGAAGCTCCCAGCCAGGAGACTCCAGTTCACTCCATGTCCTTGGATAACACCTCCAGAGAACAGTAGCAATAGCTCACGGTGCTTGAGGATCCCGAGGCTGAAGTTAAATCCTAGCTGCTCAATTTACTAGCTGTGTGAGCTCATACAGGCCGCTGAACGACACAGAACTTCCAGCTTCTCAGATTGAAAGAAAAAAAAGTTAATGTCTATTTTGTGGGTTTGCAGTGAGAAATAGCTGAACTAGTCCGCGCGGAAGTGCAGCAGCGGGCTTGGTGTGTAGTGGTTACTTGGCGAATATTGGCATGTTTTCATTGTAGCTTTAGACAGGAGCTACCTCATTAGAAGGCTTTTCTGCTACTTGGAAAACTATCTAAAGCTTCTCAGAAAGTGAGAAATTTCATGAAAAGAGGAAAAACAGACACCACATAGACCAGAAGAGACCATGGTGCGAGGAAACATGGAGAAGGGTCACAACAGGGTCCACCCACAGAAGAGAAGAAAGCTCACAGAAATCACTCATTTTCCTCAGATAAACCAGGAGTAGTCCCCATCTGCGATTCTGTCTCGGTTTATATAATTTTCACATAAGTGGTTGAAACCATTTCTTTAATGAACAACACAAAAGAGCAAACAACTCCAACCCATTTCTTTGCTAGGCAATTGGATTAATATGACTTTTTAGCGACAGTTGGCCATGCAAAACTTGTCCTTTGCAAGTGTGGAACTCATACCCGGAGGCTGGAGAGTGAATATCAGGTGTGGCTGTGTTGATCCACTCTGGCTGGTCACAAGTAAGAGAGGAAAGGAAGTTATTCTCAGAGATGGAGGTGGATACAGCACAGATACACACTGCTTGGCCACATGGAGGAAGGACAAGAGAGGAGTCAAGTCCCCAGCAGCCAGGTTGACTTTGTCCACAGTGTTAGCATCTAACCATGGGCCCTCGTGTTGGCAAAGCAAGACTGTTCCCCACAGAGCAGTCGATGAATCCCGTAAACCCTTCCTTCTATTTTCCCCTTTCTTTCTAAAGATTTATTCTTAGTTTCCTTTACAAGTGTGTTGCCTGTGTGTGCGTATGTGTACCATATACACCTCTGTGCCTGCAGAAGTCAGACGAGGATGTCAGGTCTCTTGGAACTGGAATTAAAGGCAGGTGTGAGCTACCATGTGGGTGCTGGTGATAAACCCAGGTCCTCTCAAAGAACAATGAAGGTTCGTGACCACTGAGCTACCTCTCCAGCTCCCGCTCTCGAAAGCACTTCATAAAGATGAGGATGACTTAAAGATGAAAGCTGCTGAGATTTCATGGGCTCTAAAAGAGGAAACTTTTTTTTAAGTGGTTAAAAAGTGGCCCTAAATGTAAGCTACTGCAGGTGTGAGTCGTTTGCCTTGGGAGCAAGCCGCGCCTTTCCTAGAGCATGTAGAAGGCAGAGCAAATGATCATTTGTGGCTCCAAAACTCCAATCAGCAAACCCTCTGTAAGCACAGCTACTCTTCATTAGTGCAGAAGCGGCACACCATTTCCAGCTGCCGTGAGCATAGCAGCAACCTAATTAAACAAGAAGCGATGGAGCTACCCAGAAACTCTAATGGACACAGCGCAGCTTTGCAACTCTGCCACACCATGGTTATTAGCAAGAACTTGATAACTTAGTGCAGAGCCCCTTCAAACCTCTATGGCATAAAAATACATGAAGAAATTTACACACACACACACACACACACACACACACACACACTTCACTTCCTGAATCTTACCCTGAGAAATTAGAATTCAGGGATTTCAGTGCTGACCACTCACCTGTCTCGTCTTCCAGCCCTGCAGGTAATTGGGATCCAGGTGGTCTAGCTGGAACTCACCCTGATCTACCGTCCTGGCTGTTCACGCAGAAGGGAAGAACGTGAGGAAAGAAGCCCTTGGCGGGTGTGGGCTGGGAAGCAGACACCTGCACAAAGTGGGGATGAGTCTTCAGTTACCACACTGAACCTGAGGGGTGAGTCCCATGGGCCTCCAGGGTGTCAGTGTCCCAAGACAGTTTTCCCGGTCATGCATTGATAGAAATGACCACAGATGGATTTCTATAACAGTGATTCCAAAGTCCTTATGTGAAGAACATCTCCGAAATCCAATGAGTTCTAAATTTCAGTACTAACACATCTTTCTTGGTAGTCTTCCAAGTCAAGGGCAACAGTAATGGAGCCTTCTCCAAGGTGACAAGTTTCCGGTTTAGGAAATTAGAACTCGAATGGCACCCATATCAACTTGACTTTGTCACTGGGGCGAGGGGGTTCATACCTCTGGACTGCACAATGGATTGAATGCCTCACGTGTCCTTTCTGTTTTCCTGTTGTGTAATAAACTGTTTACTATGTCGAATACTGTTCTCAGCATTCAACCCAGGGAGTATGCAATCATCCTTGAACTAATCCCATTTTATAGACAAACGTGCTAAGACACAAAGAGTTTAAATAACTTGCCCGCAACTGTTAAGAACACAGTGCTCAGATTGCTAGTCAAATCTCCTTTGTGTTTTTGTGGTTTTTTATTTTCATTTTATTTTATTTTATTTTATTTCTTTTGTATGACTTTAGCATTTAAGTTGATTGACTCTGAGTAAAACAAATTGCCCTTAGTGGGGTGGAGGAGCTTCACCAAAACTGCTGTCAGCCTGGAGAACAGAAATTCCTGACCTCCAGGAATTAGAGGACATTCTAACGACAGAAAGCATTTGGGCTTCCCTTGCAAGATCTGGGTTTGCTAGCAAACTGTCTTAACTCTTTCTTTAGTCTCCAGCCTGCAGGCCTTTTCCACCAGCTTCCAATTTACCAAGCCTCCATAGATATCTGAGCCAAAACTGTAACATAACTTTCTCCATGTTTTTCTATGTATATCATATTGGTTTCAAGTCTCTGGCAAATGCAGACCCAAACAAGCATGTGCTAATAGACCAGTAGGGTCAGGCTTGGGTCCCAGGCAGCCCAAACCCACAGATAGAGGGTAAAATCCCATGCAGGTCATCCATGCATCTCCTTTCATTTGCTTCCTTTGTAGTGTGACCTATATGGCAATTTCCTTTCCGGAATTCCAATTCAACCCTTGCACTTTAGAAATGGTGACCTTGGGAATGGAGCTTCAAGCTAGTCCGAGAATGGAACTTTGCACCATTAGCCATTAAAAGCCCAGTCAGGAGAGAAACAAGCAACTTTGTTTAGGCCTGGTGGGAGCTCCCTATGGAGAAATCACCAGCCTCTAGAAAGTCCAGACAAGTCCCCACGTTCTCACGGGCTCAGAGTAAGGGCTGTGAGGTTTGCTGGTGGAGATAAGCTTCTCATCACCAGTGGGCTGGCCGGAACACCAGAAGCTCCTGGAAAAGCAGAGCCTCCATAAGGAAAGGGAATATTTAGGTAAAGCACATGGCCACCAGGCTTTTTTGGTTTTGACTAGTTCCCTCACCCAAACTATTAACTCTGAAATTTATAATCCACTGAAGCAAGAGGAGGAAGAGAAACATATTTTTCAGTTTAAGGCAGAGGCTGAGTCATCTTTGCTAGATTCAGTAGTGCAAGAGAGAGGGGGGGGGAAGAGAGAGAGAGAGAGAGAGGAAGAGAGAGAGGGGGGGGAGGGAGGGAAGGAGGGAGGGAGAGGGGGGCTTGGACCACTTGGTTAGTTTAGTTTCCATTGACCCCAATGTCTAGACATTCAAAAAGTGGGTGGCAGCTGCAGACCTGCCCCAGCCATTCTTATTATAGGCATCTCTTCGTGTGCAATGGCACCGCTTACAAGAGTTTGTTTGTATTATCTTTGAACTTAATGTGTATTATTCCGCCTTTGTCAACATCCATCCCCATTTCCTATAAGCCTTAAAACTGTTCCAGATGCTGTGGACATGTAAACCCCCTGGAATGCAGCCGGCCTCTGTAATCTGGTCGCCGAATCGCCGCTCTCCCTCTCCGAATTCCGTGTAGCTGTCGATTTTAGGCATGCATTGTCTAGGGAATTTATATCCTGCCGTTTAAGATGGATGCCAAATGTGTAAAAGTGTAACCTTGACCCACCACGCTAGGCAGCGATGCGGATGGATTCAAAGGAAAATGGACTGGAGGGAATCTGAATGCTTATCTGCTCTTCACGATTGCTTAATGCTTCCAAGTGCTGCTGCTGTGTCAAGGCCCTTCTCCCCGGGCACTCAGCCTCCATTATGCTCGGTGCTGAATACAGCCAGAGCCTCAAGGATGTCAATTTGGATATTAAATAGCTGGAGCGAAATTAAATTCATTTTCTGCTTACTGTTCTTCAGCAGTGTGGTGTGACCAGCTGCCCTGCGCACAAACTCTGCAGTCAGACTGTCTTCTTTGATAAAAATGGCACCCCGAATCGACTATGTAATGTGTACTAGATATAAGCTTAATAAAAATACATGACCCACGAGATTTCTTTCTTGTTCCCCATTCTAAATTTTTGGCTTTAGTTCTACTATTTTTTTTTTTTTTACTATTTTACATCAAACTCTAAACATGAAAGGCTAAGGACCATCGTCATAAACAACGAAGAACATAGAGAACAAAGCTAAGTCAAGGACGCATCAGCCTGGTTTCTGTAACACTGTAACGGGGTCTTTTGTCTCACCTAGGATCTCTCAAGATAAGGCACGCCAACAGAGCAAGGGAAGAACATTAAATATAAATAAATCAGATAACTTCAGAAAACACAAGATGGGTCTACAGAAAACGCACTTGCTTCATCTAAAACAGTGTTGTGAACCAGCCCAAGGATGGAACTGTGCAACCAGCCAGTTCTCATCCACCGTTTCCAAGTCCTGTCAGGGGAGTAATGGGCGACTTTCTTTAGGGGCCGGTGGATGCTTCCTGTGGAGGAATCAGCACAGACTTTGGGAAATCAGCAAGTGCTCACCTTCCCAGGCTCTCAGAGTAAGGGCTGTGAGGTGTGCTGGCGAGGTAATCGTCTCTTTTTTCCCGTCTGTGTGTACATGTATATAAGAGTGTGTACATGTATGTAAGCAGGCAAAATCACATTTGCCAGTGTGAGCAATTTTGAAGGCCAGTGGTGGACAATGGGAAGTCTTTTGTAGGGAGGAGCCCTACCGATCTAGTGGGTGGGCTCAACTGGGGCGGAGTTTGGATGGTTAAAATGAGGTGCGCAGATGCTGCGCGGCCACTTGCTTGCTTCCACTCTCCTGTTCTGCTCTCCTGTTCTGCGTGGGAACCCCTTGGTTGCGTGAGTTATTAAAGCTATATAACCTTATAATAATTTGTCTGACTTAATTCAAATCCGCCTTCATTTGGCGCCCAACACTTATTTTTTAAGACAGAATCTCTCTAGCAACCCAGAGTCACTCTTGCTTGCATCTAGACCAGCTGCCCAACAAATACTCAGGACTGTCTTTTCTTTAACTCCGTCTTCTCGCTGGGGCTGAAGATCCATGTTTTTAGGGCTGGCAGTGAATCCAAATGCAGGTCCTTAATGCTTTTGCAGGCAACCCTGAAGCCAATGAGCAAAGCCCCGCCCCCAGCCCTCAAAGACTATTTTCAAAGGAAACATTCGGAAAAATATCTCTCCGTGTTAAAGCTTTTGACCATGGAAGACTCTGTCTTGACGCTGGTGTTTTCATTGCTCTCCCTTCAAATCCCTTGCTTCGTTTCAGGGATTCCTCTGACTCCCCTACTCAAAGACAGGACCTCATGTTTCCCAAACTGGTGTTGAACTCACTACGTAGCTAAGGGTGATTTTGAAGTTCTGATCCTCCCAACCCTGCCTCCCGAGTGCTGAGATCACAGGTGTGTACCACCATGCCAGGCTTATGCAGTGCTGTGGGGCTGACCCAGGACTCTCAGCTTCATGGCCAGTGCTGGTCAGTCTCTGTGGTGAACAATTTTGGGTCGTAAGTTTGACCATGGAATACGTGAAATCCTATTGATAAGAGATTGAAAGGAATCAAATCTAGTCCTCAAAATCTAGCTTAATCTACTGAATGCTTGAATAACCAAGTAAAAGCTACACCTTATGTTTGTTTTAGCCACCTTTCTAAGTGTGTGTCAGCCTTTTCTAGGAGAGTGTTAGAAACGTAGTTATTGAAAGCTGGTCTCTACGGAAAAAGAATTCTATTTTTCCATATGTTATAAAGGGCTTGACTGGACCTGAGCGAATAATTCTTTCCCAGGGTTGAGACTGTGATCTAGGGGCTAAATGAACACCTTTCATTTCTAGCATATTCCTCAGTTTGTAACCAGGCGTAGGAGGGAGGACCTCTGACTGCGGAGGAGCTAATTGCGAGCATTATGGAAGATTGGGTGATTTGAGAAAACCCTGACTCACATAAACACCATTATCAACACTGTTGTGGGTCTTTAAGTCTTCTGGGTCTTCAAATGCTGAAGTTAGCTTCAAACCTCAGTTTGATGAAAGACTTACATATAAAGAACACGGTCTAAGGAGAGTAAATAACGTACAAAAATCATAATTCCTCCTTGTGCTGCATCTGAAGAAGCAGCCTGCTTACTTATACTTTTGCAGTGCAGGAAAAGAACTGTTTGCATTTCAGATACTGATAGTTGGTCATCCGCCCTCACTATCTGCTTCCCTTCTTGGAAGCAAAACAGTTGGGAAAGTCTAATTCTCTATATCCTGGCCAGTGCCCAGCAAGAAGAGGGCCCTGGGAGGCCTCGACGGTCCCAATTTGTTCATTGTGCAAAGTTGGCCTGAAAAGGAAGTCTGAGTTTGGGAGTGGCTCGTGTGTATAAGTGAGCTTGGCACAGCAGAAAGCTCTCTGTTGCAGAAAAGATCCATGATTAATCTTCCCTATGGGAACGTTCTTACCCTGAAACACTGTGATGCAAGGAGAACTGGGGCTGAGGGATTGGGAACATGGCTGAAGACATACAAAGCAGGCCAGTTTAAGACTCATGGAATCAGTTCTTCTTTATGAGCTAAACACGGTACAGGGTGCTGGGGCTGAAAGATGAGTGGACACTTCTGTTATGAAATAAACACAGTATAACCATGAAGGTCTCTGTACAAATGGGTGGTTACAAACAAATACAGTAGGCACAGTAATATTAGAACCGCATATAAGAGTCGAGAAAAGCACAGAAAAGTTTATAATTCTGAAAATGATTTAGATAAGACAATATATGTATATACATATATATGATAATGATTACCTAGCTGAACATAAAAGTGATAAGAAATGTTCATATCAGTATAGTCTTTAGCTTTTATTAGATTCTGCATGCCCTCATTTCTAAATAGTGATATAAGGTGTTGGGAAATGTTTATATAAGAGGCAAGGGTGGTAGACTAAAAGGTTTTCTCTTACTCTGCTTTCGGTCCTTTAGAACTGAACCAAATTGCCCTTGGGTTCCTTTGTTATTACTTCCATTTGTGGTCAAAATTCGACTTGTATGAGCTTATATGTTGATAACTAAACCAGGATAAATGAAGCAGGGGTCAGACATCCTCATAATGAAAATGTGTCACGGATTTGCACAAAAGGATATAATGTATTGTTTACTCTCCTAAGGGAAGGGTCACATGGAGATGAGTCATTTTTAAATGCTCTCAGCAGGACTGCGAGCCATCCCAAAGGGCAAGGAAAGGAGTAAGCCGGTTTGTAAGAGGCATTTGGAAGACCATATGCCTCTTGTTGACTCAGATACATCTCAGGTCCTAAAACAGACACAGCCCAAGCAAATGAGGTAGAGAAGGAAAGTCCCAGAAGAGGAGTGGGCTTCCTTTAGCAGAGAATTCAGCATGGACTGTGTGGTACCACCGAGAAAGAGAAGAGGGATTGAAACGGAGCCGAGAAACTCCCCCCATGTCGGAAAGGTCTGCATCAGTGCTACCGCAACTACTTGCCACTTGTGGAACCGCACTCTTGAGATCTTTCCAGTGGGATGAAAGTAACTGATGCTTTGTGAGTTTGAATTAAATATATTTACCGGCGTTTGTCTAAAGGTATCTGTAATGATGAGCACTGCGTTTGGTCCTGAACTTTGCCCTAATTTTGTTAGTCATTTGTTATATAAAATAGCATCTGTGTATGCTATTTTTTTTAAAGATTTATTTTACTTTTTGATATGTGCGCATGCGTGTGGGGGTAGGGTGGGGAGTATGTGCTTATGAGTGCAGATACCCCAGAGATCAGGTCACTCTGGAACTGGAGTTCCAGGAAGCTGTGAGTGGCGGGCATGAATGCTGGGCACCAAACTCAGGTCCTCTTCAAAGGCACTACGGGTTCTTAACTGTTGAGCTGTCTCTGAATGCTGCCTCCTGGGTTTTTTTTTTATATATATACATTGTTTTGTTTTTGTTTTTTCGAGACAGGGTTTCTCTGTGTAACAGTCCTGGCTGTCCTGAAACTTGCTTTGTCATCCAGGCTGGCCCCAAACTCACTGAGATTCACCTGCCTCTGCCTCTCAATTTCTAGGATTACAGTCATGCGCCACCACCTCCCAGCCCCCGGGTTTGTTTGTTTTGTTTTGTTTCTATAAAATGGCACTAGTGTTTCTTAACTAAAATGTAAATTACATGATATAGTTTAAATCTTATATACTTAGCATAGATGCCTTATTGACAGGTTTCTGAACTTCAGAAATAAGCTATTATAATTTGGGTAGAATTGTTTTGTGTAGCATAATTGTAGAAATGGTTTTGATATAATCTCTGCTCAAAAGTTTGAAAGACAACAGGAAGACAAACTTTTACATGATTGTGGCTGTTTGAATAAGAAATGCCCCTCAGACTCTCATGGATCTGCGCCATTTGGTACCAAGTGGCGGTGCTGTGTGAAGAGGTTCCAGGGAGATGCGGCCTGGAGGAAACACAACACTGCAGGTGGATGCTGCGATTTCACAGCCTTGCCCGCTTCCAGTGTGCCCTCTCTGCTTGATGCTTGCAACTCAAGATGTGATTGTTTAGCTTGTTTCTGTGGCCACCAGGCCTGCTGCTTGTTGCCATGCCTCCTAGCCCTTATGGACCATTCTTCTGAATCCATAAGACCAAGTAATTCCTTCTTTGTATAAGGTGCTTTTGTCATAGTAACTGCAACAGAAAAGTAGCTAATACAGAAGTTAAAAACAGAGAGGAGGCTGTTGCTGTAAAGAATCTGAGCATTATTTACTTAATTATTGGTTTTTTTGTTTATTTATTTTATTTGACATCCTTGTTTTTAGGGATGTGGAAAATTTTGAACCAGAAGAGCATTTGAATGCTGTAAGCAGAGCTTAAGGGACCATTCTAGTGTGAACCTGGAAACTTCTAGCACGAGGCCGGAAGGCAGTCGTGCTCATGGCAATGTAGTGCTGAAGCCAGGGTCAAGGAGAACAATATCAGCAACTAGGCTAGAACACATTCTTGTAATACTTTGGCAAAGGGAATGTCTGCTTTTTGCCCATATCCTGAGAACTGGGCTGAGGTTAAATTAATAAGTAAGGGAGTAATGTCTTTGGCAGAGTACATTTTAAGCCAATATAATATTGATTCTGTGGAGCGGCTGTTATTCATAGTGCACATGGTAATCTAAAATGAATATGGGCAAGCGAGGCAGAAAAAAAAATACACAGTTTGGAGAGGAAAGAGTAGTAAGAAGCCCAATGCTCCAGCCAAGATACACTGTAGGAGATGCTGTCACAGTAATGAAGATTAGTGCCACCAGGAGAGGCCAATCAGTCCTGCATTGGAGCAGTAAGAAAGGTATGTGGAGGACAGGACCCCACCCAGCTAAACCTCCAACTTACACATTTGAGGATAGGGGATTTTATGCCCCTAAATAGCAAATAGCAAGGAAAAGCTGTTACAAATGTCATTGAAGGGGCTCAGGATCCAACTCAAGCTGACAGCCAAACTTAGCGGGGTCATTCACGTGGTGCTGGCTTCAAAAACATGGACGATGCAAGAGTGACAGGGTCTTGGATTTGTCCTCCATGGTTTGAGAGAGCCACAGAAGCCAGGCAGTGTATGTAAGGGGGATCCCCACATACAGACCCTGAGAGAGCAGGAAGCCCGAGAGGTCATTGGGCAAAGCTGTTGAAAAATGGAACCTGGGTGCCATGTACCACCCCCCAAAAAACCGACATCTTGGGCAAACTGACGTCCAAAAGGGCTGCACCCTTTTGCAAAATATCATCCCAACTGGGCTTAATAACTGCTTATACCCCCTCAGAGAGGGATGGGGAGAGTTGGGAAACCCTCACCTGAGTATCCATCCAGCTGTGTCTACTCAACTCTGCCTCAGAAAGGGGCTAGGGTAAATAAGTTAGGAAAGGCTAGGGGAGCAGGGTACCATCTGTGCAGCTGTAAGGAAACCCTTATCCCTGCTGGGTCAGGCTTTTCAAGTCAATCTTTAGCAGGAGGAGCCCACAGGCTTCTGTAAGTAACCCCTCCCCTCTGCTCTTTAAGGAAGGCCAGTAAACTCAGTGGTTCCCCAGAGTGAAATTTTGCAGAATCATTCTTTGGTTTGTCATTAGGACCTTAGGAAGGAAGGTAGAAATTGTTCAGTCTCCTCATTGGGAAGGGATTTTAAGAATTACTGGGTTTCAGTGGAGACCCAGTGATACTGGAGAAGCATCTGACATGGAGAGCTGCATACAAGGAGTGGAACCAGTCTGGGGGGAGGAGAGAAAGGGGGGGTGTAGGGAAGAGGTGTCTAAGCATTTAAAACTAAAGTCTCAGACACTACACAAGGAGCTACAGGATTTGATGTTTGTTCTACCGGGTTTTTGTCTTACTTTGACCCAGTATTTCTCCACTATGCCCCAATTCTTCCCTTTTCGATGGCTAATGAATATTCTGTGCCCCTGTGTGTTGGAAGTTACTAATTTGCCTTTTGATTTTTGGAGGAGACAGTTAAGCTATTATTGTTAAAGAGGCTTTGGATTTGAACTTGTAAACAGTGTTAAAATGTTCAAAACTGAGGGGACTTTTGAAGGTGGTCTCACTACATTTTGCCTTATGATATGGCTGTAAGCACGTGGGACTAGCCAGTGGAATGTGATGCTTTGATGGAGAACGGCTCCCGAAGGCTAATGAATTTGAACACTTGTCCCCCAGTTGGTGGTACTTTCTGGGGAGGGTATAGAGAGGTGCAGGCTTTCTGGAGGGAGCACATCACTGCAAGTGGGCCCTGACAGTTCACATCTTCACCCACCTTCCAGTGTGTTCGCTTTATGTCATGCTTATGGTTAGAGATGTGGTCTTTCAGCTTTCTCCTTTGGTTGCTTCTTGCTGCCCTGCCTCCCAACCATATGCACTGAAACCACAAGCTCTTCCTTCTTGATTATGGCATTTTTATCCCAGCAACCGACAGGTAACAACACAATGATTTTAATTGAGTGACAAGAAAACAGATGAAGGGAAGAAAGAGGAGGGCCGAAGGAATTGAAAGATGAAGTTGGTTTAGGAAGAGTGTGGTGGAGCAAGGAGGGTAGATTGTGCCAAGCAAGACAGCACACACTGGCGCAGTGTAGAGGTGGCAAGGGCAAGCCTCAGGGACATTCATTAGTGTGAAGAAGCTCAAAATAGTGTACTGTTGACCAAGGCTAGAGAAAAGCATAGAGGGAATTTATTCTCAGAGGAAACTAACACGCTCACCATGGAACTGTATTCTGGGAGCATGGTGTGAAACTTGAGGTTTGGGGTAAGTGAGAAACAAGATCTATAATTTCAAGAAACAAACACAGTCTCATACTAGCCATGAACTTGAAGATAAAGGCATAAAGGGACAAAGAAAATTATTATGATATAAGAAAGGAGTTGAATCATGCAAGCTGAAATTCAGACCAAAGGACAAATGTAAAAAGGGGGCTGGATAAAGAGAACCTATGAACTTTGCTGATTTGACAGCTGTGGGTGTTTTTGTCACCAGTTTATATGTCAACTTGTGAGCTAGAGTCATCACAGAGGAGGGAACCTCAGCTAAGAAAATGTCCTTAAGATCAGGCTGGAGGCAGAGCTGATGGGCATTTTCTTAATAAGAGATTAATGAGAAAGACCCCAGCTCATTGTGGGTGGGCTGGGCATCCCGGGTTCCGGAAGAAAGCAGTCTGAACAAACCAGTATCCAGTCCCCTCCGTGGCCTCTGCATCAGCTCCTGCCTCCAGGTTCCTGTCCTGCTTGAATCCTTCTGTGATAAAAAAAAAAAAAAAAAAAAAATGATGCTAAAGCACAAACCAAATCAACCCTGTCCTCCCCCAAGTTGCTCTTGGTCACGGTGTTTCATTTTAGAGGTGGTAACCCTAACTAGGACAGTGTTCAAGGACAAGGGAAGGACAAACATAACATGTAGCCTTAAGCCTGGGTGACTAAGTGTTAACAGTCAGCAGACTAGAGAGCCAAGACCAGCCTGGGCTTGTTCATTGTTCTGAAGCTCTAGTTCAGCATAGAGATGAGCGGGCACCACTGAGAAGACTTGACAGTTCCTAGATGGGCATTAACGCATCTCCAAACTGGCACAGCTAAGCTCAAGGAAACCTTTATTGGAGGACCCATGGAGTGTTAGAAATACAACACCCAAGCTCAACACACAGGTCAGAAAGACATGGTTCCTCTGAATAGAAATAACAGAAAAGTC
Source organism: Microtus obscurus (assembly GCA_963919715.1). Taxonomy (NCBI): domain Eukaryota; kingdom Metazoa; phylum Chordata; class Mammalia; order Rodentia; family Cricetidae; genus Microtus; species Microtus obscurus. The sequence goes on along the minus strand of CAWTZC010002327.1, from coordinate 2,118,107 downwards.
CCCCCCCCCAATTTGACTGGTGCCAGAGGACTGTGTGGCTCACAGAGAATAAGAGCAAGGGACACTGGGGAGTTGAAACAGAATGGGGGGAGGGGACAGGAGTGGAGAGGTGACTCCGTGGTTAAGAGCACTGACTGCTTTGGTAAAGGATCCTAGCACCCATATGGTGACCCATAGACTTTCATTGGATGTGAAACCCTCTTTTATACCTATTATATAGACATACATGCAAGGAAAACACCCATATACATGAAATAATAAAAATTTAAAAAACACTTGAAGGAGAACTCAGGAAGAAGATGGACAAGAAAAGAGAAGACATTTCATAAAACAGATCCCACACACCCATGAAAGACCAAGGCCCAGATACACCACCGATAATCTCTCAACACTGTTTTCACCATAACCGTATCTCAGGTTGAGACAAAGATGTGGCATCCCCTTGTGAGGGCTTTGATAGAAGACTTAACATCTGCAGGCAGGTAGGAATGATAATGCATGACCACAGGAGAGGAAGGGTTCTGGCAAAGTGAGGTCAGGCACAATGGACGGCAAGTACAGGGATGGAGGCGAAGTTGTATAATTGAGGCCTGGGGTGAGCCGATGCTGTCAGCAGTGAGGAATGGTCAGACATCAGCCATTTCTTCCCAGGCAGACCCTGAAGCTCCGTTGCCTCCCCCCTGAAAGAGGTGTAATTACAGGACTCAAGGGGTAGTTAAGAGGATTAAATGAGATGTTGCGCCTTGCAGACTAGGGCGCGCTAAATGCTAGTTCCCTTCTCACGGATGCTCTCTTCACAGACACATCTGTGAGTGTTACCTTTGGTGTGTCAGTGAGAAACCTGTCTCCATGTTCTTAGAGAGACAACTTAATCTAACCAAGAGTCACCTTAATGGAGAGTCTGTGTTCCTGAATCCTCTCCGATGGTTTGAAAATCAGCAATGTGTGTATCAGTGTTTTCCTGTTAGGTTTGAGGCTTAATTCCAGCTTTGGGAGTACAATGTTTAAGAAGCGTGGCAGACAGTCCAAAGAGTAATTATCTACATCAGAGAGTGCAAATTTAGCCCTTCTTGACTCACACACGAAAATACTGATAACTGTTTTCTGGGATGATAGAAGGGAAGCGTTGGAATCATAGCTGATTTTTTTCCTTAAATGATCACACAGTATGGATAACTTAATTACGGAAAAGTTATTTGCGAAAATAACTTAAATCAATGTATGTGTCATGAGAGTAATAGATTAGGTTGAGCTGTCAGTCTGAACTGTATCTTCTACAGGAGAAGCCAACACAGCTCTAGAAGGTACATTGAAGCTTTGCAGGGGAAATGAGTTCCTCCCTGAGATGATCCAGACTCATGCTTCACTTCCGGAACTAGCTCATAAAGGAAGCTAACTTAGCCGTGATGATGGAGTGACAATCTATTCATCTATCCATCCACAGAACAAAGGTTTATTAAGCCATTTCATGCCTATGCTGGTTAGCTGAAGAAGACTGTTGGTGTAGGAGGATCTTTTGTCTATGTGTTACTTTCATTGGTTAAATAAAGAGACAACCTTGGCCTTTTGATAGGGCAGAAAATTAGGTGGGCGGAGTAGACAGAACAGGATGCTGGGAGGAAGAAAGCAGAGATAAAGAGAGCCGCCATGGAGCCAGCCACCAGGTCAGACATGCTGAATTTCTCCGGGTAGCCACAGTCATGTGGTGATACACAGATTTAATAGAATGGGTTAATCAAGATGTGAGAGTTAGCCAATAAGAGGCTAGAGCTAATGGGCCAGGCAGTGTTTTGATTAATACAATTTCCACATGGTTATTTTGGGGTATAAGCTAGCCGGGTGGCAGGACTCAGCCCAATGCTTGACCTACAACAGACTGTAGCTTGAAAGAACAGGGAGAGGTCTTTGCTTTTATAGTATATATAGTCTATTAGCTGTGGTATATATTTTATAAGTAATTATAGGTATTTAAATTTATAACACATAACATCTAATGTGAATCAAGATAAACACAAAGAAAATAGTGTAGTAATAGCAACGATAATGTGAGCTAGAACACTTGCACAATGTTCAGTGTGGACTGGACAGTTATGAAGTACTTCAGCATTATAACTTAGATAGGAACCTCACCATCACTGAATAACTGAAGAAGTTGTTCCGTTAACCCTCCTGTGATCAATCACACTGTCAGCTTGAATGAAGGCAAGATTTTGGTTGTGTGGAATACTTTTAAATTCTCAGAAACAATTTTCTATCTCTATGCAATGATTTGTGGCAATTTTCAGATCATGACATTTCTTCTTGACTCTGTTGATAAGCAAATGACTTACTTTTGTCAATTAGGTCTACTTCTGGGCTCTGTCCCTGGGAAGCCTGGCCAGCTGCTGACTGGTGTGAACCTGCACACATCAAGGTGGCCTTGCTTGTTCTCGTGTAAAACAAAAGAGCAGCAACATGGTTACTGCCCAGAAGATGAGCTCAGAAGAGGGACTACTATGTGACCCAATGAGCCATTGCCACAGCTTGTCCCACACTGGCTGATGTTACAGAGGCGACTCATGCTGAGGCTCTGACAAGACAGAAAGGCCAGCAGAAGCAGAATCAATGAATACAAATGCTGGGGTGCATGCTTTCTTGCCTCTTATACTGTATCCCTGAACCTGCTTCTTCAGATCGTGCTGGTGGGTGTTGGCTCTTCTGCCTAAGAGATTTCTCAAAATCAAGGAAGCCCACTCAGTTTAAAAGGGGGGAAAAGGAGCTCCGAGTGAAGGCTAGACTAGAGAAGAAGACCTCTGCCTGTGAGGGCTAGGTGCAGACTGTAATTTAAGTAGTGAAGCCAAGTCACAGAAGATGAAGGCAGAAAGACAAATATTAAAGCAAATATACAGAACTTCAAAACATGTGGGGAACAGAACAAGACTCTGTCTGTCGTTGTTGATAGAGAATTAAAACTGTCTTTTGAAATAAGGGCAGCATTGGTGACAGTTCTACAGAACAAACATGTGTTGTAAGGAGTCTGCTTGTCTCAGCTGCCCAGAACCAAAATAATCACACAGAAACTGTATTAATTAAATCACTACTTGGCCCATTAGCTTTAGCTTCTTTTTGGCTATCTCTTATATCTTAATTTAGCTCATTTCTAGTAATCTGCATATTGCCACAAGGCTGTGGCTTACAGGCTAATGTTCCAGTGTCTGTCTTCAGCAGGGCTACATGGCTTCTCTCTGACTCCACCCTTCTTTCTCCTAGCATTCAGTTTAGTTTTCCCTATCTACTCTATCAGGCCAAACCAGTTTCTTTACTCACCAATGGTATTCACAGCAAACAGAAGGGAATCCCACATCACCTCCCATTTTCTGCCTAAATGAAAAGAAAGGTTTTATCTTTAGCATAGCAAAATTACATATAGCAAACAGGTATCAAGCAAGAAATATAGTTATGATATTTATATCTACTTTATCTTTTATCACAACTAAGGAAAATTATGACTATAAATTCTTCAACTCCATCAAAGACTCCAGAGGATATAATATTACCTAAATAAACAGGAAGTACATTGTAAGCAACTTCCAAAACTCTAGAATTGACAGAGACATATTTCTGCCTGAACAGTCACTTAAAGTTCCTCTGTACTGTTGGAGCATCCATCTTCAGCCTACAGGCCCATAATATCCAGCAGACTTTTCCATGAAGCAGAAAATTTCACAGACAGTTCCACCTATATTGGCAGTTTGTCAGTCAGACAAACTATGTCCAGCAGAATGTCTAGCAGACTCTTTCTATCATGAAGCAGAAACCCTGAAGGACAATCTCAACTTTAGACAAGTTTATCAGTCATTTCTCTGTGGGTTCTGCATGTCCAGTTCATTAAGCAGTCCAGGCAAGAGCAGTTTCTTGGCCAAAGGGCTAACAAACTCCATAAGGAGTCTCTTTGATACCCATCTTCCTCTTGAAGTAGATTAGTGCTGCCAGGAGCAGATGTGTATCACTGTCATTAAAAGTCCTAAGTCACTAAAACATTTTAAATGACATATTCTGTAGTCTTTGAAAGGGTTGAAGAATGCCTATTAATCTGAAATACCTCTGTACATCTAGAAAACCTAACTAACATGACTACAAACTTGACTATTATAGATGATTATCTACTAACTTATATTTCTAAATTACACATTACATTTTTAAATGAGCTGCACAAACACAATACCTTAATCAAGAGCTGAAATATACATATACATAAAACATATAACAAAATTGATCTTAAGTTTGTATCAATAAACCGAGATCCAAAACAATGCAAATTTCTATAGCATATCCCCCTTTAAATGTAAAGAAACATTTACAAACAGTATTTGGGAATGTGGGTATAGTTTTCTTCAAAGTGATTCCTGCTGTTTATTGGGCAAAGTAATTTTTTGAGAGAGGGGTGACCTTTCAGGGGGTCTTGATCCATCAAACCACATTAGTCTAGAAGCAATCCACAGGTTCTCGTCTTCTATGGAAACAAAAGAAGAACCTCTTTTCCAAAGCAACAAATCCTTAGATCCATATTTTGAAGACAAAATATCTTAAAGTAATATGTTGGTTACTTACCTCCTTCACAGACAAAAATTCAAAGAAAAACAATAATATACATAATGCATACTCTCTTTGCATTTTTCACCTTTACATGCCTTATTAATTTTTTACTCTATTACTTTTTAATATTTATCTTTACTCCTTTAGTCTATGACTGTATGTACTCTGTCTCTTTGAAGACTTTGTTGTATTTTTAAAAAATCATTTACTTCTTTGTATAACTGTCCATATTCTTTTTCTTCTCTCTCCTAAGCCTACGTACATTTATCCAACACTGTGACCCATTTAGAGGTCATTCCCATCTCAATTTGTCTTTATTGTGTTTTTATAATTATTTTCTGACCAGGAATGTTTCTTAAAATGCTAAGTGCTTCTTAAAAACTTAAGTTGCATCATTGCTAGGGATAACACAGAACTGCCTGCTTGCCCCATTCAGTTCAGCATGGTGGAGTGGTTCACTGCCTCTGAGAGCCATGTACATTGCCCCATTTCCATGTATGCAGTGGGTCTATGTTGAGTCATTAAGCAGTTTGAAACACACTGCTTACAAACCCCATTTAAATGCTCATTAGCAGGCTGGCAGCATGGCCCAGAAAGTCACAGTTTTCAAAACAGCATGTTTTTTTTTTTTTCTGCTACCACTGAATCAGGAAAACCTCTCTTAAAGGAGCCATTCCTCTGCTTGCTTCTATTAAACAGAGCCCACCCAAGAAATAACTCTATTCTTGTATGTCTAGGATTCTTTTTAAAGCTTTCTCATGTTTTATGAGGATTTAGTCAACCACAATGGCATGCTAATTTGTTTTATGGAGGCTGCTTGTTGGTTCCTGGCTCCTCAGCCCCAAAATAATCACACAAAAACCATATTATTTAAGTCACTGCTTGGGCCATTATGTCCAGCTTCTTATTGGCTAAATCTTATATCATAATTTAACCCACTTTTAGTAATTTGTGTATCACCACATGGCTGTGGCTTACTGGGTAAAGTTCCAGCAAGGCTACATGGCTTCTGTCTGACTCTGCCTCCTTTCTCTCAGAATTCAGTTTAGTTTCCCCCGCCTATCTAAGTTCTGCCTTATCAACAGGCCAAGGCAGTTTCTTTATTCACCAATAGTGTTCACAGCATACAGAGGGGAATCCCACATCAAACGTGAAAATAGTTTCACGTATAAGAAGCAAGAAACACAAAGGAATAAAATGTAGGCTTTATGAAGTCATGCAGATAACAACAAAGGCAGAGATGAAGATATCAAATGTTACATTCACCTAAGAGCAGATCTGTGTATACTAATGAATAGCTGACTTTTGTATCTTAAGGAGATACAAATTATAAAGATAAACTTAATTGTATGGATTTATTGCACAATAAATACTTGACACAAAACTCAGAAAAGTCTAAACTCAAAACATGGAAAACAGATACAAGAAAACACAAGCAAACATAGAAAATCAAGAGTAACATTTGTACAAGATCAAGAGTAACATTTGTACAAGAATCAAGCCAGTCAAAAATCCCATCTTGGATGGAGGAGAAGCTCATGGAGTCCACCCCAGCTGAAGACTTCCTGCAGTTGCTGTCTCCTGGGGGAGGGAGAGACAGTTTTCTTCAGGGATGAGGCCCTTTAGAAGTTCCATGTGCACCAGTGGATAACCCTACACCTTGCTCACACAGGTTGCAAGTATTAAGTATATGGCATGGGATTAAAATTAGAGCACATGAAGGTTTGAGGGGGTGGGAGGGAAGAAAAGGACTGAGAGTTTGATTCAATCAAAACACATTCTGTGAATGTATGGAATTCTTAAAACAATGGAAGACACACTCATAAAGAGAAGAAAAGTGGGGTCATAAGCTCAGCTTTAGAAAAAATGAATTGAATGAGGAATGCAGTGACAGAATTGTAAGTGATTTAGATGGAGAAAGGATGAAATTTGCAGTCACAGGCATCACTTATGATTGCCATACAGCAATTAGTCCAGCAGTAATGCCTATAAAGCCTATACAAGAAACAAAAAAGAGATGCCAAAGACGTCTATTTATTATTTTAAACTTGGCCTAGTTTATAGAACAACTGAGGACAGAAGAGACCTTAACATCATAATAAACAGTACAAATCTAGTTTTATTTGATTTTGAACTAATAAAAAAAGAATAGTTTTCATGAACCCATGCAACAGTTATTAAACTCAGGCAGAGAGAAAATATGATAAATTCATGACATGATAATGATAGAGATAAAACCCTCAGATAACTATGTGTTAGTCCTAAAGTTAATACACAAATTGACAAACAAACAAAAATTTCATGGTACTGAGAAGTCAGAGGTGTTTGTTTTAAAAAGACAAATATAGTTTTGAACTATAAAATTGGTTAGAGAGACTCTTGGAGAAATTAAAACAACACTAAAATCTTAATGAACAAGAAATAATACAAACAGATGGACTAAACATCTAAATGAAAACATTGGAAAAATCTGAAGCAAATCTAATAAAGTAGAAATAATAATTGGCAAAATTACCAGCTAAATTCACTCACTAGCTATTTCTTTGAGACGTCTACAACATTCAGTTTTTTAGTGTGCCTAATTATGAAACAAAGAACATGAAAGTAGGCGAATAGGACCTGCAGAGATGGATCTACAGGCAAGAGTTCTTGTGTGCTATAGACTCGGGGACTAGCTCCCAGAGCAGGAAGCTTACAGCACCTGTAACTTCAGCTCCACGGACTCCAGCACCCTCCTGTGGCTTCTATTCATGTGGCACACACACAGAGATAAGCACACATACATATAAATATAGTCCAAAGTTAATGCTCAAAATTATATATGTAATATATGTATATATTTGCATAGCATACACACATGTGCATATATGTGTACATATATGTATATACACATATAAATATGTATTGCTTGCCAAAATATAGTGGTAAAATAACCAGAAAGAATGCTAAAATAAACGTAAGAATTTACTTGTCAATAATTTGCAAATAACTTTGAGGAAAACAGAAATAATAGCCACTAATACTTTGGGACAAGCATCTTGGCACCTTAAGTTAGTAATTTTGAGAAGAAACAGTTGCTCCTGTTGTAGGGATGGTTCTCAGTTTTCTTGCCAGTGTCCTTATACAAGATGAAGACCAGGAGAAGCCATTGCCGCCTCAGAGGCAAAGTTTGGAGAAATGTTGCCACAAGAGCCAACAGCTGGAAGTAGACAGCTTTTCCCCAGAGCCCCCTAAGGAAGCTATGGCAGCATGAATTCAGAACCCTGACCTACAGTACTGTGAGAAAGCATATTCATAGTGTACTCTATTCAAGTCTGGCAATTTATTTGGACAGACCAGGAAGTTAACACAGAGAAAATGAAATATGAGCCTCTTAAGTAGACAATTCTCTCAGATTTCCAAGCATGCGTGCTATGGCTAGCATTTTCCTCCGTGTGCTAACTCCTACCCTCCTAGTCTTGTCCTCGAGATGAACGACAGCATGTACAAAATCCCCAAGGCAAGAAAGACTCTGTGCAAGAAATGGTAAGCAGGACGGGGAGGGCACCTGGGGACATCCCGGTTATCTCACCATCCAGGACAGTCCCCAACCTAGGACAAAGTCTACTGCCCCCATTCAGAAAGATGTCCTCATTTGATGGGGTCCCAAGTTCTACCCAGGTTAATAATGAAAGAATGACACAAAGAGAAAAAGAAATACGAATCAATTAACAAGGCAGAAAGATTTCCTTTACAACTCAGTTGACCTACAGTTATTGAGCTTAAGAATGGATTTAAAAAAAAAAACCATGACACAAAACATTGACACCACCAGCTATTTCAACATTTAAACCCATGCTGCATTCAAATAAAGCAGAGTGAGTTAGAACAAGGGATTGCCCTTGCCTGTTTTCATTTCATTATTTGGCTGTTTGCATTACCGTACACTCAATATTTTTGTCACGGATTATTAAAAGAAACCAGGAACAGCTGTTGGCAGCTGCAAGATTATTTGTTTGAAGTACCATTCCACTCTTCTGTAAGCATGCCTGCATGTATGCACTTCCCCCACAGAGAGAGAGAGAGAGAGAGAGAGAGAGAGAGAGAGAGAGAGAGAGAGAGAGAGAGAGAGAGATAGATGACACAGATGAGTGATAAATGAGAGAGATATGAGAGATAGATGAGAGACGGAGGTAAGGAAGGAGAGAGAGAGAGAGCGTGCATTAAATCATGGTTGGTTGAGTAGGCAGTGAGAAAATGTCCAATCAGAAATGCCTTGTCTCCCAGCCTCCCCTCACTCCACGAGAAATATACCACCATTCTAAGCAACAAAGAATAACTGTCTCCACCTCCCTCCTTCCTCTCTCTTTACAGTAATGGATTCTCTTACTTCAGGATTTTTCTGGAATCCGAAAAGGCATGAAGCTGACTTCCCATTCCACTGCCCACGACTGTGCTTTGATGTCTTCCCTTGTATTTTGTCAGTTGGGGCTGCCTTGCCCTGAACAGTCAGTTAATAAGGGAAACAGCGGCAAGACCACGGCACAGGTGGCTTCACCGTATAATTATTTTCCTGGAACTCTTTCCCACTTCACATGAAAATTCTAGGACTTCCTAATAGTTATTAAAAGACTCTTACTCATTTAGAGGTGACTTTGGAAAACTCGATGCCTTTCCCTGCTGTATAGCTTAGATTAGAGGTGAGTGTAGGAGCATGGCATTAAAGATACTGCGTAGCCATGCTGCACAGGATCTTTAGGCAAACTTGGTTTTCATTATCTTACCAGGAATAAGGGAGCTAGTTCTTAATTTTTTTTTTAAATAACTATGATAGACACTGAAATAAATTAGTAGATACTGGATTTGTTGGACAAGTCCATGACTACCTGTGTTGGCATCTTAACAGCTCAGAGAGGTTGGCTCCATGATCTTTTCACTTCTGAGGAAAGAGGACAGACTCAGGAGGCAGAAGGCGAGAGACTCACTCAACAAACACACGACTCTTCAATAAGTAAAGAGAGAGATGACAAAAGCCACGCTAGCCTCGTTTATAGAAACAGTCACTGGGTACTCCTATGCCCCGGGAGGTCTGGTGGGTATTGGCAACATGGAGGAATTGCAGAGGGAGCAAGCAGGCTGTGAGTGCCGGGCCTAAAAGAACACAGGGGCCTTTAAGGAGTTCACAGTCCCATCCAAAACCATACAATGAAAAGTCAGAGGGCTCATTTCAAAGACCGGCAGAGATAGCATGTAGTCCATGAGATCAGGGAAAATTCACTTGAAGATGTGAAATTTAATGGAAGCCCCAATGGTGGGCACAGCGCACATCCCTGTATGCAATCCCAGAATTGGCCCAGAGGCTAAAATGGGAGGATGGACTATCCCCTTGGCTGCTGGTTCCTGGAAGGGTAGAAGCTGAAAATCAGTCATGCACCTAAACTGAAGATGTGTAAGTGATCAGGTACTCTGTCTTCCTTCCCCATAAAGCATCTCTCGCTGGTCTGGACTCATCGGGTCGTGCTTTGTCCTCCCTCTGCTGCTGGCTTCTTATGACCATCGTGATTCCACACGCTTTGCCGTCACAGCCTCAATCCTTTGGGAAACCCTGAGTTCCCAGTGCCATCTTCTACCTAAAACTGAACATTGTTGTAGTGTGTGTGGTCTAAGTTGGGAAATTTGGGTTGGTGGAGATCGTATCAAGGAAATACCCATTTTGTAGCTGTTTCAGCTGAGCAAAAGTGCTAGAGCACTCACCTGCTGGTACGATGTTCCGTTTTCTCTGCATTTTCTCAAGGGGCTCTTAAGTAGCATTCCTTTCAAAATGGTTACTGTTTACACCCAAGATCAAACTAGCAGGATGGGTGCTCCGGTTTATAAAATACAGTTTCAGAAAACCTTTGAGATGACACAGAGATTTCAAGAAGGTAAGAACATGAGGAATAGTTACTCCACAGCATCCAGTCACCATCTACCCACTCCCACCACGCCTCCCCCTGATGCTGCAAGACTAGGCTGTAAGATGCCCCAAGACCTCCACCGTTCGTCCTGATTTTACACTGATCCTTTGCATTGTAACTGTTTTTAGGGACTTTTGACACTACTGGGACAAACAATAACAACAGCAAAGTATACATTAGTTAGACTCTTGTTTACTTGGGAATGAGGTAAACAAAAGGTTTTGCAAAATTGGTATGTGTTCTGCAATCAAAATAAAAAGTAGATTTTCCTGTAAATACTTGTTACTTAAGGAGTCCAGTCAAATGGGCTTAGAAGCCCTAGAGTAGTGACTTCCAGAGAAGTAAGATTTGTCCCTGAGACTTAGTGGAGAAGTGCATTCCTTTAGAGATGCTTTCTGTGTCTAGAAAAGAGGGCCCGAATCTCATTTCCGTTTCCACAAGACAGACACAATGATGTGTGTTTGTTTGCTTTTCAAAAGGTTAAAAGTCACCCAGAACATCTCCTGTGTGTTTACACACAATTGGCCTCTCACTGGGATTCAAGATCATAATCGGTTGCCCACAATCCTAAAACTAAAAATTCCGAACTTGCAAATGTTTTTGTAAATTTGGCTCCAGAGCTCATTGGGTCACAGGGCCTGCTGGAGTCTGATGTGAGGTTACTCACAGACTCACAGACTGAGTCTGCGAAGGAAGAAAGAATGTTCATTTGGCTGCAGTAATCCATGTTCTGCGACTGCTGCCTTGGGCCTACACACGAACAATATTTAGAACAGACACTGTATTTCCATCGCAAGCTCGAAGATATTTTGAACTTTTGCCCAAGTGTTTTTGGATAAGGGAGTGTGGATCTGTGCCACGGGAAGAGAACATTGAAGGCAAGGAGGCTGACGCCCTCATAGTTCCATCACCGTGGGAAAGTGGGGATGGACTGGCCAGATGACTTGGTCTTTGCCTACCAACTACTCTCTTCCCTTTGGGTCTGTTTGTTTTACTCTAGGGTCATAGAATCGTGGTTTCTGGAAAAGACAGGCCCAAGTGAACTGTAGATTCTGAAGTCTCTAAGTGCTCTGTTCATTCATCTGCAATGCCCAGTGATGCAGACAATGACCACAACGGTCCATCCACTCCTTCAATAAATATTTATCGTGTACTTACTATGCTAACATTAAGCTGTTAGTCTAGAGACTTGAATTTGAACTGATTTGGCCATCTCATTCATGACTTGTGTGCAGTTTAGGAAGGCAACAGACGTCTCTAAATTTCTCTCTCGATACATAAGGAATAATAATCATCAGATACTATACAAAAATTTAAACTTTTGCATGATATAGAGCCTCTGAGATAAATGCTCTTATGTCTTTCATACGGAAATTATCATGTACGGGCATAAGACTGTATGGGCATCCCAGTATGGCTAAGGCATACCACCTATGCTGCGGGAGAACGGAAAAGTAACACAGACCCACACCAGACGACACCAGGAGGCTGGGTTTATAATCACCGATGTGCAGCATCAAGAAACATTCAGAAGATAAACTGCTCTGAAGCCTTACAAGAAAAATATGGAAGGGGGAAGGGCGAGGGGAGGATCTGGAAGGGACTTCATCTGAAACAGCTGCCCTGCTAAATCCCCATTTCAAATCGCCTGTTAACTGATCTGACTTAAGACTTTTTTTTTTTTAATCAAGAAACAAAATCTGTGGGGTTTGCTAGTTCAGTTCATTTGCACATTCCACCCGGCTGCGTATGGCCGGGCTGAAGCGATCAAGTTTCCTTCAGAGCATTATCATAAATCACAGAGATTCCAATGTGTCCTTCACAGCTTTAGATTTTCAGAGCCATAATGACTAATGGAATATTTATTCAAAGACCTATAGCCACTTGCACAGAGTCACGTTCCTTCTAAGAGAGACTTTGATGAAGAGCCCATCGGGAAAGCAGCTGGAGGCCCCCAGTGCTGGCCCCACCACCATCCTCCACTTTGGGCTTTTACATCTGCCACCTTCGGGTTACCAAATGGCACCCTCGTAAACTGCGAGCACCCGCTTTAGCTCAACTTAACAGCTCTCAATTGGAAACACATCAAACTCTGCAGATTCTTCCTAGGAGCAGAAAAAGAGGCATCCTCGAGGTTTTTATGGCTTTGTGAAATTTATTAGGTTACAAATCAAGTTAATTTTTTTAGAGAGTACCTAGTAATTTTCCTGGGCGAGCTCCAAGTTTTCACTGATGATGAAGTCTTTAATAGGCAGGACCACGGCGCTCTCCGATAGGCTGTTCATCGGGCCAAATGTTTGGAGGAGGCGTGAATGAGTCCATTTGCTGCAAATGGTGAGAGACTGGGCTCATGTGGAATGCTGCCCCGGCTTGTTAAAACTGCGACCCCATGAGAAAAAACATTGCCCAAGATGCTATGGTAGTTCCTTCATGCTTGCTGGGTTTCATGCATGAGCCTTCAGAAGCAGAGTCCATTTTAGCAAGTGTGTGTGTGTGTGTGTGTGGAGACCACACTCTATGTAAACGCTGCTTTTTAAAATGCATGTCCAGCTGTGGTGAATGTCACCTGATTACACCCTTCAAAAAGGCTGCAAGCTGATTTAACTTTTATTCCCTACATTACAGATGGGAAAACTAAGGATCAAAGAGAGTAAGCAGTTTGCTCATGTGTGGGACTACAGTTCAAAGGCAGACTTACCTTGGCAATGCAATACAGAAGGTATAGCTCCTTGTATAATGTAAATATCTTGGAGCTACTTCTTTGGGGAGACCCCTTGCTGAATTTCTCACACCAGTTCAATGTCAAAAGGGACTGCTCATTGCCTCCAGTGGAAATGTCTCCCCCACAGATATAATGCCCTTCCCACCAACCTTGCACTATGAACTAATGGGCAGGAAAACAGGATTTCCTTTTTCCTTCTTGATAATGTCAGAGATGGAAGGTTTATGTTCTTACCTTAAGCCATACAATCTCAGCATGTGCTTTCTTTTCTTTCTTATTGGGTTAAAAATGTTGTTCACTGTTTCACATAGATACAGCACCTACATTGCCAGTATCGTTCTGCTAGAAGTTCAAGGTCACTTGAACGCAACACTGAAATATTGGTCTGAAAGCCAAGACAACTACTTAGGAGAGGAATGAGTGCATGGGACATGCTGCAGGGATGCTCTGGGAAGAAAAAACTTACACACTTGGCAGGACAGAACAGGGTAATCTCATATTTCTTCATGTTCCTTAGAACAGAGTACAAGTTGAAACTCAGATTGCTTATTCTACAATTTTATACTTGCTGTTTTCAGAATATGCTTGCCTGAAGACAGCCACATCCACGCAAGTTAAAACCACAGACAAGACAGAACCATGGCACTAACCAGTCTGTGCAGCCAGTTGGCTCATCAGAATTAGTTTGGAACAACACTGGTTCTGAATTCAGGTTTAAGACGCTGAAACCTTTGATGTTGTTGTTTTGGAACACTGTAAAAGTTGTCCATGCAAGGATGCTGTCTCGACAAAAAAAAAAACCACTTAGGAGGGAAACTAACTTCTCCAATGCAACAGTCAACTGAAGCCCTCTTGTACCTTCTGGACTAGGTGATATTGACATGCATGAAAAGAATAGAGAACAGAAAACTTTCAACGCCAACTTTTGCAACCATAAGAAAAATACCAATGTCACCTGGAGTTGGGGTGTGCTTTATCTATTAGCAGAACATTACAGAAACACCTCTGTTGAAACTTAGTAGTTGTGTTATATAGACAAGATTTTAATTTTGCCTACTTTAAGCATTTCCCCCTTTTAAGATATGGAAACGTGAACTATGTACAAACAAAAGCTCCTTTTTGGAGATACTTCTCTTGCTTGAGTTCATTTGTGAACAGACAGAAATCTGTGCAGTTTTATAACGTGTGGACCTGTTGGATAAATCCTGAAGATGAACCCTGATTTAGGGCAAATTCCAGGAATGGAACAGACAGAATGAGCATAGGTTACCAAGGAAACCTATCAGCTTGGTTTACATGGCGTGGGCTGAGTAGTCTAACAATGGCTATCTGTATAGCAGAGAGGCTGAGAATCTGTGAGCTGCTCTGTCCAGGAGGCTAGAGGCCTCAAACACTCCAGTCTAGAACTAAGGCCAGGAGGATTCCTCTAGAACTATCAGTTCACACTGGAAGGCTTGAGAAGTCGGGTTCAGTGAAGGAGCTGCAACAGTAATGGCTGCATCCAAGTTATTGCATTAGCTCGCAAAGAGCGAAGAAGATAGAGAAGCAAAAGCAGCACTATTTTCTCCAGACTTCTGTCTCTTGAGATGCTGCTGCAAGGTGCCCTCATTCTGAGGGGCCCTCCTACTCCACTCTGATAGAGGGTCAGCCCACTTTACTTTTTACAGGAAAGACTCATCAGAGTCCAGAGCCATATAGGTTAGTTGGTCCTAGTGAAATTGCCAAATAAAAATCCAGAGACTATGAATGCAGTTCCAAAGAAGGTACGCCAAGTATTTGGCTTACACCTAATTGTTATGCAAATTGTAAACAAATGCTTGGGACAGCCAAATTACAAGAGGAATCAAGTCCGTTTGAATGGGAATTGCTCTGCTTTCTTTTCCAGACCTGTGACTGAGGAATGTATACAGAGGATGCGACTTTACAAGTTGGCTGTTTCCGTGGGTCTAATATTTGAACGTCTGCATACAGTTCATGTAAGTTCACTGTCAGGAGTCCAAATGAGCCCATCTGCTTGCTTTAAAAGTCTTTTTCCCGGTACTCATTTTTGCACGAACATCATTTCTTGCAGATACTCTGCATAATTGGTGAATTCTGATTGCCTCGCTGAAACTCTCTTCTTGATACTGGTGATAATCACTGCCTGATGGGACCGTTTCACTCTCCAGCATGTGCAGTCATAATGATTTTAGATTCCTATGTAAAGTTAATCAACCCTGAAGGGGACTCCCCGCATGTCACTGTAGAGGTAACCGCCAGCGTTTCTGCTATTTGATTTCATCTGATCTCTGTTGAAGGGGGTAATCACCCTCTGTTTACAAAACTAGCCGGCAAAATTGGACCTATTATGCGAAGCGGAATCTGCATCCCTGGCAGGTGTCTACACCTGGTTATTGATGTGTGCCGAACAGCATCCTCGCGGAAGCACAGTTCCTCTGAATGAAAGAAATCCGCCCCAGGTGATGCGTTTCCGTCTTCATAAATTGGCTCGGAAAGTGAAGTTAAATGGAGGAGTTTGGGCATCAGCCATCTTTCTCCAGTGCTTTCCTTAGACTTTCCTCACCTGCTGTGACTGCTACCAAGTAATGTTGAAATGAAAGTCTGTGACATTTTCTAGAAGAAGCCATCTTTTGAAAGCAGCAGAACATATAATCTCAAAGATATTTCTAGCTCCAAATACCTGCTGCTATTGCAACTTTGAGGAACTCACTTTTCAAAATATTTGGATATGCTGTGAGGATTGTAAAATTTGCCAACTTTCACAAATTCTTTAACTTGAACTGACGTCTATTTTTATATACCTATTAAATGATTTCTGTGCATTGTGGTTTGTTAACTAGTTTTAGAACTTCAAACTTGAGAGATAACAAAACAAGTAGGTCATCATTAAAGAAGTTTCTTTGTCTAATGGATGGTCGGTAACAGAGCAACTCACAACCAGTCAGAGTGCAGAGAATACGTGTCGATGGAGCGCTCAAGCACAAATGAGATGGATATATATATAAGCCATAAATGAAGATATATATTTCTCTAAACTCAGGGACCTGGGAGTTAGAGGAGGCATAAAAAGATTGTAAAAGCCAGAGGTTGGGGAGGACCGGAATGAAGCAGTGTCTTCAGGGTATGACAGGATGCTATACTCATGAACTTAGCAGCTGTGGTATTGCCTACACAAGACCCACACAAGATCAAGCCAGTCTATGTTCTTCCACCATAGACAGGGAAAGCTTCGTGAGCCCCCACACTTAATGGAGTAGCTATGAACAAGTGATGGCTTCTGGGGGAGGGGAAGTTGTTTATTCTAAGGGCTGTGGCCCAGGGTGGGTTGACCATACTCCAATGGATGGCCCCCACACCTGGGAGTACATGGGCAGTGCAAACTGAGGTTGCTGAGTTTTTTTTTTTTTTTTTTTTTTTTTTTTATAAAAGCAAGAACATGAAGTCGAAGGGATAAGGAGTAAGAGAGTGTGTCTGAGAGGAGTTAGGGGCTGGTGGTGAATATGATGAAAACACATTGTATGAAATTTTCAAAGAATTAATTATTCTTTTTAAAGAAAACAAGTAGGTTAGTGCTTTGAAAAGTAAAACTTTAAAACATATTACCCATGTGTTGCGACAGAGTGAGTCTATCATTATGCTAATTTACATCTGAATTATGACCAATATCTGCACACAGATAGTTTTATATTAAGTGTTTTTAAGCAGTTACATGTTTCAGTGTTTCTAGTTATAAAGGTAATTAAGTGTTGACCCCGTGGAATTTTGTTTTATTTTTTCTTTCAGAAAACACAGGAAGGAAGGGCAGGTACAGATCAAAGGGAACCCTCATCTCTTGCACATTTTAGTGGCAGCCTCCATTGCAGGGTTGTCCACACGATGGTTTCAAAAAAAACTGTAGTTCTGAAGAAAGACATGCAGGTGGAGTTCCAGACTGTTGCTGTCCCGGTGTGTCTTTGTTTACAGTCAACAAGATACCAAGACCCTGACCTCTCCATCAGGACATAGAATCTCTTTGTAGTGAGAAATATTTTGTGAGACTGCCCTACAGAAGGCTGCTGAGGACAAACATTGGCCAGATGGAAGAGGGAATGAAAGACAAAGTCCCCACCATGCACCTTTTCACAGGAAGGTTCTACATGCCTCTTGAGCTACCTTTTATTTTTTTAAACCCAATAATAAAACCAGGGTAGATATTACATCTTGTCTTGATATTAAAAAATAGAAAAACTTTTTGAATTATATATAATGTCATTATGAAAAGACACGGGCATTAAGAAGAATTGCTTCACAGACAGGACCGCATTGATTTTTCTTCCAGAGTTCAGACAACTTCATTCATTATCTATGAACTGTTACTCTCTTAGAATTAAAATTGAATTTAGCTGCAATGGAGCTGAAAAAGGCTTTGGGTGTTCCATTTTTAACACTGATTAAGAAAGCTCTGTCTTCACAGAGGCTTGCCCTCTTAGGACATTCGTATATCCACCATGCTCATGGACAAGCAGACAAGGTGTAAGAATCAATCCGGAAGTGTAGCGCCCGCATGCAAGCTCGCATCAGAAGCTACTAGGTTCAGCTACCTTCCTCTCCACTCCGTCTTTCTGCACAGAGCTCTTGGAGTCAGTTTCATGACACAAATATTGGATGATTTATGGCGTCTCCCCTTTTGATTTCTTCATTTAGACATAATTAGCAGCTGAGAAATGGCTAAGAGCTCATTCAAGGGCATATTCACCTCTGAAAATGTTCTTGGACTAGAAGCTAAGTTTCCGGAACATTCTTTCCTCACTCATCAAAGAAAGCTGTATTGTCAGCTCCTAGACTACAACATTATGTTATGCTGTCTTCATTTACAATGCATTAAACACTTGAAAAGATCTGGGCGAAGGACTGGACTGGGAATAGAGTAGGGGTGCAGAGTTCACGTTCTAAACAGAAGATGCCCACTACAGCCCACTATGAAGCAGTCAGTGTCTAGCGGTTTCTTCTTAAACATTTGTTGGAAATTAAGTCGTTAAAATGTCTAGGAACAATACAAGAAGAAACTCACTGAAATTCTGTTTCTAGCTGGATATGGGGAGTGTGGGCTAATCCAGGCTAATCAGAGGAGTCTGAGGCAGAGTCACAAGTTCAAGACCAAACTGTGCTACATAGTAATACCCTGTCTTAAAATACCCAGAGCTGGGGAAGTAGCTCAGTGGTTGTTTAGCGTCCTAAGAGTCCAGGTTCAACCCCAGCATGAACAAAAAAGAATTGTGTTTATGTTTGTGAAAAATTATAGTTTTGCTTTAAAAACCAAAAAAAAAAAAAAAAACCCAACAGCAACAGCAACAACAACAAAAAAAACCTGGGCTGGTGCTGGGTATAAGATTCACACCCTGGTTATAAAACAACAGATCAGGGATGAGTGAAGGAACTTCAGTTTTCAAACCTCTTTGGCTAGAGTTGAAGGTTAGAATGTATAGAACACTATGGTAAAACAAACTGAACTCATACACGTCCATTCCACAATTTCTATTAATAAAATCTTGATTTTTCAAATAAGTATTTGGCCTCTCAGAGTATAGGGTATGCTTTCCCTCTTTCAGTTTTGGCCATTTTGACCACACAAATGGTTTGTCCCTAAGCTTGACAGTGGTCCTCAGCATCGCCACTGCTGGCCTCTTGGAATGATCTTCAGTAGTCATGGGGCTGCCTTGTGCACTTTGGGATGTTGAACAGCATCCTGGCCTTGGCTCACCAGACTCCCAGTGAGCTCCAATGTCCCACATTTAACCCAAATGCACTGTTACAAGGAAAATAACTAGAGATAATTGTCAAATACTGATGATTAATGAGAGCACGAACACCCCCAGCTGAGATTCACTTGGTTAAAAGTTTGCCGTGGAAGCAAACTGCTCTGCTTTAAAGGATGCTGCTTTGTTCTTGTACTATGATAACTAAAACTTGGTCAGCTGTCTTTTACTAACAGGAGAAAGCACATTGTTAAAGATGGGGGTGGGTGGGGGTGGAATGAGACCAAAGGAGAAAGTGTCGCTGTAGTCAGTAGAACCACCACATACATAGCTATGGGCGACGGAGATCCCCCGAAAAGTGGGGGCTTCATCCCAGACCCCAGAATATGCACAAACCACACTCAAACACCTGTTTCACATAGAGATTCCTTATTAAGTGGGGAAGGAAAAATTAAAGTGGCTGCTTTCTGACTAAGGCCAAAAGCAGCAAATGGCCTTGCAGGTGTAATTCTTAAGAGGAGCTAAAGGGGAGGTCTGGGTTAGAATGGGCGAGGGTGCCTTGGTAAAGGAGATGGGGACCAGGGAGAAGGGGGAGGGGAGAAGGGGGAGGGGATATTTGTCACGGAGAGACAATGGGCTGCCTCTGGACAGAAGGAAAACAGACATGGCACATAGACAAGTGACAGTTTATAAAGGTGAAGGGGGAAATCCCATGTTATGCTGAGGTGTTTAATTTTAATTGGACTTGTTAATTAGGTGAGCCAAAGGGGGCTTCTGACTGCTGGACTTTGTAGTCAGCCTTGGGAGGAAGTAGCCAAATAAAGGAATAGACCTTGGTGGCTAGCTTTAGGAGTGTAATCGAAGGGTTTCTAGCAAGGCAGAGAGAATGGAACAGGAGAGCAAGACCAGCAAGAGCCATGTGCTTGAGTGGGCTAGTATCCCTTTAAAGGTCTGCATACATCTAGGTGTCTTATATAAGGACGGTGGAAACTTCTAGCTCCTTCACTTGGGACACTGTAAGGAGGACAATTACCCCACCTTGGCTTCAATCTCTCTGGTGTTGTCTAGAGCAGAGACATTGGAATCTCTAACGAGGGAGACACGAATGTTTGTATTTTAGGAGCTTATCCCCAGTCTTTCCTGGTGTTCTCTAGTCTGGGAGACATGCATGGGTGTTTGTATTTTAGAAGCAACTGGCTTGCCACTGTGGAATCTACACTTTAAGTTGCCTTCACAGACTTTCCCACGGTGCTTTTATGACTCTGCATGCCCAGGCTGTACCTCAGACTTTTAGAAGGGGCTCTGTGCATCGGGTAAGGGAATTAGTATCTTCTAAATCATTTTTGGGAGTTCTAAACACTCTCTCCCAATTCTTCTTGCAAGTATACCTTCACTGCTTTTGTGTGTCTTGTTAAAGCCTAACTCAGGCTGTGCTTTGTACTAGAGATGTTATCCAGCCAGGCTTTATGTTTCCTCTTCCAGGGACAGTCACCTTTAAGGTGCAAGAGATGAATAATACAATTTAGACCAGTCAGCAAAACCTCACTGAAGAAATAGTTTGGTGTCTCAAATTGCTGAAAATGATTCAACTCAATAAAAGGAAAGGCCATTCCTACTTTGTCTTCAACACATACACACACATGGGTGCACACACACACACACACACACACACACACACACATGCACACACATACACATATGCACACACATGCACATACATCACATACACACATACATACACACAGACACATACACACACGCAAACATACATACATGCACACACATATACATACATTCACACACATGCACACACACACGTGCTTGCACACACACATACACACACACTATAACATTAAGAAAGCTGAGTTTCTTTGATGGTGGAAACAGTCAGTGCAGGAAGCATGAAGCAACATGGTACCCTAGTCTGAGTGGGACAGCTCCAGGTTCAGATAAATTCTAAAATCGAACCACTTTTCTTGTTTGCGTGTTTTGTTTCTCCCAGAAGAACATAAAAAAAAACACTTTGAACAGAGACCCAGCATCTGCCACAGTGCAGTTAGGAACTAGATTTTAACAACACAGGCATCCACCTATCCCAGAGAGAGACACTATCCACCCAATGAGGAGAAGAAGGAAAGTACAACTAGCACTATTCTCAGTTTTCTTTGTCTATTCTGGTCCCTGGATAAACCATGTACGGTGTTTCTTAGTAAAGAGCTCACAACAAAGTTGCTATCACAGAAAATGTTCTTTAACAGCAGTATTCTTCTTAACACTAAACAAGGAGAGATGAGAGACGCATGGGGTGGAGGAGATGGAAAGAAGTCGCCTGGCGTCCCCGGTGGTCTGCCAGGCACCAGACCAGGGGAAGCCCACTAGAATTTGCTCTAGGAAGGAATTTACTGGTGCTCATAGGAATCACAACAGGGTAGCGGTGAAACCGGTAAGATCCAGGAGCTAAGTCCCCAGGCTCGCTCTGATGGTTGGAACAAACCCGACCAGGATCTAACACCACCAAGCTGGTGGCTTTTCTTTCTTGCCATTTGTCCACCCACCCCACCCATTCAGCATTGATAGCATCCAGGAAGCAGCGATCTGTCTCTTCGGGAGGCGGAAAATAGGACATTGGTGAAAACTCAATAGGAAAGATGTAAGAGTCCCGTGCTGGTCATTGGAAGAAGCGGGGACTCTTCCCTGTGGGTGTCACTTAAGATGTGATTTACTGTCACCTATTTCTGAGAGGACCGTGTGGGAAAGAGTGAAGAAAGGAAGAGTGTCAGCTCCGGTGTGTCTGCAGCACCCACTGTGTGCAGCCGGGACTCTGTATGCCACCAGCTGCTAGACTTTTCCTCGCAGATTATTCAAAACAAGACAGCAATAGGAGCTCACGCTCACTTTGTACTGTCCAAAGTCATGGACTGTCCATAGTAACTCTCTTTCGCTTATTGTCACCACTTTGTTGAAGAAGTAAAGACCGTGACTGAAGGATGCCTGCTGATGCCACAGTGAGACCGCAGCAGGCTATGCTCCAGTTGTCCTGGTGCTTTCGGGGCTCTCTTATCTCCTGGGAGCCTAGTGGCCATCAGCGACAACAATGAAGAGACAGGAAGCCCAGACACATCAACACGATTGGCCAACTCTGCTTGCTTTGGGGAACACGTGTTTCCCAAAGTGCTAAATGACATCCTAGTTCCAAATCACAGGACTAAATATTTTCCTTAGACATATCTCGCGCTGCTTTTTTGCCAAAATAATTCCCATGACCCTTAGAGTCACCTCCTTCGTTTATTCCCATACACGCTTCTTCTGGGTTGTAAAACAATCTGGCTGAAGGCTAATGTGCCAGTATCCAGTGGCATGTCCAACAAAGCTGTTACTTTATCAGAAAGCCGTGAAAGCCCCTCTCAGAAACTGAACCTTCCCGGGAAGGAGTTGGAGCCCATTAGAAAATTAAAAGGACTGTTTAGTTAGGAGATAGGAGTGACAAGTTTCTCAAGTGCCCCTGCTGAAGGTCAAGAGTTTCAGTCACTTGATGCATTCATGATGGAAAGCTTGGTGGCCACAAAGGACATCTACACAGATTCATCACTCCCAAGAACAAGGAATGGGCTTATGCTATTATAGGAACCAAAATTTGAGGTCTGCCACGAAAGAAATTGTTTTTCACTCAGCCAACACCCCAAAGGCAACTGGAGTTGGTTTAGTTGTTGATTGCTTTGCAGAGCCAGAGAAAGAAAATTAATTAAAGTCAATGCTCAGTAGACTTAGCTGCTATTAAACAGCATTAAAAATCTGATTTAATTTGCAAACTGATTGAACGAGAGAACAACAGTACTTTTCTTTCTCAAACTGAGCAAAGCGCATTATTTAACCCACTGATAAATCTGTAAATCGAAATAAGCCAGAGAACACAAGCCAGTCAAAGTGGCAAAATCCACTGAAAATGTACATAGAGAGAAACCCGCTGCAACAATTGAGGCTGGGAAATATTTCAGCATCATGAGAGACTGCCGTGCCATGCTGAAGACAACCGGTTCATGCCGGTCATTTAGATGCCTCTAAGTAAGAAGCACTCCTTTTCTTCCAGCTCTCCTTTCCTTTCCACTCTTTCTTGTTGAGTGTGCACTTAGGAGTGGACCAAACCAATCAATAATTTGTATCTATACACTGTGGATGCTGATACAGAACACGATGCACCTGTTACCCGGCCATGGAAATGCCAACATAGTTATTACAGAAACAAAGAGACCCAGATAAAACACACTCAGATTAGCAGGTAAAACATTAGGAGACTCCTTTAAAAAATTTGGAATATAGCATTTAGAACCTGAAGACTTTTTTCTTTTTTTCTTTTCTCTCTCCCTTCCTCCCTTCCTTTCTTCCTTCCTTTTTTTTTTTAAGCCTCATTACAAAGAAGTGGCCCTCAGATAAGGACAACAACATTTAGACCCATACAGAATGCTTTCTATTTCTATTGACCTTTGACCCCTTGATCAACACTCTTATTAAAATTTCCCTCTGGTTTGTTTGCTTTACAAATGAACAAAAGTCCACCCAAAATTCCACACAAACCAAGTAAAAAATACGGTGCTGATATCCAAGTTGTATTTCACATCAAAATTTCAACTTAATTTGTGCACAGTATGAGAGGGACAAAATATGTAGATGATTTTTATTTTTAGCTCATGTGTGATGACAAAAATATGGTGCAAATTTTATTTTATCTTGTGAAATGGTATGCACTCAGGGTTGCATTTTTATGTGTTAGAGTTTATAATATTAGATGACTGAAATTCTTGAATACTCTTTGTGAAGTAGACTTCAGGGACAGTCAATGTCATATTGTATTCCCCCAACATAGATTCTTTCCTTTTCCTGGATCACTTATTACTATTACTGATCATGTTATTCGACTTTGCCTCGCTAAACTAAATCTACAAGAAAACCAACTCATAAAGAAAGCTTCCGAGCTTCCATTCTGTGACTGTTTTAGAGTTTCTAGTGGCGGAGGAGCACGGAGCAGGGCAAAGGCCCTCTCAACAGGCTTAGTGAGCAAAAGAGAGGGACAGGAAGCAGTTTCTGCCCTGTGCCCGGCAAACCCCGAGGCCATCTTTCCAATGTTCCACCACCTTCTCCCGGGGAAGATGTCACAACACCACTCTGAGGATCCAACCTTTAACCTTTGGGTCTTTGGCGGACACTGAACACCTGAACTGTGGCTCTGACCATTGCTGTGCGTGCTGGCGAGTTCCGGTTCCTACACCCGGAAATCCTCCTCACTACCCTAGTCTGCCGCCTAGATTGCGGCCACTCTGAAGCATCGCCTAACCTGTCCTCTGTCTTCCTGTTCGGTTTGCCATCCCGCAGGATGAGAAGGTAGGAAAAGAACAGAACTGGGGTATTGGTTACATCTGTTTTCCTCGCTGGAAGGTCTCTTCGTTGGCAGAGCCACAGCTGAGAGCCGCAGCTGCTGCCAGATGGCCCTTTATACATAACTGCTCTTTCTGGATCACAGTCAAGACTCCTTTCCTTTATCACCTCAGAACTGGGAGGTGGAAAGCCGGCTGCTGCTGTCACTGTCCCCGGGCATTGGTCTCATCTTGGTTTTCTGTAAGCCCTATTCAGGACTTGGTAGACGGCTTTTAGTACAAAGCTCCCTGGGCATGTTTCTTACAATGCGTCATCCAAACCGCATCCCCCACTCCTTTGAATTTACCCACAATTTGATGACTTTAAACTTAATGAACAAAGTACATGAAACCAAGTGAATATTGAAGGGAAAAAATATAATGAATAAGGCCTAATTAGCATGTAAAACGGGAAGCAGTTGGCTTTTGAACAAAGAGCCATGGACAAAGGGAGAAACCGTTTAGGAAGAAACATTTTACCTGGGAAAAGCATCTCTTTACACCCAGCCAAGAAATTTTGTTATGGTAGAGAGGAGACTGAAATACAATGAACGACATCTCCAACTCTCTTTTCAATAACTCACTGAACCAGATGAAAACACCTTCCCCAAAGCAACAGCAGTTACTCTCTGAGTTGTGTGCTCTTTGCAAGGGGATCTCCACAGTCGACAAGCAAAGTCACCTTTTTCATTTTCAGGGATTAGGCCGATAATGAGGAACCTAGCTTTTAGTGGGCTTGAACTTGACATGAGCTATCATGGTGAGTTTGTAATATTCTGGCATGCTTCTGTTTACTGTCAAAACTATTCCTTAAACAGAGATAGGATTAAATCACCCTTTAAATACTTGAACCCCTAGCAATCAGTTCAGCACTCAACCCTCGTCACAGAAACTTTTGCCGGTATGTGCATGCGCAGAGGGGCATCCACTGGAGCATGGCCAGCTTACCTGAAACCACCTCGGAGGAAAACTGATTCTCGCCCTCGTACCAGCCATTAGTTGACAATAGTTCCGCAGTTAGGGCTGGGTTTTCATGAGTCCCTCCCCTGAACACACTAGGGTGTGTGATGGCTTGACCCCACAGGGCTGGAGAGATGGCTCAGTGGTTAAGAACATTGCCTGCTCTTCCAAAGGTCCTGAGTTCAATTCCCAGCAACCACATGGTGGCTCACAACCATCTGTAATGAGATCTGGTGCCTTCTTCTGGCCTTCAGGCATATACACAGACAGAATATTGCATACATAATAAATAACTAAATATAAAAAAAAATAAGAGCACACAAAGTGGAGAAGGAAAAGGGCTGGACTGGTGTTGGGAAGAAAGTGGGAGTGGATTCAATCAAAACACATTGTATCCATGTAGGAGATTGTCAAACAATAAATTATGAAGAATACACAAATTTGAAAGATTAAAAAACATGTCGACCTTCATCATCACAAATAGGAAATGAGCTGAACAGAGCTAGTGTGATGAGTGCTTGGTAATGGATCCAGTTATAAAATTACCGTGAATGGGAAGAATTACAAACTGTAAGCCAAGAATCCTTTACAACTCTTTGCCTTAGAATTCTTACAGCCGTAATCACAGCCCGCTGGTGGCCCTAATGTCAGTTTATACTCCTAGATTAGGAGTCTTTGCTCACCCCCTTCACAGTGGGGACAAGGAGATGCTTTACAAATGAAAGCTGCTTACGCCTTCTGCAGTTTAGGATGGCAAACTACAGTCCTCATTTTACACATTAGAGGAAAAGCAATGTTATACCTGCGTGTGAGAAGACCTGAGTGTTGAAATGTACTGATCAGCTAACCAGGCCACATAGGGGCTCGCAGAGACCGGAGTGACAACCAGGGAGCCTGCATGGGCCTGAGCGAGGTCCTCTGCATGTATGTTATGGTTGTGTAACTTGGTGTTCTTGTGGGATTCCAGACAGTGGGAGCAAGGGCTTTCTCTGACTCTTTTGCCTGTTTGGGGGGAACTTTTTTCTTCTACCAGGTTGCCTTTTTCAGTCCTGATATGAGGGTATGTGTCTGGTCTTATTGTAACTTGCTCTGCCATGTTTGGTTGATGTCCCTGTGAGGTCTGCTCTTCTCTGAAAGGAAATGGAGAAGGAGTGGATCTGGTAGAGAGGGGGGAGAGTAGGGGGGAGAGAAAAGAGGGAAATCTTAAGTTGGAATGTACCATATGAGAGAAGAATAAGTAAATAAATTAATAAATTTTAAAAAGTTTAGAAAGGATTTTAGAAACTGATCAGCTCAAGTCCAGGTTTCTCATCTATGGAAACACAGAATGGATAAGGCCAAACTATCATCCTTTTCACCCCCTCTGATTTCCATCACTTTGCTCATGTGAGTGCTAAGCTAACTAAACCAGTCCCACAATTCCATTTAAATTTTGGAGAGCTGGGAACATAGTTCAGTGATAGAATTCCCGTCTTGCAAGCGCCATGCTGTGGGTTCTAGTCCAGCCGTGCAGTAACAAACAAAGCTTTATACGGTAACGTATCTGACAACTTGAATCTTTGGGCAGGGCAAGACAGTCACAGCTCCATTTTCTCCTGGGTTCTGAAACCACAGACGATCCTGCCCCTAGCCAGAGCTCCCACACTGGGCTGGGGTGCCCCCGAAGGAGTAAGAGAGCTGTGTTAGCTATGCAGAGCATTTAAATATTAGAGAGGAACACAGTATTAGTTGACAGATATCAGCAATGTGAGAACAACTGGGGGAGGTGATTGAAATTTAAGCACTAGATCATGCTACGTATTTTTTATGGACAGAAAGATTATTATTATTATAAACTGAATTTTTGGCAGCTACTATTATAAAAATAAGTGACACATGATAAACAAAAAGAATTAGGAAACACAGATTGTGTACACAACCTGAGTCCAGGATGTGTTGCTTAGTGCTCAACAGGTCATTCTGAGGCATTCATTAATTTGTGGCTACTTACGAATGAACTAAAATATGCATGCTCTATTACCCGTTTTGGATCTCATAAGCAACTTGACACAGGCTAAAGTCATCTGGGAAGGGAATGCCGACTGAGAAAATGCCTTCATAAGATTGGCTGTAGGGTATTCCCATGATAAATGATGGATGTGAGAGGACCCAGTCCACTCTGGGTGGTGCCACCTCTAGGCCCATGGTCCTGTGTTGTGTGAGAAAGCAAGATGAGCAAGCCATGAAGAACAAACCAGTTAGCAGCACTCCCCCACAGTCTCTGTTCCGGTTCCTTCTCCAAGGTTCCCACCTGGTGTTTCTGTCCGAGTTTCCTCAGTGATGGTCTGTGACTTGAGAGCCCAAAGATAAAATAAGCCCTTTCCTCTGCTGAGTTGGTTCAGGTCTCATCACAGCAGCAGAAAGCAAACTAGGACACTACCTTGTCAGGAGAAAATTTTTATTTTGGCTCACCGAATTGGAGGTTTCAGTTTCTGGCAATATGTTCCCTTTATTTTGACCTGTGGTAGCATACACAATGTATTTTGGTGAGAAGTGTATCACAGATGCTTACCCAATTTGTTTTGGCTAGGAGAAGAAGAAGAGATTGAGGAAGAAGACAAGAAGGGAGGGAGGGAGAGGAGAGAGAGAGAGAGAGAGAGAGAGAGAGAGAGAGAGAGAGAGAAGAGATTGTATGGTCACTGTCTGGTCTTTAAGGATTTGCTTCAATGACCTAACTTCTTTCTAACAGGCCCTACCTCCTAAAGGTTCCAGAACTGACTGGTAAGTTCCGAGCTAGTGACCAAGATTTTAATATATAGGCATTGTGTGGCCATTTCACCTGAGAGCCAATGACTTCATTTCAAACTATAGCACTGTTCTTCATTGTACATGTGATGGTTTTGGTCTTGAATGTCAACTCACTAGACTTGGAATTACTTCTGGACCTGTACCTGAGGGGACCCCCAAATGGAATGAACTCTGGGGGTACTCAGTGTGCGTGATACTATCAGTGGTAGCCCAGATATTAAGTTATCATTAGGTCATTGGTAGAACGGTGTGTGTGTCTGCCTTTGTTTCTGCTCCCTGAGCAAGGGTTTCACTACTGAGGCCATACTCTTTGGACAGCCCACTCTAGCTTCGTTGGCTTTTAAATGCAGACTTAACCCCAAGAGCTTTCTAGGGAGCTCTAGGTTCTCAGAACTGCACTGGTATTGCTGGGAAGGTAACAAGTTCTCAGCTTCTCCAGTGCACAAACGGTCATTGTTGAACTCCCAGGCCATGGAAGTCAATACCACGTGTGTGTGTGTGTGTGTGTGTGTGTGTGTGTGTGTGTGTATGTGTGCATGCACATGCGTGCTTACATATATGTGTCTGTATGTGTGTGCGTACATACACGTGTTTGTATGTGTGTCTATACATATATATGTGTAAATACACACACAGGCACACACACAATATTATAATGGTACTGTTCCTCTAGAAAACCATGCTTAATACAATATGTCTATTATTTTTTAAATGGCTAATTGTTCTACCAAATAACTAAACTCTCTTGTTTTAAAGACTTAATAAATGAAAGTCTTTGGCCTTGAAAGTGTGGAGAACTCTGTATGAAACACTAAGAGCATATCAAACCAAGAAAGTTTGGGGATCTGTGCTCTGACGGTCAAGAATATGAGTTCTAGAACTAGAAGCTTACTTTTATTTCTTACCAGCTGTGCTTCCATTTCTTCGTGTATAACATGAGGATTATCAAAGATGTGCCTCCATAGAATTATTGTGTGGATTAATAGGTTAGCATAGTTGAGCCCAGTAGATGAAACCACCCAAGAATTACCATCTCTCTGTAAGCATGGATAAATATGCAAAGGAGACGCACTTTTACCATGGAGAAGGCAGCAGGGTATACTTTTTGATGCCACGGTCAAAGACAGATTGGCCAAACTTGTGATGCCCAAACACGCACATCTCATGAAGTGGATGGCTTTCCTCGCTGGCTTTCTCTGCTCTGCTGGATAGACGGGGAATCACAGCAGAGGGTTTTCCTTCGTTTTAAGACATTTCAAGGGCTATCGAGTAGGTAAAAACCACGGCAAAGGTAAAGAATTCAGTGACCCCACAGGATCCCAGCTGCTAACCAGCACTTTGTCCTCTGTAAACACAGCTGAGATGACTCAAAAAGGGGGTGTGGTGGGTGAGGTGGGGAGGTGGGTTCTGCACTGATTGCCCTTCTGAGGAAATGACTTTTGAAACCATTGCCTAGTCTCAAAACTTTATGCTCCCGTCCCTCTCCTTAAAGTTACCCACAACATTATTTACAGACATCACAGACCTTCCGAGAATGTGATGTCTTGCATTCCAAGTAATCCTGTCTTCAGACGAAAGGATGGATTTTTATTTTCCTTAGTAAGTTGCCCTCTTAGCAAGTTTTGCCTCTTCTTTGCTCTGAAAGCAGTAGACCAGCTTCGAGGCAACAAAAATTCTGCTCCAAATATTAAGTCAGCAAAGGAAAGTTCTGCCTCCCCTTATGCAAATTAATCATAGCACATATATACTATCATAGATCATGCTTTTAGGGATTATCCAATGACATTCTAAGATTCAATGTAATGATTTACATAAAGCAGAATATAAAAGTTTTCATCAGTATGCTCTTAGACTTATGAAACATATTAGGTATATTTGCTCGTACTATAGTGAAATGACTGAAAGGAAATACAGGAAATATTTTATTAGATCGTTTCAGAGATGAGCAAGCATTTCCTTGTTACCTACATCTGGACCAGATATACTTAGAGAGGAAACAGAACCTACAGCTCATGCTGTTTGAATAATAAAGCATTTTATGCTCATGGATGTCTGGAGCTGTGTGGCTCAGTAACGGAGTATGTTCCTCTAACTGAAGACTCAGTTCAAGGTTTCTAATTACGGTCAACCTGTCACTCACACAGCAGGCTCCAAGCACCACATTCTTTTGGGATAGTGTTCCAAACAGGAAGAAAGAGAACACACAGGCCTGCCTTAATAAAGCTCTCTCTGTTTATCAGGAAGGGGAACGCTCCCCAAAAGCCTACTAAAACCTGCTCTTCCTTTCCCTCGGCCTAACCTGAATCTTATACCCTTCCCTGGACAAAGATCACATTATCTGGCAAAGATCAATTACAATACTTCCCTGGGAGCGAGGCACATAATCACTGGGAAACAAAACACAGCAAAACAAACAAGACAAAACAATGCCATTTCACCAAGGAAGACGAGGGTATCCACAACTCTGTAGTCATCAGTCTTCCATAACTGACCCTGCATCTTCCAATGTATCTCCCAAGTAGCCTATGATGGTTCTAAAATTCTACTTTAACTTTGATAAGATAAACAAAACTATAAGAAAGATCAACCCTATTTTGAAATCAACTTATTGTAGGTTAAAAAAAATGGAACATAGAAAAGATGTTTGGGACTATAGATCAGTTTTAGGAGACTTGTCTAGCATGTGGGAGGCCCTCCCTGTGTTCATCTAACAATGCACGTACACATGCAAACACACACACACACACACACACACACACACACACACACACACACAAAAGTTTTTGCTCATCCTCCTTCCGGCAAATCTAGCAGGTTACCCATGGAACTGTTGGCAATCCTGTGTGTGGCACTTTCCTAACGGTCGTGATGGGATTTTTCCTTATAAAGAACTATGACAGCATGACTATTCCATGACTTGACTAAAGATGGTCCAACAAAAAGAAATACTCTAAAGTATCTGGATGAAGACAACAAATAGCATTCCTTGCTAATACTGGCTGACCAGTAGCAAGATTGCAAAGACATAGGAGACTATTGTCTGAAAATACCTGTACTCTGCACTAGCAAAGTCAAGAAGGTCAGCAAGACGCTAGCATCATCAGTGACCACTGAACATCTCCCGTAGAGTTTCTTCACCTATGGTGCCTACACCAGCGCGTGGACCTCCCTGGCCAGATGATATGTGATAAAACTTTTCTTGGAAAGATGCGACACACATGTCTACTCACCCCAGACTGGGAACCCATGACCGACCAAACTACAGATACCACCAAAGTCTGACTTGGTGAAACAAGGAGTTTTATTGAGGGTAACTTACAGGAGTACGAATGAGGGGTTACTTGGAGGAGCAGAAATGGCTTACAGACAGCTGCATTGCCCAAACCCACTCCAGTATGGATGACATCTCACAAAAGTAGAGCAACCTGGTGCACACTGCACAGCCTGCAATCAACTTTACAGGTTGGAGAGTGTTCTTTCCAAGTGTCTCCGGTCTAAACGTCTCCCAGGCAGCTGCTCTAACCTTAGAGTATTCTTCAGTTTGGCCAAGTATGCAATAGGAAGCTAGTACATGACTTTGAAAATGGCATGGACCCTGCTTTTCTCATCTACAGGGTTAAGACAGGGTCCCAGCTTCTCATCAGAGCAACACTGTATCTTAATGTCACCATCCAATAGCACAAGAGGGCTCAGGTCAGTTTATAAGAGAGCACATAGCAATGGGGGCAGATTTAACCCCATATTTGACAGTGTTTATTGATACTTCCGAAGTCCTTTCCTTGAGAGCTCTGTCACTCCTTTACTTAGCTAATAAACACTGAGCATCTACATTGTGCTAGATATTATTCTATTGTGTGAGGCTAGTACCACATTAGAACACAAGTCCTTTCTCTCATAAGCAGAATTGACGTGAACCAACTGCCGGAGCCAAAGATGTTCCTTGCTATATTCTTAAATTCCCAGAGAAGTTTGCAAACAAAAGGGAGGCATTATTAGAATTCTGTTCTGGTATCTTCTTGACAAGGGCTAAGATAGGGGAAGCAATAAGGAAATTCCAAAAGGGTTGTCAGTAACACAGTCACCTTCTGTAAACGCCCTGTATGAAGCAGTGTCCCCACTGACTAGTAGAGGAACAAAAAAAAAAAAAAAAAAAAAAGGAAGAAGTTATTTTTGTCCCTTATATGCCTTGTTATCTCCTGGGAAAGACATTCCCATTATGAGTTTTAAAAATGACTTAGAAACACACCCACAAAGATAAACAAGAAAGTTGTCCTATTGAAATAATCTGGCTATGTATATAATTTTATTTTTGAGACAAGATTTCATGGACCCAAGAGTGTCTTTGAACTCACATAGTCAAGGATGCCCTTGAACTCCTTATTCTCCTACCTGTGTATTCTGAATGCTGGGCTTAGAGGAATGCTACCATGTCCAGTTTAACACTGCTGGAATCACAAGCGAGGTCTCATGAATGCCGGGTAGGCACTCTGTTAACCGAGGGTCTTTACCAACCCTGAAGTCATTTCTAGTGATGGGTCACATGGCAGCATGTGTCCATGTAAGCATGTGATTCCTTAAGAAGTCTGTCAGGTAGGTCTATGTGTAAAATCTATACAAGCCAAGATCCTGCTCTGCTGCTAACAGCTAGCACAAAATACCCAATGTCAGCTCCTAAATGAGGCGCGTGTGGACATTCTCTCAGATCAAAACCCCAGCCAGTGCTAACCTTTTCATTCTATTTGAGCCATGATGCAAAGTAATAAAATTAGCTGTATATGAATGGAGAATCATCGGACCTGAGGCTTTTGCCAAATTGTCTTAACAGATGTTAGTTTTAATAATCTTGAAGATTTTTTAAATAATTACTTATTTGACCAATAAACTGGTAACACTAATGATATACTTTAATTATCTCTAGACCCTCACAGATTTTGTTGTTATCGAAAATAGCGTGAAATGTCAAGGCAATAATTAAAGACTGGCTTTGGTGTCCTCCCCATGTGGGGATCTTGTGTCGTGCGGGCTTACAAATGAGAGCAGAAAATAATATAATTATGAAACAAATCTAAAGTATTTCAGAGAAACATGGATTACTTTCTAAAACTTTTAATACAGCAATTAAAATAAACGCTAATCATTTAGTCCCTTAAGCCCTTCTCTGAGGAAAAGAAAGTGAGGTAGAGAGGATTACACAAAATAAGAAAACGCATCTAATAACAAAGGCTACAGCATTAATAAGTGCTTGGGCAAATGAAATCTCTGATAAACAATACCTCATGAACCCATATAACCATCAGTGGGTACAGGGAAACATTCAAGGTGTGGACTGAGAACCAGAAACTATGTTTTGTTTGTTTGGTTTTTCTTCGTCTTACTATGAAAACTCTCAAATATGCAGACACAGTCTGTATGGAACACACCTGTATCTCCATATGCATTTCAGAAGCAGATGAGTTTGTATAAGACAGAAGCAAGGGGAAACAAGAGAGGAACAAGACGAGAATTTCCTCAGGGTTATGGTTTAAAACTTCAGCATAATAATCTAAAACTATTGCAAACCCAAATGATAGGATTAACTGCAAACACCCATTTTCAAGCATAGTGGAACAGTAAAGTACTCACAAGTCAGCAGGAAATGGACAAGATCTACCCACAGGTAAGACTTTATCCTACTGAATCACATGAAGGTAAAGTAAGCTCAAAAGCACACACTTATTCTTGTAAAAAAAATCACACTCAGCATTATACATATGTAGATTCAACTAAAATAATGTGCAAGTTTTCACAAACTCAATAAAATATGTGCAATAATTTTCACAAAAGCTATTTTAACTTCTATTTAAAGAAAAGTGAAGACCATCTAAGAAAACAAAATCTACCAAGTAACATCCAAAACATTAAAATGTTTCAAAAGAGAAATGATTAGAATAATGGCACAAAAATTTCCATGGGTACAATGAAGCATCCAGATGCACATTCTCATTGATACATGAAGATTTTAATCCTTAAATTCTTAAAAGACTTTTCCAACCATTAAAGAAAGATACAGTATATAGTCAATATTGTTTGATCAATTGTGCAGCTATTCGAATAAATTTTAATGAATATTCCTTATTTCTAACAAGTTATAAACAGACTGAATTGAATATTTTAAAGGCAAAGAAAGCAAAAAATATTCCTAATATTCTTGAACTAAATATGACAGATCTCAGCAAAGTCAGAAAACTATAAGTAGTAACTGAAGATATGGATCAGTTTCACAAGTAATTTATTCAAATATTTATGTTCAATAGAAGCTGCAATCAACAAAGTAAAACAACAATATCAATAGAAAAACATACCTGTCATATAAATTATTAACGTTTTAACTTAATAAACAAAATGTTCTTGAAGGTCAATGACTTATTTTCTATGAGGAAGTTGGATAAAGAACATAAGAATGCTGGTCAATTGAAAGTAAACACAAGCCAACAAAATATCAAAATTTCACAGATTGTCTCATTAATAAAGGAATCTGATATATTACTTTAGGACTTCTAAGCAAAGGTTTCAAAATTATTAACAATACTGGACAGAGAAAATAGAAATTTATATGTACTTGCTAGGTTTATGGGTCAGTCTAACTTGTTTAGTATTGGGCTGAAGAAATTGGTTCAGCAGTTAAGAACACTGACTCATCTCACAGAAGACCCAAGTTCAATTCCCAGCACCCACATGTTTCTTCAGTGCCAGGAGCTCTGATTCCCTCTGCTGGCCACCATGGGCACTACACACACTATACACTGACACATAAGCCATATACACACACTTTAAAAAACAATTAGGAAGATCTAAATGTGAAAGGTACCCAAGATCTTCTAAAAGAAAAAGGAAGCCATTGGGCAGCATGGTCAGTACGAGATTATTTTTATTTGAAAGTTTGCATATCAACATATATATTTAATATATATATGTATATATACACATACATACATACATGGATATGAATAGAGAGTATGTAGAATCACACACCGAGCTATTTAAATGTGTGTGTGTGTGTGTGTGTGTGTGTGTGTCAGAAGAAAGATAGTAATGAATAATGAAAATATTTTGATGGGAAACTTTTTTTTTCCTTTATAAAATTCTTTGGACTTCAAAAATTTTAACTTTTAATTATTTTGGGATAATTATGCCCTAAATGAATTTTCTTTTAAAATTATTTCATGGATTATGTATGGAGGTCAGAAGTCATCTTTCCGGAATCAGTTGTCTCCTTCTACATACCATATGGGACGAAGGGATCTAGCTCAGCCTAGGCAGTAAGTGCCTTTACCCACCGAGCCATCTTGATGACCCTGTGAATTTTCTTAATGAGATTTTGTCATGTACTATGCAAAACCGTGAAACAATTAAAAACGTAAGGAAAACAGCATGGATCATAAAACGATTGCCACAGGAAAAGAAGAATCTATTCTGCGATTTCTTTAATGAGAAGTGACAAGAAC